>CM038146.1:133865926-134365065 GCA_021437245.1 Aegilops speltoides
GAAAGTAAAAGATTGCAAAATAGTAGATCGAAAACTAGTATGATGGAAAAGAGACTTAATATAATGGAAAAGAGACCTGTGGGCCATATGTTTCACTAGTGGCTTCTCTCATGATAGCAAATAATACGGTGGGTGAACAAATTACTGCCAAACAACTTATAGAAGAGCGCATAATTATGATGATATCTAAGGCAATGATCATGAACATAGGCATCACGTCCGTGTCAAGTAGACCGAAACGATTCTGCAACTACTAGTATTACTCCACACATCGACCGCCATCCAACATACATCTAGAGTATTAAGTTCATAAAGAACGGAGTAACGCATTAAGTAAGATGACATGATGTAGAGGAATTAACTCAAGAAATATGATGAAAACCCCATCTTTTTATCCTCGATGGCAACAATACAATACGTGCCTTCCTGCCCCTACTATCACTAGGAAAGGACACCGCAAGATTGAACCCAAATCTAAGCACTTCTCCCATTGCAAGGAAAACCAACCTAGTAGGCCAAACTAAACCAATGATTTGAAGAGACTTGCAAAGATATCAAATCATGCACATAAGAATTCAGAGAAGACTCAAATAATATTCAAAGATAATCTGATCATAAATCCACAATTCATTGGATCTCGGCAAACACACCGCAAAAGAGTATTACATCGAATAGATCTCCAAGAACATTGAGGAGAACATGGTATTTAGAATCAAAGAGAGAGAAGAAGCCATATAGCTACTAGCTATGGACCCGTTGGTCTGTGGTAAACTACTCACGCTTCATCGGAAGGGTAATGGTGTTGATGTAGAAGCCCTCCATGATTGAATCCCCCTCCGGCAGGACGCTGGAAAAGGCCCCTAGATGGGATCTCACGGGTACAGAAGGTTGCGGCGGTGGAAAAGTATTTTCATGGCTTCCCCTTATGTTGGGGTATAAGAGTATATATAGGCGAAAGAACTAGGTCAAGAGAGCTCCAAGGGGCCCAAGAGGTAGGGAGCGCGCCCTACCCCCTAGGCGTGCCCTCCACCCTCATGGCCGCCTCGTTGCGTCTCCAACTTCATCTCCAAGTCTCCTGGTTTCCTTCTGCTCCAAGAAAGATCATCACAAAAGTTTCATTCCGTTTGGCATTCCTTTTCCGCGAAACTCTAAAACAGGCAAAAAACATAAACTGGCACTGGGCTCTAGGTTAATAGGTTAGTCCCAAAAATAATATAAAATAGCATATAAATGCATATAAAACATCCAAAATAGATAATATAATAGCATGGAACAATAAAAAATTATAGATACGTTGGAGACGTATCAAGCATCCCCAAGCCTAATTCCTACTCGTCCTTGAATAGGTAAATGATAAAAATAATTTTTTGATGTGGAATGCTACCTAACATATTTATCCATGTAAATCTCTTTATTGTGGCATGAATGTTCAGATCCGTAAGATTCAAAACAAAAGTTTAATATTGACATAAAAACAATAATACTTCAAGCATACTAACAAGGCAATTATGTCTTCTCAAAATAACATGGCCAAAGAAAGCTTATCCCTACCAAATCATATAGTCTGGCTATGCTCCATCTTCATCACACAAAATACTCAAATCATGCACAACCCGATGACAAGCCAAGCAATTTTTTCATACTTTTATGTTCTCAAACCTTTTCAACTTTCATGCAATACATGAGCGTGAGACATGGACATAACACTATGGTGGAAGAGAATATGGTGGTTGTGGAGAAGACAAAAAGAGGGAGATAGTCTCACATCAACTAGGCGTATCAACGGGCTATGGAGATGCCCATCAATCGATATCAATGTGAGTGAGTAGGGATTGCCATGCAACAGTTGCACTAGAGCTATAAGTGTTTGAAATCTCAAAAAGAAACTAAGTGGGCGTGCATCCAACTTGCTTGCTCATGAAGACCTAGGGCATTTGAGGAAGCCCATCGTTAGAATATACAAACCAAGTTCTATAATGAAAAATTCCCACTAGTATATTAAAGTGACAAACTAAGGGACTCTATCATGAAGATCATGGTGCTACTTTGAAGCACAAGTGTGGAAAAAGGATAGTAACATTGCCCCTTCTCTCTTTTTCTCTCATTTTTTATTTTTTTTCTCCCTTTGTTTTCTTGGCTTCTTTGGCAGCTTTTTTTATTTGGGCTTCTTTGGCCTCTTTTATTTTTCATAAAGTCCGGAGTCTCATCCCGACTTGTGGGGGAATCATAGTCTCCATCATCCTTACCTCACATGGGACAATGCTCTAATAATGATGATCATCACACTTCTATTTACTTACAACTCGAAAAATTACAAGTCAATGCTTAGAACAAAATATGACTATGTGAATGCCTCCGGCGGTGTACCGAGATGTGCAATGAATCAGGAGTGACATGTATGAAAGAATTATGAAAGGTGGCTTTGCCACAAATACTATGTCAACTACATGATCATGCAAAGCAATATGACAAGGATGAAGCGTGTCATAATAAATGGAATGGTGGGAAGTTGCATGGCAATATATCTCGGAATTGCTATAGAAATGCCATAATAGGTAGGTATGGTGGCTGTTTTGAGGAAGGTATGTGGTGGGTGTATTGTCGGGGGTTGGGTGCGACATATGCCAAAGGATGGCTTATCATGGTGGGGGCGAGTAGAACGTCGCCGGTGCCTGGAAACGGGATGAGGCGAAGACATGCACGCCGGCGGATCTTACCCAGCTTCGTGGCTCTCCGAGGAGATAACACCCCTCTCGCGCTCTGCAGGGGTCTCCGCATGGTCACTAAGGCAAAGTGAGTACAAGGTTGCTCCTTGAGCTGTTTCTGGAGGTAGGAGAAGGCAAGGCTAGCTTTCTCCTCCCTGTATGATCTGGTCTAGTGCTAATGGATTCGAACCCTTTGCATGGGTGCCCTGGGGGGTTTATATAGGCCTACCCCCAAAGGTACAATGGTAAAACCGGCTGGTGCGGGTCCCACCGTCTGTCTCAGCCGCCGCCTTCTTCGCCGACCATCGGGCCGCCGATTGGTGGGTCCCACCGACTTGTTCGATACGGGCCGATAACCCTTGTCCACCGCTGGCGGGTCTTGCCGGCTGCAGACATCAGAGCCGTGCTTCTAATGACGCTGTCGGTCATGGGGTCATGGCAATAGTTGTCGCCACCGACGGGCGATCACTGTTGCCATTCCCCCTATCGTGTCTGGTTAATGGCGTGTGGGGTCCGTGGGAGGGGTCGTCCGACTCCCGGAGGCCGACTCCCAACGGGTCCATCTCGTGGCACTCTAGCCGTCTTCAGTACTCCCGCTGACTGGTGGGACCCGCCGTCTCTAGGCCGTACAGACAGGCCAGCGTGGGCTAAGGGCTCCGCCCCCAAGGGCTGATATCAGGGCTGGCATGGCAACAGTGCCGCGCCGGACGGAAATCTCCGTGGGTACGGTGCACTGTGGCCATGCCTGCCCTTAATTAACAGGGTGGTTGGAGTCGCAGGCCGACTCCCTATAGCCGGCCTCTCCGGAAGTCGCCGGACAGGAGTCGGCTTATCTTGGAGTCGGCTCTGGGACTCGGCTCATCTTGGAGTCGCCTCTGGGACTCGGCTCGTCTTGGAGTCGCCTCTGGGACTCGGCTCGTCTTGGAGTCGCCTCTGGGACTCGGCTCGTCTTGGAGTCACCTCTGGGACAAGAGGGGCGCGGCCTGCCCCGATGTCTTGAAAGGTTCTGGGGCTCGGGTTAGCCTACCCGTGGCCCATTACTCCGACAGTAGTCCCCGAAGCTGGTGAGGCTCCGATGGTGACATGTCGTGGGGCCTCAACAGTTTCATTCTTTGGTGGTGGAGTTTGGGCCTTGCTGGCCATCTTCCTTCAAGCCGACTATCTGGAGTCGGACTCGCAGTGGGCCATCTTGCCCCTGAGGAGTTTGAACGGCACGACGGGAACAAGGCGGCGTGCCTGACACGCTTCCCCGTGGTTGCTTGCCGCGGACCCGTCGTGCTGCGCCACGTGGCAGGGGTAGTCTGCTCGCCCACGCGCGCGACGGGACAGGCCGTCGGGCGGGGCCCGCCACTACCACGCCTCGACCCGCGAATGGATCCGTTGCGGTCGTGCGGATGGTTGGGTTTCCCACATCGTTATCGCGCAGAGAACCCGTGGTAAATCGCTGAGGGTGGGGTCTCGCGCAAGCATAATCCGCGCCCGCCCCATCGGCTTCTCAGCCTACGGGCCTATAAGTAGGCGGGGGGAGCGGGACGACGAAACACGCGCACCCATTCTTCCCCGCTCCCCTGCCTCCTCTTGCCTATCCTTCTTCTTGCCGTCGTCGCACCAAACCGCGCCGCGCCCGCAGCGATGAGTTCCTCCTCCGCCGCCGCTGCCGCTGTCGTGCGCTCCGGCGTGTGGGACGGCTCCGAGGTGGACGACGACCTCATCGAGCTCCTCCGCAAAATGCGAGGGCTCCCGGCCTTTTGGTGCGAGCCCGCCAGCGCCAGCGAGGGAAATAAGGCGGCGCCGAAAGAGGGCGAAGCGGGTCATATTCCGCCGCACTCATGCGCGCCTGGGCTGCCGGCGAGCGGTTTCTTCCTCCTTCTTGAGTTCAATGGGCTCCAGCCACACCACCTCACTCCGAACACGGTGGTGCCGCTGGCCGCCGCCACACCTGGCGAGGGTTTTTGGCGCTCTCCCCACCATCGAAGCTGTGGGAGAGTTCTTCCAATCAAACTCGGCGCACGCCGCCGCATACCGGCTCGGCGGGCGCCTTCATCGCATGCGAAGGTCGACCCCGACAATCCATTCCTCCATCGCTGATTAAGTTGGTGAAGATGTGGCAGCGGTCGATTTCTACGCGGAAGAACGCCGCCCCTGCAGGGAGACCGGGTCAACTCGCCGCCCTCGGCCGCCGCGGCCGGCTGGGAGGCTTCCCAGCTGGTCCCACCGGGCCAAGACGCTGACTCCCGCAGGTGCCTCCGCCGTCGCGCGACTCCGAGTGCTGACACAGTCGGAGGGCCTGGTTGGGGCCGACTTGCTGGCCGCCTTCGTGGCGCGCCGAGTCCTCCCGCTCCAAGGCCGACCTCATCTGATCTGTCAGATGAGTAACCACCGGGACCCGAGTCGGATGTGCACCAGGGACATGCCCCACACGGAGGTGGTGAACATGGTGAACCACATCGCGAACTGTGAGCTCGCGGCGGACTGGCAGTTCGGCAAAGAGCCGTACTCACGCGTCAACCCCCCGCCAGTGGTAAGTCGTATTTTTGTTCTTCTGTTTTTCTTTGTAGCCGAATCCGACTTCTGATACTCTTGGTTTCTTCGAGTCAGAACCCCCTCATCCAGCCTGCAGCCGGCGCCACGGGACTGCCCCGCGAGTTCGCTCCAGATCGAGCGGAGAGCGATGTTGACGACCCCGACTTGGGGGCGGCGGCGATGGAGGCCGACGCCTAAGGCGGAGGAGGAGGAGCGGAAGGCGACTCCAGGCCCTCGGTGACCTTCGCCAATTGGCCCGACGATGACACCGAAGGGGAACTTGCCCCGCGCCGCCAATCGAAAGCCGGCCATCCAGGCGCGAGTTCCTCCGCCGGCTTGGCCGGTCAAGTCGGCACGAAGAAGCACCGGGCCGGGCCGAGTTTGCTCGGCGGCCGGCCGAAGAAGTTCAAGGGGGCGGCCGCTGCGACCAAGCGGGAGGAGGCGGTCGCAAAGGCCAACTGCTTCTGCAAGGAGGTGAAGAAGCCGCCACTAATCTCTGCGTAAGTGTTTTCTGCCTTCGTCTTGTTTCCTTTTAATGAATCTCTTCCGAGTCTTTTATACTCCTTCTTTGCTTCAAGGCCCCCCTTTCCCTTGAGAGGGTCGCCGTCCCCTCCGTCATGTGGTCGGCCGAGACGTCCGCCAACACTCGGCAGATTGACCCCGCCACCGATCTCCGGGAGGCGACGGAGCGCAATGCGCGGGAGAAGCGCGACGAGGAGGAGGAGGAGGCCGACCGCCTGGAGAAGGCGGAGGCCGAGAAAGCGGCGGCCTCCGCCCAGAGGAAACTGGAGGAGACCGAAGCCGCCGTCGCAGCAAGACGGCGAGCTGAGGAGACCACGCAGCGCCAGTCGGCGTTGCTCGTCATCCCGCTGAACTTTGCACCGCCGCCCCCGGAGTTCACTGGGCAGACTGGAGAAGCCGGCGGGGAGAACCCCATTGTGGAGAAGGACGGTGGAGAGGCCTCCGCGTCGGGCACGGTCACGCTGCCACCGTCGCCTCCACCATCGTCTGGGAGTGCGCATGGCAAGCAGCAGGCAGGCCCGCCAGTGCCGCTGACTAAAGATGAGGCCATGGAGAAGCTGCTCCTTCAAGTCGCCTCACCGGCGCGCCGCCGCCTTGAGAAGGCGATTTCGGCGCCACGCCCCTTGGAGGCCGGCGCCGCCAGCTCGGCCATCCCAGATGCCGAGGCGACAAGTGCCGCGCCTACTCGGTGGGTGCGAGGAGGCGGCGACGGTCCGCTGAACCAGGCGCTCCTGGACATCCAGGCGAAGCTGCGAGCTGAGGGCGAGGCCATCCAGGGATGCACCAAGGCACATCTGGCGTCGCGAGCGGCTATTCGTGTATGCCTTCTTCTTTGACTTTGTCCTTTTTTGTTCTTCTCTGTGGGGGCGCGCCAGCGCACCCACTGGGTGTAGTCCCCGAGTTTTGGGCCGGCTGCTGAGCAGGTGGCCCGGAACTCCGTCTGGCGAGTTCCGAATATTCACCTTTGTCTGATTTGTTTATCACAGGAGTATCACAACCTCCGCATCACTGCCTTCAACCGCAACGTTGAGCAGCTGGGGAAGCGGACTGCCGACTTGTCGGAAAGCCGGAGTAAGTCCTTCTTCTTTTTCGCGGGGGCGCGCTGGCGCACCCGCGGGTTGTAGTCCCCGAGATTCGGGCCGACTGCTGAGTAGTCGGGCCGGATCTTCCCGGCGACCTTCTTCGTTGACGACTTAACATCCTTTCCCTTTGTTCTTCAGAAGCCAATGCCGCTCTTCAGGAATGGTTGGGCAAAGCCAACACCGCCCTACGCGGCAAGGAGGAGGAGTGCGGCAAGCTCGCACAGAGCGCGGCCTGCTCGCCGCGCAGCTGCCGGAGCAGAAGGAGCTGCTCAAGAAGGCGCAGGACGAGGCGGAGAAAAGAGAGACCGCTCTCCTGGCCGAGTTTGAAAGCGAGCGCTCCTCCTGGACTGACAAGGAGGCGATGCTGACCTCCGGCTTCCATGAGATCGAAGACATCGTCGACGGTGAGTTTCTTTGTTTTCTTTCTTTGAGCCGCCGACTGTAAGTCAAGCCAACTCCTGACTCTTTCTCCTGCTTCTTTTTGCTTTGGCAGACTTCTTCCCCGGCCACTCGCAGGCGGTCACTCGAGCCATCGAGGCTGATCGCGAGGCGCAGAGGGCAAATGGCGAGGAGATCGCCGCCAACGCCCCCTGACCATCGACGAGTAGCTCCTGAGCATCGAGACTCATCTGCGGCCGTCCCATCATCTGTTGCGCCGGCTTCAACGCGCCGGTGCTCAGGCAATTGCCGCCATGTGGACGGGCATGCCGGCTCTGCGCTCTCCCAGTCAGACTGCCGACTGGCTGGAGGTCGCAGCTGGCCGTCTTGAGGCTTGGAAGGGTTCCTCGGCCCAGGCTGGAGCGCGCTGGGCCTTGGAATTCGTCAAGGCTTGGTATTCGGGGCTGGACCTAGACCGGCTGGCCGCGTTCCGGTCAGAGGCCCAGGCAGAGGTGGTGGCTGTGGAAGGCGCCCTCGTCGAGCGTGCGGCGGCGATTGCCGACTACATCGACACCAGCGTCTTCGTTCCTGAGCGGGCCGCGAACGGCGAGGAGGTGCCGCCGGAGTGGTTCGGGATGAACCCGGACTACGACGAGGACTCGGCAGAGGTGATTGCTCTAGCGCCGAGGAGGAAGACGAGGCGGAGGACGGAGGCGAGATGGAGGCGCCAGAAGACGGAGCGGGCGACTAGCCTCAGCTCGACCGCGCCTCCAGCAACGAGCCGCGTCCGACCGGGCTGGATGCTGCTGGAGGCGATCAAGCCGAGACTACCCAGCTGGCCGCCCCAGCGCCTGGCACCGCCATCTCCACCGACCCTCCGAATCCGTCTGCCACTTCTTAGGCTGCCGTCTTGCCTTTTATTTTATCTGCTTTAGTAGTCTTTGCAAAAACTTGTTAATTTGCACAATTCCACCCGCGGGGTGTATTTGGAACTTGGCCAGAGGCCTATGTTATGTAAATATCTATCCGACTTCTATCTTTCCTTGGTCATCGCTCTTTTGGCTTTTTCCTTTGCCGCCTTCCCATAGTCACCGCTTTGCCAGACGGACAACCGCTCTGCAGACTGCCGCTGGGTCAAATGCTTGGCTACCTTAGGGAAGGCAAGTACTTGGCCTTTTTTAGAGTCTTTTAACAAGTTGGATAGAAGGCGGCAAGCCGACTACTCAGGAGTCGGCTCTACGAGGAAAGGCTGGAAGCCGGCCTGGGCTATGCTTATGCTTTGGGTTCTTAGCCATTTTTCGTGTGGGCGCTCGTTCTTCCTTACTCTTTGCCCACCAACAGTCGCTCTGCGAGCTGCGGTTTCTGATAGGAGATTTGCTTAAGGCCACAAGACTACTTGTCCGATCAAGCAGGAAGCATTTCACAAATAAGAGATCGGCGAGTCCCCGGCCAACTAGTTTAACCCAAAGGCAAGCGGCATAACAAAGAGTAGCATACTCAAGGCATAATTTTATCATACAGATAACAAAAGGGCAGTCCCGAGCTCGTCTCGGGGCCCAAAGTCTCGTACTTTAATACAAAGGATAGCATGGTACATACCGCATCAATCAGTAAAATCTGCGGAGAAGATTTATGCTCCATGGCCGCTCCGACTTTTGCCGGAGTCGTCCCTCTTATGCGTGCTCGGGCGCCTAGGCGCCGATTAGGTAGTAGGAGTCATTGCCCAAAGACTTTGTCGATGATGAAGGGGCCTTCCCAAGGCGCCGACAGCTTGTGCTGGCCAGCTGTTCGCTGGATCAGTCAGAGCACAAGGTCGCCTTCTTGGAAAGATCTCGGCCTGACCTTCCTGTTGTAGTAACGGCGCAGACTCTGCTGGTAGATGCTGGACCGGCTGAGTGCCAAGAGCTGGCCCTCTTCTAGCAGATCGACTCCATCTTGACGTGCTTCTTCTGCTTCCTCTTCGGTGTACATGGTGACTCGCGGAGAGTCGAATTCTATGTCCGTCGGGATGACGGCTTCGGCACCGTTGACAAGGAAGAAAGGCGTGAAGTCGGTTGACTTGTTTGGAGTCGTGCGCAGACTCCAGAGGACGGCTGGCAGCTCCTCAAGCCAACAGCCGGCCGAACGCTCGAGTGGTTCGACCAGCCGAGGCTTGATGCCGGACAGGATGAGGCCGTTTGCTCGCTCCACCTGGCCGTTTGACTGCGGATGGGCAACGGACGCTAGGTCCAGTCGGATGCCCTGCGTCGCGCAGAAATGGGCCAAGGCGCCCTTGGCAAAATTTGTGCCATTGTCGGTGATGATGCTGTGCGGTATGACGTACCGAACCGTGATGTCAGCAATGAAAGTCACTACAATCAGACCATTCAACTTCTTGATGGGCTTTGCTTCTATCCACTTGGTGAACTTGTCCACCGCGGCAAGTAAGTGAGTTAGGCCGCCTCGGGCCGTCTTGAATGGTCCCACCATGTCCAGGCCCCAGACTGCAAAGGGCCAGGCGATGGGGATTGTCTTCAGTGCAGAAGCTGGCTGAAGCGGCTTGGAGCGGAACTTCTGGCACCCCTTGCATTTTTGGACTAATTCCTTGGCCTCTTCCAAGGGAGTTGGCCAGAAGAAACCGTGCCGAAAGGCTTTGGCGACGAGTGCTCTTGAGGCCGCATGGTGGCCGCACTCACCTTGATGGATATATCTGAGAATTGCTTGGCCTTGCTCTGGCTCAACGCAACGCTGGTAGACACCAGTGACGCTGCGCCTTACCAGCTCTCTATTGATTATGGTGTAGGCTCCCGCTCGGCGTTGCACTTTCCGAGCCAAGATTTCATCAGTTAGCAGCTCTTTATTCACTAGAAACTTGAGGATGGGCTGCGCCCATGAGGGTGCTGCTATTTCTTCGATTGCCACCACTGCGACTTGGACAAGGGTGGCTGGGCTGGGAGGCAGTGGGCTGGAGTCTGTGGGCCGCCGGCTGGATCGACGAAGTCCCCGGCCGACCGGCGCGAGTCCACAGGCTGAGTTCGAAGTCTTGAACGGTTGCCAGCAGTCCCGTGCCGGGTTCCAAGTCCCGGGCCGGCTTCGACTGTGATCTTCTTGGAGCCGTCTGTAAGAATTCTCGTGCCGTCTGCTGGGGCTCTGGAGTCGGATCCGACTTCTTTGGGAGGAGCCGGCACAAAGATGGAGTCTGATTCTGGTGAAGGCTTGATAGACGGCTTAAGGAGGCGCTGAAGAGCGACGCCGGATGGTATTGCTTGGCGGGTGGAGCCGACTAGGCGTCTGCTTGGTCATTGTCGTTTCTTGGCACGTGAAGGAACTCACACCCCTCGAAGTATCCGCTGAGTTGCTGCACCAGGAAGCGGTAGCTCGCCATGTTTGCATCTTTGGCGTCCCGCGGATGATCTTTGACCACCAAATCGGAGTCTCCATAGCACGTGATCCGCAAATGCCGAGTTCTTTGGCAAGCCGGAGTTCTCGTGAATGAGCGCCAGATTCGGCGACATTGTTGGAGGCGGCGAAGTGGATCTGCAGTGCATACTTGAGCTTGTCGCCTTTAGGGGAGGTGAGGATGACGCCGGCTGCCAAGCCGGTGCGCATCTTGGAGCCGTCGAAATGCATCTGCCAATGGGTGGAGTCGGCATCGGCGCGTCTATCGGGTCTCGCCCGGTCGACTAGGAAGTCGGCCAGTGCTTGCGACTTGATGGCAGTGCGGGGCTAGTAGTAGATGGTGTAGGGAGCCAACTCTACGGCCCATTTGGCCACTCGGCCGGAAGCATCTCGGCTCCCAATGATCTCGGCCAGCGGGGCTGTGCAAACCATCGTAATTGGATGCTCTTGAAAGTAAGGCTTCAACTTCTTGGCGGCAAAGTGCACGCCGTAGCACATCTTCTGGTAGTGGGGGTAGTTATGCTTGGAGGTCGATAGTACCTCGCTCAGGTAATATACCGGTCTCTGGACAGGGAGCGCCTTGCCTTCCTCCTTGCGCTCGACTACAATGATCGTCTTGACTACCGGTGGTGGCGGCAATGTATAGGAGCATGGGCTCTTTAGGAGTCGGAGCCGCCAAAGACCGGGAGTAGTCAAGATCTTCTTCACCGAGAAATGCTTCATCTGCCTTGTGGTTCCACTCGAAAAAGGTGGTCTTCTTCATCGCTTGGTACAAAGGAGAGCTTTCGCCAACCCGGTCGATGAATCGGCTGATGGACGCCAAATAGCCAGTGAACTTCTGCACATCTAACAGTCGGCTGGGTACCTCCATCCTCTCGATGGCCTTGATCTTCAGAGGGTTGCACTCTATGCTGCGTTCAGAGACCAGGAAGCCAAGGAGTTGGCCGGCTGGTACTCCGAAGACGCATTTCTCAGGGTTGAGCTTGATTTGGAACCGGCGCAGGTTCTCCAAGGTTTCTTTGAGATCTTCCATCAGTGTCCCACGCTTTTCCGTCTTCACCACTACATCATCTACGTAGATGTGGGCGTTTCTGCCGAGTTGCTTGAGGAGGCACTTCTGCATGCAACGCTGAAAGGTGGCGCCGACATTCCTAAAGCCGAACATCATGGTCAGGTAGCAGAAGGCTCCGAACGGTGTGATGAAGCCGGTCTTCAGTCTGTCTACCGGGCTCAGTTTGATCTGGTGATACCCTGAGTATGCATCTAAGAAGCTCAACAGCTCGCATCCGGCTGTGGAGTCTATCACCTGATCAATTCTCGGCAGAGCAAATGGGTCCTTGGGGCACGCTTTGTTGAGGCTTGTGTAGTCAATACACATCCGCCACTGCTTATTCTTCTTCAGCACCAAGACCGGGTTTGCCAACCACTCTGGAAAAAAATACTTCCATAATGAAGCCGGCGGCTAGGAGCCGGGCTATCTCTTCTCCCACAACTCTTCTCTTCTCTTCAGACAGGCGGCGCAAGGGCTGCCTGACGGGCTTCACATCGGGTCGGACGTGTAACTTGTGCTCGGCGAATTCCGTCGGTACACAGCATGTCTTTAGGGGACCATGCAAAGATGTCCCGATTCTCACGGAGGAAATCAACGAGCTCGCCTTCCTATTTGCTGTCAAGGTTTGCACCTATGACTGCGTACCTCTCTGGGTGCTCCGGGTCCAAGGGTATCTTCTTGGTCTCTTTGGCCGGCTTGAACGAGCCCTCAGCTTCCGACTCCTTGGGGTCAGGCAACATCTCTGGCTGCTTTCCGGCCATCGCCACGACCCGATCAAGAAGCCGCTTCTCAGCTGCGATCACCGGGGACTCGCCAGCCGATCGCCTTAGTCGCATAGCGACGACTTCCTGTAGTCGCCGGCTATGGTCAGAATTCCCTTGGAACTCGGCATCTTCATCTTGAGGTAGGCGTAGTGGGGAACCGCCATGAACTTGGCCAAAGCAGGTCGGCCGAGTAACACATGGTACGGGCTTTCGAGGTCCACCACTTCAAACCAAACTGGCTCTCGGCGGAAATGCTCTTTATCTCCGAAGAGGACGTCTATCAGGATCTTGCCGATTTGTGAGCAGGAAAGGCTAGGTACAATGCCGTGGAACACAGTCTGGCTGCTCTGCAGCTGTCTTTGCTTGATTCCTAACTTCTCCATGGTATCCTTGTACAGGATGTTGATGCTACTGCCTCCATCTATCAACACTCGCGAGAAACGAGCGGCCCGCCTATCTGTGGCTAGAGTAGCACTCAGAACCAAGGCATAGGAGCCTAGATTCGGCATCACCTCTGGGTGATCAGCTCTGCTCCAACTGATAGGCTTCTCGGACCAATGCATAAACTCTGGAGTATCTGATGCTACTACATTCACCTCTTGCTGCTGCAGCCGCCTGCTGCATCGATCGTCAGCCACACTGATGAACACCACGTAGGCTCCATGCTCTTCCGGGTACTCATCTCGTACTGCGTCGACTGGCCTGGTAGCCGGCTGCTGGGGCAGCGGTGGAGGCGGCGCCCCAGCAGGCGGGGGAGGAAGGAGGTCGTCTCCCTTAGCGATTCTGGTGAGCCAGTGGCACTTTCGGGTGGTGTGGTTTGACGGCTTTGCGCCGCTGTGGAACTTGCAGGGACCATCTAGAGTCTGCTCGTAAGAGAAGGCCGGCAACCAGTTGGACTTGCCGCCTTTCTGCCGCTTGGTGGGAGGCTGCCCCTCCGGCTGTTGGTCTTCGACTGTTGCAACCTGCCGACTGCTGGAAGTCGGCTGTGAGGCCTTGCGCTTGTTGTCATTCTGTTGTTGTCGCCGACTGGCGTTTCCAGCCGGAGTTCTGGGAGCTTGAGGGGCCATTTTGCCAGTCGCACTGACTTGAATCTCCGTCTTCATGGAGGAGTCAGCCGTGGCATACTTGTCTGCTATGATCAGCAGTTCGTCGAGGGTTTCCGGCTCGTCGCAGAGTAGCTTGTGCTTGAGGAGAGTGCCCTCTCGGCACCCGGCGGTGAAGTACTCGATAGCCTGCACCTCGTGCATGCTCTCGCAGGAGTTCCGAAGCTCAGCCCAGCGCGTGAGGTAGTCGCGTGTCGACTCGTCGGGGCCTTGCACGCACAGGGAGAGCTGGCGAGGCTTGGGAGGTCGCTTGTACGTGCTCGTGAAGTTGCGGATGAAGGCCTCGGTGAAGTCGACCCAGCTGTTATTACTGCGGGGCTTCAGACTGTTCAACCATGTCCGGCCGTGCCACGAGCATGAGTGGAACATATTTCACGGCAACTCGCTTGTTGCCGTTCGCTATGTTGACGGCTGTGGAGTAGTCAATAGCCAGTCTTCCGGCTTCACGGAGCCGGTATACTTGGGCGTGTCTCGGGGGAGCGTGAACCCTTTGGGAAAAGGCTCGTCTCGGATGCGGGGCCCGAAGCAAGGCGGACCCAACTCGTCTTCTTCTTCCAGCGCCAGGGATCGGTGGAGTCGGTCGATCCGGTGGCGGGCGTCATTTTCTCCGACTCCCTCTCGGCGGCCAAGGCGGCCACCGAGAGTCGGATGCTCAACAAGCGGTGGGCTAACTCGCCGTTGTCTTCTCGGCGGGGGAGGCAGATAGTCGCCCTGCCGTTCCACTGCTCTCGGGCGGCCGTCTTGGTCGCGCTCGATGGTGATGAGAGTCCGACTGTGACTGACAGCCGGCTCTTTGTCTTTTCTTCTGCGGACTCCACTAGTCGGCGTGCGAGACGTCGCGCCTTGATCTTGGCGGGGAAGCAGGTCGTCGTTCGGTTGCCGCGGCGCCTCCGTGCGGCCGCCGGCTGCATTCTGCGCGGCAATCACGTCGAGGAGCTGCTGGACTCGCTCCGTCATCATGCGGAGCTCTTCGCCTTCAAAGTTCTTCAGCTCGTCAGTCGCTGCCTGGGTGGCGCGGATGTTCTCCGCAAGCGTGGCGTATACGGGGCGATTGGCCCCGAACAGGTTGGCGATGGTTGCGCCGCGCAGCCGGACCGCGCCTAGGCGGCTAGGCCCAGTCGGAGCCGGCGAGCCGCCCACGGCGCGATCCATCTCACGCTGGTCGGCTTCTGACAAGTGCCTCATGCTTGCCAGCTTCTTGGCGCCTTCGATGATCTGAATGCGGCGTGTCTCCAGCGTCTCGGCGTCTGCGTCTTCTGGAATAGGCGCAGTCAGGTCTTGTAGAGCCGGGTCAAGTGGGTCATGAGCTCCCTCACCGGAACGGTCATCGTGACTGATGACGAGCACCTCCGTGACGGCGCTTCCGCCGCTGTCCTCATGAGGGAGCGTCTCGTCATAGACCACCACATTGGTGGGGAACGCATCGAGCGACACGGCGTCGGTGTCGACCAGCATCGGGTCGGTGGAGCCTACGGACTCCAGGTCCACAGCAGGCTCGCCGGTGACATGGAGTTGGTCGAGGAGGCCAGCGAGGAGGTTCTCGGGGCCGCCCGTGCTTGCATCGGATGCAGGCTCATCGGAGAGGCGAACCTCACCGACAAGTTCGGCGAGGCAGCTGGCCGCGCAGGCGGCCTCAGCGCCGCGCAGCGCGTCGATGCAGACTTCGTCTGGCGAGCCTGGCTGGCTGCACTCGCCAGGGAGAAAAAAGGTTCCCATCCAGAACAGATCTCCGGACGACGGTGCACCTCGCCCCATGGTGGGCGCCAAATGTCGGGGGTTGGGTGCGACATATGCCAAAGGATGGCTTATCATGGTGGGGGCGAGTAGAACATCGCCGGTGCCTAGAAACGGGATGAGGCGAAGACATGCACGCCGGAGGATCTTACCCAGCTTCAGGGCTCTCCGAGGAGATAACACCCCTACTGCTGCTCTGCGGGGTCTCCGCATGGTCACTAAGGCAAAGTGAGTACAAGGTTGCTTCTTGAGCTGTTTCTGGAGGTAGGAGAAGGCAAGGCTAGCTTTCTCCTCCCTGTATGATCTGGTCTAGTGCTAATGGATTCGAACCCTTTGCATGGGTGCCCTAGGGGGTTTATATAGGCCTACCCCCTAGGGGTACAATGGTAAAACCGGCTGGGTGCGGGTCCCAGCTGATGAAGTCATGTACGTAGGGTAGGGTCACGGACCTGTCCTAAGTACCCTCCCTAGGAACATCCTCAGAAGAAGAAGCCTTCTAGTCGACCAATAGAGACTTCACTCGACGGACTCGAAGGACTCGACCATGAAGACTTACTCGACCACCAGGAGATCAAGAGCCACTCTGCATCGAAACGGTCTGTAATTAAGTAGTCTTTATGGCCATGATGATACTTTATGTAAGGCGTTACCCGATGCGCCAGCGTTAATGTACATTAAACCTGCATAGCGAGGGCCGGAGGGTGCAGCGGACACTATATAAGCCACCCCCTCCTCGGTGTAAATGGTTCGCACCCACAACCTCTATACACATAATCCGATCGACCGCCTCCGGGCTCCGAGGCGTGGGGCTGTTACTTCCTCTAGAAGGGCTGAACTTCGTAAATCTCTTGTCTATACAGCTGCTCCATAGGTAGGATCTTGCCTCTCCATACCTACCCCCATTCTACTATCGGACTTAGAACCACGACAGGTTGGCGCCCACCGTGGGGCGGTGTCTTAGCGATTTTTGGAGAAGTTGCAATTGTTCGATTGCCTTCATCATGGTTTACGGTGGAGTTTTGGTGAGGGCATGAGATCCATCTCGGCGCTCACCTTCATCGCCGACAACTCTGCTTGGCTCGGGAGGCTCCACTCGACATCGGCGCGCTCCCGTCCGCGGTGCAGCGCATTTTGAGGCGTGTGTCCGCGCGTTCTGCTGCTGCGCAACCGTCGACTCCGTGTCGATCGACTCCTCTGTCGTCCTCCCTCCTGTCTCCGTCGGTATAAGCGCTCTGGTGGTCGAGGCTCCAGGTGGGTGAGGCAGCGATGGCTCATGTCGGCCACCACCCAAGTCGTGGCAATCAAGCCCGCCGAATCTCTCTGACTGTTCGATCTGTCGGTGGCTCCGTGAACCGCATCCGAGTCTGACGATAGTGATCTGGCGGCGGAGGTCTTGATGGTCAATGGGCCTCGTAGCCCTCCGGCTTCCCCAGCGGCGAGGATGGGCGGTGGAAGCGACCCGCTTCGAGCCCATGAGGAATATCAACCCGAGCCACTTACTTCCTGCAAAGGAAGAACTTCATAGCGAGCGTGGATGCCCTTCATACTCCCATCGCGGGAGAAACTCCGAGGCTCGTGCCTTGGAAGAAGCGCGTTTGGCCAACAGGTGAGCGCGCACTCGGCCGGAGAACCTCCAGCGAGCACTCGACATGCCTTGCAGCGACAACGAGTACGACTCGGTCGGCGTCAACTCTTTCCGCAATCGACTCGGTATATCGAACCCGATTCAGAATTTAGCAGCTGCAGCCCATATAGCGAGTCAATTCAGCCCTCTCGGTCGGAGGCTGGCGAGGCAATCTGGATCGATGATTTGCTCCGAGCAGCGGAGATCGAAATTCAGGCGTGTCACGATCATGCAGCAGATTCACAGTTGATCCGTCTCTGCGAATCTGATTCGATCGGCTCATAGCCCTAGATCGCCTCCGCGGCGTGAGGGCGCACAGTCGGCGTGACCAATATGGTGACCGATTCGATCGTGATGATAGGCGTCGAGTGCCCACTCCTCCCCCAAGGGGTGGGTCTTACGCTCATCGACAGTTAGATGACAGGTGCCAGCTCAGTGTGGGACGAAGAGCTCCGGTCGACCCCAGGGAACCAGGCTTTGTGCGATCCATCATCATGCAAGGTGCAGTCGATCGGAGCGAGCTCATCGAGGTGGCCATAACGAGATCGCCCACTAGCAGTCCATGTTTGAGTCGAATGTTTCAGCGGGGCTATCAAAGCTGCGGTGATTCCCCCAACTTCGGGTTGGCGGTTGGAGTAAGTAAGTTCACGGTGAGTCAAGCTGAAACACTTGAAGACTACCGGTGGCGGTATAGATCGGCGGTGGGAATGGTGAGGTGGCTATGAAGCATTTACCACTCATCTTTGGAAGGTTCGGCGAGGCGTGGTTGAATCGATTAGCTCCTAGCAGCATTTACACTTGGGAAGATCTTTCCAGTGTTCGTCGAGACATTCGAGGAACTTGCAAGCGACCAGCTGGATTAATGAGCTACAAGTATGCGTCTGAAGTCGAATGAAACCTTGAGAGATTACATTGAGAGATGGATCACTTTGCATCATACCGTGGAGAGCGTGTCGATCATCGAGCGATCTGTGCCTTCAAGGATGGTGTCAAACGAGAGAATTAAGTTTGAAGTTTGGTGCGAATGGAGATATGACACTAAGTCGAATGATGGAAATCGCCACCAAGTATGCCAATGGTGAAGAAGAGGACCGACTCGGGCGGCAAGTACAAGTCGAGTCGATCGGAAAAAGGAAATTCGATCGGAAGCAAAAGCGTAAAGCCGAGCCTGCAACTCTGGGGAGGCTCGGCGTGACTTCGAGGCAAGTTCAAGGAAAACCCAAAGGATCTGGAACCCCAAGAAGGTGAAGGACAAGGAAGGAAATGGCGTGATGGATATGCCATGTCACATCCACACGAAGAAAGATGAGGAGGTAATTTCATCTACCGAAGCATACCACTCGCTAGTGCGGCTCTTGATCCATCGGTTCTAAGGTAAACAGCCCAAGGACAAGGAAAGGAGTCGGACAAAGCTGAGGACAAGGAGGAGGTGATGGAGGATATCCTCATGTTAACTCCACTCGATGATCTTTGCTGATGTGGAAAGCAAAAGCGATTGAAGGTTATCAACCGTGAGGTAAATATAGTCACCCCGGCGACGCCAAGTTATCTGAGATGGTCCCAAACTCCCATTACATTCGACCGGTCGATCACCCGACTCATATAGCCACCCACAGGAGGCAAGCTTTGGTGGTCGACCGGTGGTTGAGGGCACTCGGTGATGAAGGTGCTAATGGATGGTGGTAGCGGATGAACATATTGTATCGAAGGCGCTGAAAGGAATGGGCATTCGATGTCGGACTAAGCGCCGACAACATGAGTTTTCATGGAGTTATACACGGAAAGAAGGCTAAGTCACTCGGCCAAATAGCTCGGGCGTGGTGTTCGGCGACTCGAAGCATTTCCGCAAGGAGAGGTTGACATTTGAAGTCGTGGATTTTCAGAGCGCTTACCACGCTATTTTGGGGCGACCAGCTTACGCACGGTTCATGGCTCGACCATGTTACGTGTACCTCAAGATGAAGATGCCCGGTCCCAAGGGCGTGATCACTATCACTGGTAATCGGAAGAAGGCAGAAGAGTGCTTTCAGAAAGGCTCAAAGATTGCCGATTCCTAGATAACAATGGTAGAGCTGGAGGGGTACAAGAAAAATGCAGATCCGAGTGATTTTTTACGGCCAAGAAGCCTGCCTCGAATCGGCATTTCGATCGTCGGTGAGATGAAGCCCGTTCACATTCACCCGCCGACCCCAATGCAGCACCGACTCATATTTCCACAACACTCGACCCTAAATAGGAAGAAGCGCTCATCCGGTTCCTCCGTGAGCTGGGACATCTTTGCATGGAAGCTGGCGACATGCGGGTGTTCAGGGGCGGTGAGCATCGCCTTAGAGTCGACTCAACAGCAAAACCTGTCAAAGAACATCTTGATGGTCCGCCGTCCGAAGCGAAAGGCCATTGGCGAGGAGGTGGCTCATTGTTGGCGGCGAGTTTATCAGAGATATACCACTCGAGTGGCTGCCAATGTCGTCATGGTTCCCAAGAAGGACAAGTCACTCCGCATGTGCATTGATTTCAAACATATCAATCGGGCCTGCCGAAAGATCATTCCTCTTCCTCGCATCGACCAAAATGTCGACTCAAGCTGCGGGATGTGAGAGATTGTCCTTTTAGGGCGCTTATTCTAGATACCATCGGATCCATCATATGGACCCGATGAGATCAAAACAGCTTTCATCACTCCATTGGGTGCTTTTGCTATGTCACCATGCCATTCGGCCTCAAGAATGCGGACCCACGTTCATGAGGATGATTGAAGTGTTTACTCACTCAAATTAGTCGGAATGTGGGCGTACATGGATGATATTGTGGTCAAATCGCGAAAGGGTTCCGACCTATTGGTGACCTCGCTGAAACATTTGCCCATCTCGGGAGGTATGATATCAAGCTCAATCCATCAAAGTGCACATTCGAGTTCTGGTGGAAAGTTACTCGGTTTTCGTTTCGAGCGAGGAATCGACACTAACCGAAAAAGTTGGCACTATACTCCGAATGAAAGCATACATGCGGGTGCACGATGTCGAAGCTTCTTGGATGCTTGGCCTCGTTAAGTCGATTCATCTCGACTTCGGTGAAAAGGCATTGCCTCTTTACCGGTGATGAAGAAAGCGGAACAAGTTCGAGTGGACTCGAAGGCGATGCAGCGTTTGCGAGCTAAAAGCTCTGCTCTCCACCCAGCCGGTGCTTGCTGCTCCAATCAGCAAAGAGCCTCTTTTGCTTTATATTGCAGCCACGGGACAAGTCGTCGATTACAATGCTTACGGTCGGCGGGAAGAAGAAGGAAAGCCTTCAAAGTTCAGCACCCAGTGTATTATCTTTACGAAGTTTTGACTCCATCAAAGCAAAGATATCCTCATTATCGAAGCTTGTGTATGGGATCTAAATGACCACGAAGAAGGTTGCTCATTATTTCTCGATCATTCCATTACGATCGTCGTGACGCCCCACTTCGAGATTACTCTGTGAGAGATGCAACCGGTCGAGTGGCAAAATGGGCGATTGAACTCCTTCCTCTTGATATCAAGTTTGAGGCAAAGTAAGCCATTAAGTCCCAAGCTATAGCAGATTTCCTTGCCGAGTGGATTGAACAACAGCAGCCGACTCAAGTTCACTCGGAGCATTGGACCATGTTCTTTGATGGCTCTAAAATGTTAAATGGTTCGGTCTTTGGGGTAGTTTTGGTTTCCCCGGAGGAGATAAGCTTAGATATGTGCTCCAGATTCACTTTGATTCCGCCAACAATGAAGCGAATATGAGGCACTTTTATATGGGTTGCGCATGGCCATTTCACTCGGCGTCCATCGCCTTATGGTTTATGGCGACTCAGATTTGGTGGTCAATCGGTGATGAAAGAGTGGGATGTTAGAAGCCCACCATGATTGGATCTTGCAATGCGATGAGGAAGCTTGAAAAGAAATTCGAAGGGTTAGAGCTCCATCATATACCTCGACTGAAAAATCAAGCGGCTGATGATTTGGCAAAAATAGGTTCCAAGAGAGAAGCCATTCCTAGTGATGTGTTCTTGGAGCTTATCCATACTCCATCAGTCAAAGAAGATCCTTTTACCGAAGAAGCTCGGCAGCCCAAGAGTGTTACAGATCCGACTGAGGTTGAAGTACCAGCAGTGGTCGACCTGGTCGTGGAGGCTTTAGTGATCACTCCCGATTGGACAGTACCATATATCGCGTATATCTTGAGAAAAGAGCTCCCGGAGGACGATGAAGAGGCTCGACAGATCGTCCACCGATCCAAGGCCTTCTTGTGATCAAGGGCAGGTTGTCTGAGAGAGGCGGCTGGAGTTGGTCGAAAGTGCATAACGCCCGGAAGAAGGTCGGATAATCCTTGATGACATCCACTAGGGAACTGTGGCCATCATCGTCCTCTCGGACCATCATGGCCAAAGCATACCGAGCCAGATTTTCTTGGCCAAGTGTGAATGAAATGGCAAAGGAGATAGTCGACAAGTGTGAGGATGTCAATTTTACTCCAACATGTCACACAAGCCGCATCAGCTCGAAGACCATACCACTCGTCGGCCCTTCGCGATGCGGGGATTGGATATGGTTGGGCCGTTGAGAACAGGCGAAGCGGTTTCACACATGTGCTCGTAGCACTCGACAAGTTCACCAAGTGGATCGAAGCTAAACCCATCAAGAACCTTGGCGCGGTACTCTTGTCGGCTTCATCAAAGAATTGATATTCAGATATGGAGTCCCTTAGCATCATCACTAACAACGGGTCAAACTTGATTCGGAGGAATTCAGGATGTTACGCACATCTCGGGGCACACGAGTCGACTATGCTTGATCGCCCATCCTCGGTCGAATGGACAAGCGAGGCGGGCCAATGTCTTGATTCTCAAAGGGTTGATACCCGGTGATCGTGATCTCAAGCATGCGGCTGGAGCATGGGTTGACAAACTTCCCTCGGTGCTTTGGGGTTAAGGACCACGCCTAATCGGTCGACTGGGAGAACTCCGTTCTTCTTGGTCTACGGAGCTAAAGCGGTCTTGCCAAGTGACCTGCTCCACAATCCTCCTCGGGTCGAGCTCTACACGAAGCGAAGCGAGAACAACCTCGGCGGGATCACGCCGACCTTTTAGAGGAAGAAAGGGAGATGGCTCTGATCCGATCGACCATTTACCAACAAGACTTGCGTCGCTTCCACGCCAAAAACGTGAAGATTCGAGCCTTCCAGGAAGGAGATTTGGTTCTCCGAGTGGATCAGCACAAACCACACAAGCTTGCTCCTTCTTGGGAAGGTCCCTTCATCGTCACCAAGGTTCTCCATAACGGAGCGTACCGTCTTTACAACGTCGAGCACGACATCGACGAGCCCCGAGCTTGGAATGCGGAGCTACTCCGCCCCTTTTACACCTAAGTATTCACTCGGATGAGTTGTAATAAAAGTACATATGTAGTTCATGTTTCACAAGACAATAGTGTCATAATTTCCCCAATGATTGCTGTCACTTTTATTTGTTCAATAAAATTCCCCCTCAGTGGGTGGCTTAGCTGCGAATCCGCTTCGCCTAAGTTTGTAAAAAATCCTTACCGAGTGGAGGCCGGCCTCCCACTCGGGGGCTTAGCTGCGAATCCATTTAGCCTAAGTTTCAATAAAATCCTACTTGAGTGGTGGGCCAACCTCCCACTCGGGGCTTAGCTGCAGTCCAAGTACTCGCCTAAGTTTCAATAAAATCCTCGAGTGGTGAGCTAGCCTCCCACTCGGGGCTTAAGCTGCAGTCCAAGTACTCGCCTAAGTTTCAATAAAATCCTACCGAGTGGTGAGCCAGCCTCCCACTCGGGGCTTAACTGCAGTCAAGTACTCACCTAAGTTTCAATAAAATCCTACCGAGTGGTGAGCCAGCCTCCCACTCGGGGCTTAGCTGTAGTCTAAACACTTGCCTAAGTTCAAAGTAAAATCCTATCAGTGGTGAGCCAGCCTCCCACTCGGGAGGCTACCCTCTCCTCTAAGCACTCGCCTACAAGTACAATGTGCGATCCATAAGGAGGGCGAGGTGCAGGTCGATACTACCCTCTTCCTCCGAGCTCGCCACAAGTACAATGTGTGCTCCATAAGGAGTACGAGGTCTGGTCGGCTACTACCCTCTCCCCGAGCTATGCCACCCTCTTCCTCCGAGCTCCGCCACAAGTAGGTGTGGGTCATTGCTACATGCTCCTCGCTCGCCACAAGTACAAGTCGCTCCATAAGGAGGAAGTCTGGTCGCTACCCTCTTCCTCCGAGCTACACCACAAGTACAACATGCGCTCCATAAGGAGGATGAGGTGCAAGTCGATTGCTACCCTCTTCCTCCGAGCTCGCCACAAAGTATAATATCGCTCCATAAGGAGGCGAGTCTTGGTCGATTGCTACCCTCTTCCTCCGAGCTCATACAAGTATAATGTGCTCTCCATAAGAAAGACAAGGTCGATTAACGCCTTATCCTTCAGAGAGCGCCGTAAAAATCCTACAGTGGAGAACAGACCTCCCACTCGGGGTTTAGCTGCAGCCTAGTGCTCGGCTAAGTTTTGAAAATCCTCTTGTGTGGAGAGCAAACCTCCCACTCGGGGCTTAGCTGCAGCCAGTGCTCGCCTAAGTTTTGAAAATCCTACCAAGTGGAGAGCAGACCTCCCACTCGGGGCTTAGCTGCAGCCCAGTGCTCGCCTAAGTTTTGAAAATCCTACAGTGGTGGCGGACCTCCCACTCGGGGCTTAGACAGCCAGTGCTCCCACTGTCGGGAGCTTCCCACTCGGGGGCTTAGCTGCAGCCAGTGCTCACCTAAGTTTTGAAAATCCTACCGAATGGAGGCGGACCTCCCACTCGGGGGCTTAGCTGCAGCCCAGTGCCTGCCTAAGTATATTGGGGAAAAAGTCGATTGCAATATGCACCTCGCTTTAGCTTGCAAAAGACACCTCAAATCAAATGCAAACATATTTAAATGTCGAATCCAAGTTCGGATAACACCTAATGGAACCGAAAGTGCTCAGGCGCTAAGCCTGTTAAGGTTTATCGGTTACAAAAATCACTCGGCATACCGAGGCAAATTTAAGGTATCAAGCTCAGAAGTTTATTACCCCTCCTGTGGAGGGCTGGAAGGTGCAACAAACTCATCCAGGTCGATTCCATCTGCAATCCGAGTGGCAGTGGCGATGAAGGTCTCCATGAAAGACCGGAAGTCATGCTTCTTGGTATTAGCCACCCTAAGAGCGGCCAGCTTGTCCTCTCATGCATCCTTGCAATGAACGCGGGCCAGAGACAGAGCAACATCCGCACCACACCTGGCAGAAGACTTCTTCCACTCCTGCACTCGACTTGGGACCGCGTCCAGTCGAGTCATCCGAGACTCGAGGTCGTTCTGGAGCGTTTCTCTTGGCCAGAGTGTTGTGTCGATGCGGGAAGTTGCGACCTTCAGCCTTGCGAGATAATCAACGACGGCAGGAACTTGAGATTCAAGCCGGAGCACATTCATGGCGAATTCATCTTTCACAGGAGAGTTGATGGGATCCAGGTTTATTTCCAGTCGACCAGTCTCCTCTTCAAAGTTCTGGCAAAATTCTGCAAGCGCAACCACCGAGTCAAGACAACAGTCGGATGGAAAGATCACAGTTAAAATATTCGTTTGATACAAAAGATTACCTTCAAGCATGAGGAATAGCTTCTTGGCAAGTCCGCCTAGATAAGCCTCCAGATCGTTCTTCTTTCCCACCAACTCGCTGGCCTTGTCACTCAGAGCAATCTTATCACTTTTCAGTCGGCTGACCTCCTTGTTGGCAGCATCAAGAGCAGCTTTTAGATGGTGTTTTCTTCTTCAAGCTTGGTGACCGAAGCCAGCTTTTCATCTGCGAACTTGGTCTTCTCTAAAGCCGCTTTCTGCATCTCAGCCAAGTCAAGGTCCTTCCTCAGGGCATCCCTCACCTTGTCTGCAAAGTTACAGTGAGATCAGACTCGAAAACGGACGAGAGGCAAAGGCAGTCGTCGAGGGTCTCACCAAACATACCTTTTGCTTCCTCCTTCGCCTTCGTCAAGTTCTCCTGGGCCAGTTTCAGATCAAGCTCGAGCTGAATGTGTTTGTTCTAGAACTCAGTATAACGAGCCGCAAGGTCGCAGGATTTCTGTGAAGAACCAATCGACGGATGTCAAAGACAATTCACTTCCGATTGACTAAGGAAAAATCATAGCGTTTTCTAAGACTACGGTCGAAAATAAACATTCGACCATAGTCTCGGGGACTACACCCAGTGGGTGCACTCAGCGTGCCCCACTAATTCTATCGATTAGAGTCGACCGATCGACCAAAAAAATGGGAGATGTTCTTGGTGTGTCATTGCCGTGATCGACCACATTCTCGGGACTACACCCGGTGCACTCAGCGTGTCCCCACCGGTCTATGAATCCATTTGACCTAGTCGAATAAAGGAAAAACTTAAGATATAAAGACTATGGTCATTGCCGCGATCCACCATAGCCTTGGGGACTACACCCGGTGGGTGCACTCAGCGTGCCCCACTAACCCGAATTTCAATCAACATGCCCGGTGGGTGTAGGATAATCACTAGGAATTTCAGAAAGAAGAATTTTCAGATATCATATCCTAATAGAATGGCGGTGACCGACTAACATGAACATTACTACGAAGAGCTGAGCTGGCGTCATAGGCTGCATGGCTGGCTTCTCGGATGGCCTTCACTTGCTCCATCATGACTCCCTTTGGCGTGTTGCTTCTTCGCAACAACGGCTTGGTCCTCCGGGGCGTAGTGGGTCGAGAAAAGTGAAGGCTGTGCAGCACTCGGCGGCGAGGCGAAAGCACTCGTCAATGGCACCGCAAAAGATCGGTAGGTCGGTGGCGTTCTCTCCTCGAGACTAGTGTCTCGGTCTTTGCACGTCATGAGTCGCCTTGCCGATGAGCGTTTTCTGTTCCTCCTCTGCCTCAGTGGTTCCTCATCGTCCTCGTCAGGAAGGTCAATAACGACGTTAGATGGAGCTGCAGAAAAGAATCAAAGTTAGATACAACAAGCCAATCGACTGAAGTCGGAACCACAAAGGTCATACCAGGTTTAGAAGTGGCAGCATCTTCCATCTCATGATCTTCAGCCCTGGCCAAAGTATCAAAAGTAGCAGCGCTGCAATTCCAGAAGTCAGTCGGTTGACTCATGAGTCGACAAAGAATAAGTTCATGTGGAACAGGAAAACTCAAAGTAGCACAATTACCCTGAGATAGTGGGGATCACCATCTTCATCTTCGGCAAGACCTTCGCCGGCTTCGACGGCGCCACTCGAGATTGCTTCGGGGCTTTCTCAGTCGGCACGGAGAAGTTGTCCGAGGGCGCTTGGTCGACTGCGAGACGGTCGCGACCCCCTTACCACACTCTGTTGCAGGATCATGGACAAGCTTCGAGCGTCTTTCCGAGCGAGGAGGCGCAACTTCCTCCTCCTCCTCCTCCTCTTCCTCCTCACCAGAGTCATCACCCTCATCATCATCATCCGCATCCGAATCCCACTCCTCCGAGCTTTCGCCCCCACTTCCTTCTTCCTCCTCAGTCGGCGCTTGCGCTCCATTGGGCATCGAGTACAGCTCAGTGGTGGCCTGACAGACAACAAAACAAAACAAAGGTCAATCGACCAATTTGCAGTGAAGTAGAATGAATGAAGCAAGATTACAATTGAGGATAAGTGGTCGTACCGTGTCTGGCGTGTAGGTATGGTCGAGTGGTGGGATCCTCCTAGCCCCTCGAGGATTGTCCTTATTCCCTGTGATTGCGACCATCCACCTCTCCAGTGTGGCGTCGTCGACTGCTTCTGGACGGACCCGAGTGGTATCTTCGGTACCACAGTACAACCACATCGAGTGGCCTCGATCTTGAAGCGGTTGGATCGCCGTCTAAGGAAGACCTCGAAGGTCCATACCGTCCTCCGTCCCGAAGAGCTGGACTCGCGCTCCATCAACATTCTTACTTGAGCTTTCTCTTGAGAAGCACCTTGAGAGAAGAGGTTTGTTCGCTCGGTCCATGGAGAGCGGAGGAGACGAGCGGCTGCCCGGCGTCGACTCGTCTTAGCGATAGAACCAGTAGAATGCCACCCTCGACCGACTCAGGAAGGGTCATGGCCGGAAACGTGCTTTTACTCCTCATCTGAATCCCAAGACCCCCGCACATCTGAATAACCTTAGTCCTATCATCATCCGGACTCGCCTTTTTCACCGTCTGTGAGCGACAGGTGAATATGTGCTTAAAGAGACCCCAGTGTGGTCGACAACCCAGGAAGTTCATGCACATGGACACGAAGGCAGCAAGATAGGCAATGGAGTTTGGGGTCAAATGGTGGAGTTGTGCCCCAAAGAAGTTCAGAAACCCTCGGAAGAAAACACTCGGCGGCAGAGAAAATCCACGATCTACATGAGTGGCTAGGAGAATGCACTCACCCTCCTGCGGCTGTGGTTGCCACTCGTTCCCCGGAAGCCTTGCTGACCCATGGGGAATCAGACCCTCATTGGCCAGGTCATTGAGATCCGCCTCGGTGATGGTCGAGCGGATCCAATCCCCTTGGACCCAGCCTTGCGGCAGGCGGGACCTCGACGAAGATCCGCCCCAAGCGGGCGCCCTCCCTTTGCTTTCCCGTCGCCGTCGCCTTATTCGCGCTCCAAGGCCGCCATCTTCCCTTCACCATTGTCGCCGTGGAAGCGAGAGAGTGGATGGGCGGCGAGCGAGAGCGAGCACGGCGGCGGAGGTGAAGAGGGCGGGGGGAATGAGGAACACTGTTCAAAACCCTCGCCGGTACCTTATATAAGGGCGCTTCAGTGGCTATAAGTAGGCACAGGCGATCAAGCATCGATCGCGCACACGTGATACATGGTGAAAAAGGTGGCACGGAAATCGAGGCGTCTACGCTTTATCCCATCCGAGCACCGCGGTCCGCCCCGTTTCGCGCGCTTCCCAAAATTAGGATCCCACAAAATCCGCTAACGGCAGATCAATCTGTCAGACGGTAGATTTCCTGCGATCCGTCGCTCGGAAGATTATTAAGTTCAAAAGTTCACTTGACAGAAGAAAGGAATGGATCAAGGCGACTGAAAGAAAAGTTGCTGCCATCATCAAAAAGATTATTGGTCCAAAATGAGACATGTTTAGAACACAAAAACAAGTCGGAAAGATTATCAACTCCTTCCTCACTCAAACCTCGATCCATTCGGGGGCTAATGATGAAGTCATGTACCTAGGGTAGGGTCACGTACCTGTCCTAAGTACCTTCCCCAGGAACATCCTCAGAAGAAGAAGTGTTCCAGTCGACCAATAGAGACTTCACTCGACGGACTCGAAGGACTCGACCATGAAGATTCACTCGACCACCAGGAGATCAAGAGCCACTCTGCATCCAAACGGTCTGTAATTAAGTAGTCTTTATGGCCATGATGATACTTTATGTAAGGCGTGTTACGAAGCTTGAGCCTTAATGTACTTTAAACCTGCATAGCGAGGACCGAGGAGAGTGCAGCGGACACTATATAAGCCACCCCCTCCTCAGTGTAAAGGGTTCGCACCCCTGTAACCTATGCATACATATAATCCAGTCGATCGCCTCCGGGCTCCGAGATGTAGGGCTGTTACTTCCTCCGAGAAGGGCCTGAACTCGTAAATCTGTCGTCTATACAACTGCTCCATAGCTAGGATCTTGCCTCTCCATACCTACCCCATTCTACTGTCAGACTTGGAACCACGACACCAGCCGTCTGTCTCTCAGGTCGTCGTCATCTCCGCCGACTACTGGGCCCCCCCGACTGGTGGGTCCCGCCGACTTGCCTGGTACGGGGCCGACAGTCCTTGTCCGCCGCGGGCGGGTCTTGCCGGCTGCAGATTACTGTAGTCGTGCTTCTAATGACGCTGGCTCGGTCAAGGGGTCATGGCAACAGTGTCGCCGCCTGACGGGCGATCACTGTTGCCATTCCCCTATCGTGTCTAGTTAATGGCGTGTGTGGCCCGTGGGAGGGGCCGGCCGACTCCCGGAGGCCGACTCCCAATGGGTCCGTATCGTGGCGCTCTAGCCGTCTTCAGTACTCCCGCTGACTGGTGGGACCCATCGTCTCTGGGCCATACAGACAGGCCAACGTGGGCTCAGGGCTTCGCCCCCAAGGGCTGATGGCAGGGCTGGCATGGCAACAGTGCCGCGCCGAACGGAGATCTCCGTGGGTACGGCGCACTGTGGCCATGCCTGCCCTTAATTAACAGGGTGGTTGGAGTCGCAGGCCGACTCCCTATAGCCAGCCTCTCCGGAAGTCGCCGGACAGGAGTCGGCTCATCTTGGAGTCGGCTCTGGGACTCGGCTCGTCTTGGAGTCGCCTCTGGGACTCGGCTCGTCTTGGAGTCGCCTCTGGGACTCGAGGTGCGCGGCCTGCCCTGATGTCTTGAAAGGTTGTGGGGCTCGGGTTAGCCTACCCGTGGCCCATTACTCCGACATGTATGGCACCGACGAAAGTTGCGCGACACAAGAGAGGCTAGCAATGGTGGAAGGGTGAGAGTGCGTATAATCCATGGACTCAACATTAGTCAAAAAGAACTCACATACTTATTGCAAAAATTTATTAGTCACTGAACGAAGTACTACGTGCATGCTCCTAGGGGATAGATTGGTAGGAAAAGACCATCGCTCGTCCCTGACCGCCACTCATAAGACAATCAATCAATACTTAATGCTCCAACTTCGTTACACAACGGTTCACCATACGTGCATGCTACGGGACTCACAAACCTCTACACAAGTATTTCTCAAATTCACAATTAATCCACTAGCATGACTCTAATAACACCATCTTCATATCTCAAAACAATCATAAAGAATCAAACTTCTCATAGTATTCAATGCACTTTATATGCAAGTTTTTAGTATATCCCTCTTGGATGCCTATCATATTAGGACTAAATTTATAACCAAAGCAAATTACCATGCTGTTCTAAAAGACTCTCAAAATAATATAAGTGAAGCATGAGAGTTCATAAATTTCTATAAAATAAAGCCACCGCCGTGCTCTAAAAAGATATAAGTGAAGCACTAGAGCAATATTGCCTAGCTCAAAAGATATAAGTGAAGCACATAGAGTATTCCAAAAAATCATGATTCATGCGTGTCTCTCCCAAAAGGTGTGTACAACAAGGATGATTGTGGTAAACTAAAAAGCAAAGACTCAAATCATACAAGACGCTCCAAGCAAAACACATATCATGTGGTGAATAAAAATATAGCCTCAAGTAAAGTTACCGATAGACGAAGACGAAAGGGGGGATGCCTTCCGGGGCATCCCAAAGCTTAGGCTTTTGGTTGACCTTGAATATTACCTAGGCATCCCCAATCTTAGACTCTTGCCACTCCTTATTCCATAGTCCATCAAATCCTTACCCAAAACTCGAAAACTTCACAACACAAAACTCAACAGAAAATCTCATGAGCTCCGTTAGTATAAGAAAATAAATCACCACTTTAAGGTACTGTTGCAAACTCATTCTTTATTTATATTGGTGTAATTTCTACTGTATTACAACTTTTCTATGGTTTATACCCCAGATACTACCCATAGATTCATCAAAATAAGCAAACATCACGCAAAAAATAGAATATGTCAAAAACAGAACAGTTTGTAGCAATCAGTAACTCTCGAATACTTCTGTAACTCCAAAAATTCTGAAAAATTAGGACGACCTGAGAAATTTGTGTATCAATCCAGAGCAAAAAGAATCAAATCAAAAGCCCATTTTTGTAAATTACGAAAATTATTTTCCTGGGTGCAAAAGTTTTTGATTTTCAGCAGAATCAACACAACTATCACTGTAAGTTATCCTAAAGGTTTAACTCGGCACAAACACTAATTAAAACATAAAACCAAATCTAACCAGAGGCTAGATGAATTATTTATTACTAAACATGAACAAAAAGTAAAGAACAAAAAAAATTGGGTTGCCTCCCAACAAGCGCTATTGTTTAACGCCCTTAGCTAGGCATAAAAACGCGAATAGATCTAAGTATTGCCATAATAATGATAAGACAAATCTCTAAAACTCATCTCATACTCTCTACGTTTAGCAGCAAGTTTTCTTTGTGGCAAGCAAAAGTAATCAAAAGGGCTAAATTTAATGGGACTAAAATCCCCAAGATCAAGTTCCGGAGGAATTGGTTGCTCCTTTGGCCCTTCATATTGTACAACCAACTCATCATTGTAAATGTTCTTTTGGCAAAAAGTCACGAGCTTTTGTTCAAGAGAAAAATCCAACTTGTTGTTCTGAATAGCCAAATCATCATTAAGCTCAGAAATCCTATCAACTACTCCCTCTATCCCATAATATAAGAACATTTTTGACACTAGTGTAGTGTCAGAAACGTTCTTTTATTATGGGACAGAGGGAGTAGAATGTTGGTAGGAACCCTCTTTCTTAAATTTTCATTATAAGCAACATGATATATGGACTGTAAACGCATTATGTCTTCTTGGTTAAAGAAAATTGCTTCTATGGGAGGATGACCCGCGTCTACCCTATAATGCGCAAAAATTTCACTAGCCTATTTTATTATAAATCTGAACTCATGTGCCAGAAACATGGTAGTTGCGCGCTTAACAAAAGAATGCTCAATATTAGAAAACTCTAGAAAGTACTTTGTAAGGATAGATGCATGTGAATAAATTGTCCTTCAAGTTCAACTATGAGCAAAGATATAGCATCTGCAAGACTACTAGTTTATGGAGAATAGATCCACCCATAGTGGGTAAAGCACCAGCACAAGTAAAGAAATCTTGAATAACCCCTTTCCCAATAATATTGCTGCTACCAATGCGAAACTTTTTAGTGTGCAAAATAGTAGGTTCTTCATGGGGATTAGTGTTAGCAAAAGCATCAAAGTTCCCCCCATCATTACTACTATCCTTTTCAACAATAACCTCCCCAATTTCAGACATCGTGGAAACAAACCAATCTAACAAACGATCACATAAAATGCAAGCAAGGAAGACAAACGGAAGAGGGGCGAAGAAAAGGCAAATCGTTTTGTAAATCATTTTAGAAGTGGGGGGAGAGGAAAACAAGAGGTGAATGGCAAATAATGTAATGCAAGAGATGAGAGTTTATGATGGGTACTTGGTATGTATTGACTTGGCATAGATCTACCCGGCAACGGCACCAGAAATTCTTCCTGCTACTCCTTGAGCTTGCGTTGGTTTTCCCTTGAAGAGGAAAGGGTGATGCAGCAAAGTAGAATAAGTATTTCCCTCAGTTTGAGAACCAAGGTATCAATCTAGTAGGAGACAACGCACAAGTCACCGAATACCTGCACAAACAATCAACAAACTTGCACCCAACGCGATAAAGGGGTTGTCAATCCCTTCATGGTTACTTGCAAAAGTGAGATCTGATAGAGATAGATAAACAATAATTAAATATTTTTGGTATTTTTGATTCATAGATCGGAAACTAGTATGATGGAAAAGAGACTTAATATAATGGAAAAGAGACACGGGGGCCATAGGTTTCACTAGTGGCTTCTCTCATGATAGTAAATAATACGGTGGGTGAACAAATTACTGCCAAGCAATTGATAGAACAACGCATAATTATGACGATATCTAAGGCAATGATCATGAACATAGGCATCACGTCCGTGTCAAGTAGACCAAAACAGTTCTGCATCTATAGTATTACTCCACACATCGACCGCTATCCAGCATGCATCTAGAGTATTAAGTTCATAAAGAATGGAGTAACGCATTAAGTAAGATGACATGATGTAGAGGAATTAACTCAAGCAATATGATGAAAACCCAATCTTTTTATCCTCGTTGGCAACAATACAATGCGTGCCTTGCTGCCCCTACTGTCACTGGGAAAGGATACCGCAAGATTGAACCCAAAACTAAGCACTTCTCCCATTGCAAGAAAAACCAATCTAGTAGGCCAAACTAAACCGATAATTCGAAGAGACTTGCAAAGATATAAAATCATGCATATAGAATTCAGAGATGACTCAAATAATATTCATAGATAATCTGATCATAAATCCACAATTCATCGGATCTTGGCAAACACACCGCAAAAGAGTATTACATCGAATAGATCTCCAAGAACATCAAGGAGAACATGGTAATGAGAATCAAAGGGAGAGAGGAAGCCATCTAGCTACTAGCTATGGACCCGTAGGTCTGTGGTAAACTACTCATGCTTCATTGGAAGGGAAATGGTGTTGATGTAGAAGCCCTCCGTGATCGAATCCCCCTTCGGTAGGATGCCGGAAAAGGCCCCTAGATGGGATCTCACTTGTACATAAGGTTGCGGCGGTGGAAAAGTATTTGCGTGGCTCCCCCTGATGTTTTTGGGGTATAAGAGTATATATAGCAAAAGAACTAGGTCAGGAGAGCTGTGAGGGGCCCACAATGTAGGGGCGCGCCCTACACCCTCGTGGCCACCTCGGTTGCGTCTCCGATTTCATCTCTAAGTCTCCTGGTTTGCTTCTGCTCCAAGAAAGATCATCGCGAAAGTTTCATTCAATTTGGACTCCGTATGGTATTCCTTTTCCGCGAAACTCTAAAACAGGCAAAAAATAGAAAACTGGCACTAGGCTCTAGGTTAATAGGTTAATCCCAAAAATAATATAAAATAGCATATAAATGCATATAAAACATCCAAAACAGATAATATAATGGCATGGAACAATAAAAAAAGTTATAGATACGTTGGAGATGTATCAAGCATCAGGTTCCATATTAATCTTGTGCTGACGTAGAGTGGGACTAATGCCCTTTAAATCATCAAGAGTATATCCAATATCATCTCGGTGCCTCCTTAGAACTTTCAATAATCTTTCTTCTTTATGTTCTAAAAGGTTAGCACTAATAATAACAGGATATATCTTCTTTTCATCAAGATAAGCATATTTCAAAGTGTTTGGCAATTGTTTTAATTCAAACACGAGATCACATTTAGGCGGAGGAGGACCTCCTAGAGTTTCAATTGGCAAATTGTGTTTAAGCAGAGGACGTTGTTCAAAGAAAATATTATCTATTTAATTTCTTTCATGCATATGTAACTCATTTTCATGGTCTAGCAAATATTGTTCTAGAGGATCGGTAGGAGGCACAACAATAGAAGCAAGACCAATTATTTCATCCTTACTAGGCAATTCCTTTTCATGAAGCTTTCTACTAAACTTGGAAAAATTGAACTCATGAGACTCATCACCAAAGTTGACACCGATAGTTTTTCTTACAATCTATTTTAGCATTAACGATGTTCAGGAAAGGTCTACCAAATATAATGGCACAAAAGTCATCTTGTGGGGAACCAAGAACAAGAAAATCAGTAGGGTATTTTATTTTCCCGCACAAGACTTCAACATCTCTAACAATCCCAAGTGGTGTGATGGTGTCTCTATTAGCAAGTTTAATAGTGGCCTCTATTTCTTCTATTTCAACGGGTGCTATGTCATTCATAATTTCTTGATATAAAGTAAAGGGGATAGCACTCACACTAGCACCTATGTCACATAAAACATGATAACAGTGATCTCCTATTTTAACTGAGACAATGGGCATCCCAACAGCAGGTCTATGATTATCCATTTTATCGGGTTTGGCAATTCTAGTAGCTTCTTCACAGAAGTAAATAACATGCCCATCTATATTTTCTTCCAGGAGATCTTTAACCATAGCAACACTAGGCTCTACTTTAATTTGTTCATCAGGTTTAGGTGTTATAATATAACTTTTGTTGACCACAATTGAAATTAGCATGTTTGTTTATCCTAACAGGGAAATGTGGTTTCTTAATATAAAAGCAGTAGGAACAACCGGGTCAACATTATAAAGAATAGTTTTGTCTTTAACTGGTACCGGTTCTTTAATTTCTTCTTTAATAGGTGGGTGATATTTGAACCACTTCTCTTTAGGGAGATTAACATGAGTAGCAAATGATTCACAAAAGGAGGCTACTATCTAAGAGTCAAGTCCATATTCAGTGCTAAAAGTTTGAAAAGCATTGGTATTCATAAAATATTTAACACAATCATACTTAAGCTTAATACCTGACTCTTTACCTTCTCGAGTTCCCAATCTTCAGAGTTGTGTTTATTTCTCTCTAAAAGATCCCACCGGAATTCAATAGTCATCTTCATAAAAGAACCAGCACAAGAAGTATCAAGCATGGATCGATCATTATGAGAAAGCCGAGCATAAAAGTTCTTGATAATAATTTCTCTTAAGAGCTCATGATTGGGGCATGAAAATAACATTGACTTAAGCCTCCCCCAAGCTAGAGCGATACTTTCTCCTTCACGATGTCAAAAATTATATATGTAATTCCTATCATGATGAACTATGATGGAATAATTTTTTTGGTGAAACTCCTATTTCAATCGATTCCAATTCCAAGATCTAATATCATCGCATAGCCTATACCATCCCAATGCTTTTCCCTTCAAAGATAAGGGGAAAACCTTCTTCTTAACTAGTGGAAATATGCCCGAGAGGCAGCAATAAAGTTGTTATTTTATATTTCCTTATTCATGATAAATGTTTATTATTCATGCTAGAATTGTATTAACCGGAAACTTGATACATGTGTGAATACATAGACAAAACAACGTGTCCCTAGTATGCCTGTACTAGACTAGCTCGTTGATCAAAGATGGTTAAGTTTCCTAGCCATGGACATGAGTTGTCATTTGATAACGGGATCACATCATTAGTGGAATGATGTGATGGACAAGACCAATCCGTTAGCTTGGCATAAATGATCGTTCAATTTTATTGCTACTGCTTTCTTCGTGTCAAATATATATTCCTCCGATTATGAGATTATGCAACTCCCAGACACCGGAGGAATACCTTGTGGGCTATCAAACGTCACAACGTAACTATGTGATTATAAAGATTCTCTATAGGTATCTCTGAAGGTGTTTGTTGGGTTGGCATAGATCGAGATTAGGATTTGTCACTCCGAGTATCGGAGAGGTATCTCTGGGCCCTCTCGGTAATGCACATCATATGAAGCCTTGCAAGGATTGTGACTAATAAGTTAGTTGTGGGATGATGCACTACGGAACGAGTAAAGAGACTTTCCGGTAATGAGATTGAACTAGGTATGAAGATACCGGCGATCGAATCTCGGGCAAGTAACAAACCGATGACAAAGGGAATAACTATATTGACATTGAGGTTCGACCAATAAAGAATTTTGTAGAATATGTGGGAACCAATATGAGCATCCAGGTTCCGCTATTGGTTATTGACCGGAGAGGTGTCTCGGTCATGTCTAAATAGTTCTCGAACCCGTAGGGCCCGCACGCTTAACGTTCCATGACGATTGGTATTATATGAGTTATGTGTTTTAGTGGCCGAAGGTTGTTCGGAGTCCTGGATGAGATCACGGACATGACAAGGAGTCTCAAAATGGTCGAGAGGTGAAGATTGATATATTGGAAGGTTGCATTCGGACACCAGAATGGTTTCAGGAAGTTTCGGATGTTTTTTGTAGTACCGGGAGGTTACCGGAACCCCCGGGGAAGTAATGGGACAACATGGGCCATAGGGGAGAGAGAGGGGAGCCCACGAGGGGTGGAGACCCCCCATGGGCTATCCGAATTGGACAAGGGGAAGGGGGCGCGGCCCCCTTTCCTTTCCCCTTCTCCCTCTCCTTCCCTCTTTCCACCTCCATGGGAAGGAAAAGGGGGGGGGGTTGAATCCTACTAGGAGTGGAGTCCTAGTAGGACTCCACCCTTTGCGCGCCCCCTTGGTGGCCGGCCTCCTCCTCTCCTCCTTTATATACGGGGGCGGGGGGCACCCCAAAGACACACCAATTGTTTAGCCATGTGCGGTGCCCCCTCCACCGTTTACTCCTCCGGTCATATCGTTGTAGTGCTTAGGCAAAGCCCTACGCAGATCACTTCACCAACACCATCATCACACCGCCGTGCTGACGGAACTCATCGACTCCATCCACACTCTGCTGGATCAAGAGTTCGAGGGACGTCATCGAGCTGAACGTGTGAAGAAATCGAAGGTGCCGTATGTTTGGTACTTGATCAGTTGATTCGAGAAGATGATTGACTACATCAACCGCGTTAAGTTAACGCTTCCGCTTTTGGTCTACGAGGGTACGTGGACACACTCTTCCCTCTCGTTGCTATGCATCTCCTAGATAGATCTTGCGTGAGCATAGGATTTTTTTTGAAATTGCATGCTACGTTTCCCAACAGTGGCATCCGAGCCAGGTCTATGCGTAGATGATATGCACGAGTAGAACACAAAGAGTTGTGGGCGGTGATCATCATACTGCTTACCACCAATGTCTTATTTTGATTCGGCGGTATTGTTGGATGAAGCGGCCCGGACCAACCTTACATGACCGCGTTCATGAGACCGGTTCCACTGACAGACATGCAACTAGTTTTGCATAAAGGTGGTTGGCGTGTGTCTGTTTCTCCAACATTAGTTCAATCGAATTTGACTGCGGCCGGTCCTTGTGAAGGTTAAAACAGCAAACTTGATAAATCACCATTGTGGTTTTTGTGCCGTAGGTAAGTACGGTTCTTGCTAGAAGCCCGTAGCAGCCATGTAAAACATGCAACAAACAAAGTAGATGACATCTAATTTGTTTTTGCAAGGCATGTTGTGATGTGATATGGTCAACACATGATGTGATATAAAGATTGTTGTATGAGATGATCATGTTTTGTAAAAGTTATTGGCAACTGGCAAGAGCCATATGGTTTACGCTTTATTGTATGAAATACAAGCGCTATGTAATTGCTTTACTTTATCACTAAGCGGTAGCGATAGTCGTAGAAGCAATGGTTGGCAAGACGACCACGACGCTACGATGGAGATCAAGGTGTCAAGACGGTGACGATGGAGATCATGACGTTGCTTCGGTGATGGAGATCATGAGCACAAGATGATGGTGGCCATATCATGTCACATATTTTGATTGCATGTGATGTTTATATTTTATGCATCTTATTTTGCTTAGTACGGTGGTAGCTTTATAAGATGATCCCTCACTAAATTTCAAGGTATAAGTGTTCTCCCCGAGTAGGCACCGTTGCGAAAGTTCATGATGCTGAGACACCACATGATGATCAGGTGTGATAAGCCCTATGTTGAAATACAATAGGTGCAAGCCAGATTTGCACATGCGGAATACTCAGGTTAAACTTGACGAGCCTAGCATATACAGATATGGCCTCGAAACACTGGAGACCGAAAGGTCGAACGTGAATCATATAGTAGATATGATCAACATAGTGATGTTCACCATTGAAGACTACTCCATCTCGCGTGATGATCGGAGATGGTTTAGTTGATTTGGATCATGTATCATTTAGATGACTAGAGGGATGTCTATCTAAGTGGGAGTTCTTAAGTAATGTGATTAACTGAACTTAATTTATCATGAACTTAGTCCTGATAGTTTTTTGCATATCTATGTTGTAGATCCATGGCCCGTTCTACCGTTCCTTTAAATTTTAATGCGTTCCTAGGGAAAGCTAAGTTGAAAGATGATGGCAGCAACTACACGGACCGGGTCCATAACTTGAGGATTATCATTATTGCTGCACAGAAGAATTATGTCCTTGATGCACCACTAGGTGTACCACCTGCCCCAGCAACTCCAGACATTGTGAATGCCTGGCAGTCACGTGTTGATGACTACTTGTTAGTTTAGTGTGTTATGCTTTACGGCTTAGAATCGGGACTTCAAAGACGTTTTGAACGTCATGGACCATATGAGATGTTCCAGGAGTTGAAGTTAATATTTCAAGCAAATGCCCGAGTTGAGAGATATGAAGTCTCCAACAAGTTCTATAGCTGCAAGATGGAGGAGAACAGTTCTGTTAGTGAGCACATACTCAAAATGTCTGGGTACCATAATCACTTGACTTAGCTGGGAGTTAATCTTCCAAATGATTGTGTCATTGACAGAGTTCTTCAATCACTACCACCAAGCTACAAAGGCTACATGATGAACTACAACATGAAAGGGATGGAAAAGACTATTCCTAAGATCTTCGCAATGCTAAAGGCTGCGGAGGTAGAAATCAAGAATGAGCATCAAGTGTTGATGGTTAATAAGACCACTAGTTTCAAGAAAAAGGGCAAGGGTAAAAAGAAAGGGAACTTCAAAAAGACAGACAAGCAAGTTGTCACTCTCAAGAAGAAACCTAAGAATGGACCCAAGCCTGAAACTGAGTGCTTCTACTACAAAGGGACTGGTCACTAGAAGCGGAACTGCCCCAAGTATTTGGCGGATAAGAAGGATGGCAAAGTGAACAAAGGTATATTAGATATACATGTTATTGATGTGTACCTTACTAATTCTTGTAGTAGTGCCTGGGTATTTGATACCAGTTCGGTTGCTCATATTTGTAACTCGAAGCAGGAACTATCGATTAAACGAAGATTGGCTAAGGACGTGTGGCGATGCGCGTCGAAAATGGTTCCAAGGTTGATGTGATCGCTGTCGGCACTCTACCTCTACATCTACCTTCGGGATAGTTTTAGACCTGAATAATTGTTATTTGGTGCCAGCGTTGAGCATGAACATTATATCTGGATCTTGTTTAGTGCAAGATGGTTATTCATTTAAATCAGAGAATAATGGTTGTTCTATTTATACAAGTAATATCTTTTATGGTCATGCACCCTTGAAGAGTGGTCTATTTCTGTTGAATCTTGATCATGATGATACACATATTCATAATATTGATGCCAAAAGATGCAAAGTTGATAATGATAGTGCAACTTATTTGTGGCACTGCCATTTAGGTCATATCAGTATAAAGCGCATGAAGAAACTCCATAAAGATGGACTTTTGGAATCACTTGATTATGAATCATTTGATACTTGCGAATCATGCCTTATGGGCAAGATGACTAAAACTCGGTTCTCCGGAACAATGGAACGAGCTAGTGACTTATTGGAAATAATACATACCAATGTATGCGGTCCGAAGAGTGTTGATGCTTGTGGCGGGTATCATTATTTTCTGACCTTCACAACTGATTTGAGCAGATATGGGTATATCTACTTAATGAAACACAAGTCCGGAACATTTGAAAAGTTCAAAGAATTTCAGAATGAAGTGGAGAATCATCGTAACAAGAAAATAAAGTTTCTACGATCTGATCATGGAGGAGAAAATTTGAGTTATGAGTTTGGCCTTCATTTAAAACAATGTGAAATAGTTTCACAGCTCATGCCACCTGGAACACCACAGCGTAATGGTGTGTCTGAACGTCGTAACCGCACTTTATTGGATATGGTGCGATCTATGATGTCTCTTACCGATTTACCACTATCGTTTTGGGGTTATGCATTAGAGACAGCTGCATTCACTTCAAACATGGCACCGTCAAAATCCGTTGAGATGACACCATATGAACTGTGGTTTGGCAACAAACCTAAGCTGTCGTTTCTTAAAGTTTGGGGATCCGATGCTTATGTCAAAAGGCTTCAGCCCGATAAGCTCGAACCCAAACCGAAATGTGTCTTCATAGGATACCCTAAGGAAACAATTGGGTACACCTTCTACCAGAAGTCAGAAGGCAATATTTTTGTTGCAAAGAACGGAACCTTTCTTGAGAAGGAGTTTCTCTCGAAATAAGTGAGTGGGACGATAGTAGAACTTGATGAGTTAATTGTACCTGCTCTCAATTTGGAAGGTAGCTCATCCGAGAAATCAGTTCCCGTGATGCCTACACCAACTAGAGAGGAAGCTAATGATAAAGATCATGAAGCTAGAGATAAAGTTGCTACAAAACCTCATAGGTCTGGCAGAGCACAATTCGCACCAGAGTGGTACGGTAATCCTCTTCTGGAGGTCATGTTACTTGACCATGACGAACCTACGAACTATGAAGAAGCTATGATGAGCCCAGATTCCGATGAATGGCTTGAGGCCAGGAAATCTGAGATAGGATCCATGTATGAGATCAAAGTGTGGACTTTGGTGGATCTGCCCGATGATCGACGACCCATAGAGAATAAATGGATCTTTGAGAAGAAGACTGACGCTGAGGGTAATGTTACTGTCTATAAAGCTCGACTTGCTGCAAAGGTTTTTCGACAAGTTCAAGGAGTTGACTATGATGAGATGTTCTCATCTATAGCGATGCTTAAGTCTGTCTGAATCATGTTAGCAATTGCCGCATTTTATAATTATGAAATCTGGCAAATGGATGTCAAAACTGAATTCCTTAATGGATTTCTTAAAGAAGAGTTGTATATGATGCAACCAGAAGGTTTTGTCGATCCTAAATGTGCTAGCAAAGTGTGCAAGCTCCAGTGACCCATTTATGGACTTGTGCAAGCATCTCAGAGTTGGAATATATGCTTTGATGAGGTGATCAAAGCATATGGTTTTATACAGACTTTTGGACAAGCCCGTGTTTACAAGAAAGTGAGTGGGAGCTCTATAGCATTTCTAATATTATATGTGGATGACATATTGTTTATTGGAAATGATGTAGAATTTCTGAATAGCATAAAAAGATACTTGAATAAGAGTTTTTCAATGAAAGACCTCGGTGAAGCTGCTTACATATTGGGCATCAAGATCTATAGAGATAGATCAAGACACTTGATAGGACTTTCACAAAGCACATACCTTGATAAAGTTTTGAAGAAGTTCAAAATGGATCAGTCAAAGAAAGGGTGCTTGCCCGTGTTACAAGGTGTGAAGTTGAGTCAGACTCAATGCCCGACCATTGCAGAAGATAGAGAGAAAATGAAAGCCATTCCCTATGCCTCAGCCATAGGTTCTGTCAAGTATGCTAGGCTGTGTAGCAGACCTGATGTGTGCCTTGCTATAAGTTTAGCAGGGAGGTACCAAAGTAATCCAGGAGTGGATCATTGGACAGCGGTCAAGAACATCCTAAAGTACCTGAAAAGGAATAGGGATATGTTTCTCGTTTATGGAGGTGACAAAGAGCTTGTCATAAATGGTTACATCGACGCTATCTTTGACACTGATCCGGATGGCTCTAAGTCACAATCCGGATACGTACTTTTATTGAATGGTGGAGCTGTAAGTTGGTGCAGTTCCAAGAAACGCGTCGTGGCGGGATCTATGTGTGAAGTGGAGTACATAGCTGCTTCGGAAGCAGCAAATGAAGGATTCTGGATGAAGGAGTTCATATCCGATCTAGGTGTAATACCTAGTGCATCGGGTCCAATGAAAATCTTTTGTGACAATACTGGAGCAATTGCCTTGGAGAAGGAATCCAGATTTCACAAAAAGACCAAACGCATCAAGAGACGCTTCAACTCCATCCAAGATTTGGTCAAGGAGGGAGACATAGAGATTTGCAAAATACATACAGATCTGAATGTTGCAGACCCATTGACTAAGCCTCTTCCAAGAGCAAAACATGATCATCACCAAGACTCCATGGGTGTTAGATTCATTACAATGTAATCTAGATTATTGACTCTAGTGCAAGTGGGAGACTGAAGGAAATATGCCCTAGAGGCAATAATAAAGTTGTTATTTTATATTTCCTTATTCATGATAAATGTTTATTATTCATGCTAGAATTGTTTTAACCGGAAACTTGATACATGTGTGAATACATAGACAAAACAACGTTTCCCTAGTATGCCTCTACTAGACTAGCTCGTTGATCAAAGATGGTTAAGTTTCCTAGACATGGACATGAGTTGTCATTTGATAACAAGATCACATCATTAGTGGAATGATGTGATGGACAAGACCCATCCATTAGCTTAGCATAAATGATCGTTCAGTTTTATTGCTACTGCTTTCTTTGTGTCAAATATATATTCCTCCAACTATGAGATTATGCAACTCCCGAACACTGGAGGAATGCCTTATGTGCTATCAAACTTCACAATTTAACTGGGTGATTACAAAGATGCTCTACAGGTATCTCTGAAGGTGTTTGTTGGGTTGGCATAGATCGAGATTAGGATTTGTCACTCCGAGTATCAGAGAGGTATCTCTGGGCCCTCTCGGAAATGCACATCCTATGAAGCCTTGCAAGCAATGTGACTAATGAGTTAGTCGTGGGATGATGCACTACGGAACGAGTAAAGATACTTGCCGGTAACGAGATTGAACTAGGTATGAAGATACCGACGATCGAATCTCGGGCAAGTAACATCTCGATGACAAAGGGAATAACTATATTGACATTGCGGGTCGACCGATAAAGATCTTCAAAGAATATGTGGGAGCCAATATGAGCATCTAGGTTCCGCTATTGGTTATTGACGGGAGAGGTGTCTCGGTCATGTCTACATAGTTCTCGATCCCATAGGGTCCGCATGCTTAACGTTCGATGATGATAGGTATTATATGTGTCGTGGATTTGTCACGACAGATGTCCTAGTGTGAGAACTTAGTCATGAGGCCAACGCATCTATGTGGTAGCTTGAGAGGGGTTGATCGGGATGAGAGACGCGAGGTGGATCAACACACAAGACATGGATTTAGACAGCTTCGGGCCCCGGGAAACATCATCTAGTAATAGCCCTACATGCTGTTTGTGGCTAGGTCTCATTATGCTCATGAGGGAGTTGCCGCATAAACTGGATCTCCTAATTGTGTCTAGCCTTAGAGATTATTTTCCCCTCCCTCTTGGGGTGCCCTGCCCCTCCTTATATAAGTTGGAGGGGCACGTTTACATATGGAGTCCTAGTAGGATTAGGACTAGTCTATCTTTTATTACAAACCAGATACATGTTCGGGTCTTGATTCATTGTCAGGAAATATTCCTCATGCCTTTCCTCTTAAGCCGGCCCACCATAACATGAGCCGGCCGTCTGGGCCTTGGGCCTTGTTGTCCATCTGACCCGCCCGCCGGGCCAACAGTGAGTCGCAATGCTCAGGCGGGTTGCCCGTAAACCGCCAGGTCTGGGCGGGTCGCCAGTGAGTCGCCAAGCTCCAGCCAGGTCATACATCCGGCGGGTTACACCATGGGTTATATCCCCGACATTAGCACCCAGTTTAGCTTGGATTTATCCATGGTAAACTTATCCTGCAAAATAAACACAAGAGCAAATTTGACAGGTTCTGCTTCGGGTTAAAAGTTTTCCTAAGCCGGCACCTGATCATCCTTAAGTCCTTGTCATTTTAAGCCTGGATGTGTGTCCATTATCTCATAGCAAATCTCTTTTAGCAGATATGTTCAAACTTTGCCAATGCAAAAAATCCGGGCACTTCTTCTGAAAAATCCAGGTCAATAGGCCAACTTCATAGCCAATTTGCTAACATTGGTCTCTTGTAGAAAAATACTGTAAGAAATAATCTATTTGAGTCGGCCTCCAAAGCTCTGACTTGACAAAAATATTGGCCTTGAAATATTCAACTGATATTGAGCCGACTTAAAGCTGTAGATCTTGCCGATTTATTATTGCCATGCCGGGTTATAAAATAGATGATGCCGGGTCATGATTGGTGCTGATACTGGGTCATAATTCTTGCGGACACCAGGTCATATTGCAGATGCCGGGTTAATCTTATAGTTATGCCGGGTCATAAACTTTGCAGATTTCTCCAATAATAACATAATACCTGGTTCACTCAAAACTGAGAATTTGAAGTTCTTTCTCCCTTAATAGCATATCACTTGTAGCCCCCCAAGTCTTAAGAGGAGAACATAGTGATAACTTAAGACTTGCTTCAATATAAATGTTGCAACCTTGAAGAAATCCAAGTTGCTCATCTCAGTCACTAGTCAAAACTGAATATTCCACATATGTCCTTGAAGAAATCCAAGTTGCTCATCTCAATCACTAGTCAAAACTGAACATTCCACATATGTCGCCCCAAGTGTCGGGTTGTCATGCTTGCAGCAACCTGGGACTTGTAATTTCCTTATGTTCATAAAAACTTCAACCAGTGTAGCCCCTAAGGGCCGGCTCAGCAAGACAATACTGAGATGGGACTTTATATATACTTCATTGACAATAACATCATATGATGTCACCCCCACCATGGGGCTCAAACCCACGTCCATAACGTTAAGATCCTTGTGCTCTACCAACTGAACAATATATCCTTCAATATAATGGATTAAGGCTTGTGTACCTTGAATATTTGACAAGAGCAATTGGTAGCCCCCAAGGGCCGGCTCATTATGATGTGATGAGTCGGGTCTTCAATAAGGCAAGTAAAAATGACCTTGTATTAGCCCCCAAGTGTCGTGGTGCATGATTGTAGCGACATCGGACTTCCATATTTGGTATAATCATGATTTGAATAATGTAGCCCCCCCCCAAGTGTCGGGTCGTAAGCCTGCAGCGGCTCGGGACTATTCCTTCCATTGCAGAATAAATCATATCCATTGATAAAGAAATAATAGCCATTGCGCTGAATCGACTTTGAAAACTTTAATCATTCAATATCATAATGAAAATCCAGCCAAGTTGGCTATTTAAATATTGTAATAATATAACCCGGTTTAAAAACCAATGCTTGCAACATAAACCAATATATCCATGCATACATGATGTATGGTATGATGATGCGAGGATGATGCAATGTATGACGATGTATGTGCATGATAACAGTGTATAAAAAATGCCAGCTTTCGAAGCTCGAGTCTTACTTCAATGAAACTAGCATGATAGCCACTAGTTTATCCTCGCTTTCTGTAAGCCGGCTCTCACATGACCCAATCGATGTTTTAAGTAGGATAAGTTCAAGGTCTATATGGATTGACTTATCGAGAGTACACGGGGTTTGGTGTAGCATCTTGCAAACAGGCAGGTTTAACCAAGTTTCGGTGAAGGCAGCTTAATAGCCTGGGTTTATCCTTGCTATCTGTAAGCCAGTCGTCACATGACAAACCTCCGGTTTAACTTTAACAAGTTCAGGGTCTTATTTTAAAAGATTGACTTGCTAAAAACACGGCGGGTCATCCCAGGATTACCTGGGCGGAGTACCAATGACATAAAGGCACGATAACCCGGAACTTTTTGGTGAATACACCTGGCGTTCCAAGACAATCAAGAGGGTAGTAACGGTATGTTATCTTTGGTGAATACACCTATGTTTGAACAGGAAGCTCCCAAATGCCATATAATGAGCCTCAAGGCAGGATACCTATGTTTGAACTGCGCAGTGCAGCAAGTTTTCTTTGGTAATCCTTTAATTTGGGCAGGAAGCCCCCAAGTGATTTGTAATAAGGCGTGTAAGCCGGATCAAGAGGGTAAGCACATCTATGCTCATTGAGCATGAAGCCCCCAAGTGACCAATAAGATAAGCCAATAAGGCAGGATACCCATGTTTGAACAACACATCATGGCAGCAAGTTCTCTTTGGCAACCTTTAATTTTTTTCTGAAAACTCGAACTTGCGAGAGATGAATTCTTCGTTAGCCGGAATTTTAAACCGGATATTGAGAGCTTCAAAGTTTGGTGGGAGACAGATTTACCTTGAGCCGGATTTTGAACCGTAATTTTTTCCTGATAACCCGGAACTCTTCTTTTGAGCCAGAACTTTATGATTGCCAGGCACCTTCTTAAGCCGGAAATTTTCTGACGGCCTTCAAATTTTCACCAATAGGGCAGTAGCCTCCGGGGCCGGAGTTCTTGAATTTACTAAACCGGTCAATTTTCCCTAGCCATGTCATTGTAGCCCCCGAGTCTTAAGACGACTTGAGGAGTTGTCTTGAGATTCTCCATATTTGACCGTGATAAAAACCGACATATAGTTTGAACAGCGGAATGCTGTAATATGTTGAAGCTTGGAGGGTTACAAATGATCCCGTATTATCCGCGTCAATAACACAACTGATGATTCATCCCAACTGGTTGTTGAAGTTTAAACAAACAACTGTGGCAACAACTTGTGCCCATGTCCATTGAGCCATCCGGTGCAGGCGGAGGCTGATAATATAATGATAATTTGCCTCCAAATTGTTGGAAGAAAAACCAGGCTACCCGAGCAGTGACTTGCTTATACTCAATAAACAGCTCATGCATACAGGTGAGGCCCGGTGTGTTGATGTAGACCAGGCCGCGAGAGACGGATGGTAAAGACGACCGCAATATAAGAGGTGGTACGGACAGATGAGTCAGCTGCGGCATTGTAAGCCGGTGCGGACGGCGAGTCAATCGCAGGCACGGTAAGCCGTGCGGATGGGCTAAGTTGATTGCAGGCGCGGTTAAAAACTGCGCGAATGGGCGAGTCAATTCGCGTTGCATTATAATGGTGGCGCGAGCTTTACATCCATGCCACGACCATCGCTCTTGTAATGAACGGTTGTCCTGCTTAAAAAATATTGCAGACTAAGACAATGATAAACTGTTCTTTGACAAAAAACAATATGGGCTAATAAAACAAACTTGAATGGATATAACCTGATGTATTCAGATGACAAATGATCGTATGATCGTGGGTTGTACTGTAAGGACTAGTTGCTTTTGCCTCCGTCTTCTTGTAAGAAAGTGGAGATGGCAGTACATAGTATTTTTCTTTGATCTCGTGGCTGGTTTGACCACCACAGTAGCACAGTATTTTTCTTTGATCTTTTGTTTGTTTCCAATAGCATTCGGCTCAATACGCGACAAACAGTGACTCAACGAGACTGGAGTGGCTCATCATGGCCCCGGCGGCTCACTGTGCAGTTGGAGGTGATTATGACAGCAGCTCAATGCGAGGCCACAGTAGCTCAAGGTCGGTCACAGTGGAAACCAACGGTAGCCACGGCGGAAGGTGAACGGCATGTACAACCTTCCATTTCTAATTTATCAGATTCCATTGTGGAAAAAAAACATCCTTTGACCCTTCAGTATTGTAGCAGTTCATCTTCAGTTTTCTGTTGTTTCTCAACAGGCCTCGTTGGTAGAAACAAGGGCTTGTAGAGGCTGGGGTGCTTACAGCACCGGCAAGGGCCAACGGGCAGAGCGGAGGTGGAGGCACGCAGGGCGGCTCACGGCGGCGGCGGCGAAAACCGGCCCGGCGCGGCAGAGTGCGACTCGCAGCAGAAGGCAAGCCGGTGGTCTTGGCACGAGCGCGGTCGCGGCGGCTTGAGGCGGCCGCGGCGGCTCCACGGGGTCCATCAGAGATCAGCACGGCGGCTCGGCAGCGGCGTCTAAAACTGACACAGGGGTGAAGACAGACGGGGCGATGATAATGGCAATAGCCGGCAACCCGGTAGAACCGGAGCAGGGCGGCTTAGAGGCGGCCCGATGGCTCGTGGAGGTGCGGGGACAGCACGGCTGTGGCGGCTCGGTAGCAGCCCGGGGCGGCAAAATAGGTGAAGGCGACGCCCGCTTGAGGCTTCTCATCGGTGAGGGCGAGGCGAACACCGTGGCGTCGAACAGCGGAGGCGGAGACGGCGTCCGAGGCTGGGCCCGGGCGGCGGCTCACAGGCGCGGCAGCGGGTCAAGGCGCGGCGGCGGGTCACAGCGGCTTGGCACAGCTGCAGGGGCGACACTGGTGGAGGCAGCAGTCCACAGGCAGGGGAGGCCCGAGGCCTACTCCGGCTGCGGCCGCGGCGGCTCTTGGTGACCGAGGCGGACGGCGACAGCGGAGCGGGTACGGCCAGCGCGAGTTTGAAAACAGCTCGGAGTTGTCATGCGCCCATGATGAAATCCTCCTCCGAGTTGTCATTGGTTTGACTTTTCTCTTGTGGTGTTTCATCCGTACTTGAAGCGCCCGAGAAACAGGCAGCAACGAAAATCGACGTTCTCGGCGACTCGTGGTTTTGACTGCTCTCCAATCACATAACATGCTGCAAAAATTTCCTATCGGTTCCTGCGACGTGATCCTTGCACTGATCGGTCTTCAACTTGCAGCGGCGGCAACGCACCCGACGCCATCTTAATTTTCTTGAACTCAAACCTTCATCTATCAATTGCGAGCTTCTCGATCCCTCCAAGAACTCAACACCACCGTGCGTAGGCCCCACGGTGAGCTACAACTATCATGGATTTGTCACGACAGATGTCCTAGTGTGAGGACTTAGTCGTGAGGCCAACGCATTTATGTGGTAGCTTCAGACGGGTTGATCGGGATGAGAGACGCGAGGCGGATCAACACACAAGACAAGGATTTAGACAGCTTCGGGCCCCGGAAAAGATCATCCGGTAATAGCCCTACATGCTGTTTGTGGCTAGGTCTCATTATGCTCATGAGGGAGTCGCCGCATAAACCGGATCTCCTAATTTTGTCTAGCCTTAGAGATTATTTTTTTCCCTCCCTCTTGGGGTGCCCTGCCCCACCTTATATAAGTTGGAGGGACGGGTTTACATATGGAGTCCTAGTAGGATTAGGACTAGTCCATCTTCTATTACAAGCCGGATACAAGTCTGGGTCTTGATTCTTTGTGAGGAAATATTCCTCATGCCTTTCCTCTTAAGCTGGACCACCATAACATGAGCCAGCCATCTAGGCCTTGGGCCTTGTTGTCTATCTGACCCGCAGGCCGGGCCACCAGTGAGTCACAATGCTCAGGTGGGTTGCCCGTAAACCGCCATGTCTGGGCGGGTCGCCAGTGAGTCGCCAAGCTCCATCCGGGTCATACATCCGGCGGGTTACACCGCAGGGTATATCCCCGACAATATGAGTTATGTGTTTTGGTGACCGAATAGTTCGAAGTCCGGATGAGATCACGAACATGACGAGGAGTCTCTAAATGGTCAGGAGGTGAAGATTTATATATTGGAAGGTTACATTCGGACACCGGAATGGTTTCGGAAAGTTTCGGATGTTTTTCGGAGTACCGGGAGGTTACCGGAACCCCCCGGGGAAGTAATGGGCCGACATGGGCCATAGGGGAGAGAGAGGGGATCCCACAAGGGGTGGCGTGCCCCCCATGGGCTTTCCGAATTGGACAAGGGGAAGGGGGCATGCCCCCCCTTTCCTTTACCCCTCTCCATCTCCTTCCCTCTTTCCACCTCCATGAGAAAGACAAAGGGGGGGGGGAGGGCGAATCCTACTAGGAGTGGAGTCCTAGTAGGACTCCCCCCCTTGGCGTGCCCCCTTGGTGGCATGCCTCCTCCTCTCCTCCTTTATATATGGGGGCGGGGGGCTCCCCAAAGACACACCAATTGTTTAGCCATGTGCGGTGCCCCCTCCACCGTTTACTTCTCCGGTCATATCGTTGTAGTGCTTAGGCGAAGCCCTACGCGGATCACTTCATTAACACCGTCATCACGCCGTCATGCTGATGGAACTCATCGACTCCATCGACACTCTGCTAGATCAAGAGTTCGAGGGACGTCATCGAGCTGAACGTGTGTAGAACTCGGAGGTGACGTACGTTCGGTACTTGATCGGTTGATTCGAGAAGATGTTTGACCATCAACCGCGTTAAGTTAACGCTTCCGCTTTCGGTCTATGTGGGTACATGGACACACTCTTCCCTCTCGTTGTTATGCATCTCCTAGATAGATCTTGTGTGAGCGCAGGATTTTTTTTTTGAAATTTCATGCTACGTTTCCCAACATTAACTTCATCTCCGGGTAAACCTGCAAGCTTAAACAATCCACAGATTTTTGGCACATATATCAAGTGCATATCAGGATGTTCGGTTCCATCTCCTGCATAAGGATTAGCTAGAAGTTGTTCTATCATACCCGAAGGAATTTCATATTCAATATTTTTAGTAGGTGCGATGGGTTGAGGGTAGCTAATTGTGGTTCGGTCGAGGTGAAGATACCCCGAACAAACCCCTCAAAGGATTGTTTTCCATAGTAACAAGTGACAGTAAATTTCAGCACACTATATAAATGTTTCCTTACCAAATTCCACTTACCAAAGGCGCTTCACTCCCCGGCAACGGCGCCAGAAAATAGCCTTGATGACCCACAAGTATAGGGGATCAATTGTAGCTCTTTTCGATAAGTAAGAGTGTCGAACCCAACGAGGAGCAGAAGGAAATGACAAGTGGTTTTCAGTAAGATAATGTCTGCAAGTGCTGAAATTATAAGTAACAGAGTAGTTTGATAGCAAGATAATTTGTAACGAGCAAGCAACGATATAGTAGAAAAAGTGCAGCAAGGTAGCCCAATCCTTGAGGCAAAGGACAGGCTAAAACAGTCTCTTATAGTAAGAAAAGCGTTCTTGAGGGTACACGGGAATTTCATCTAGTCACTTTCATCATGTTGGTTCCATTTGTGTTCGCTACTTTGATAATTTGATATGTGGGTGGATCAGTGCTTAGGTGTTATTCTTACTTGAACAAACCTCCTACTTATGATTAACCCCCTCACAAGCATCTGCAACTACGAGAAAAGTATTAAGAATAAATTCTAACCATAGCATTAAACTTTTGGATCCAATCGGTCCCTTACGGAATAGCGCATAAACTGGGGTTTAAGCTTCTGTCACTCTCGCAACCCATCATCTAATAAATACTCCACAATGCATTACCTTAGTCCCAAATATGGTGAAGTGTCATGTAGTCGACATTCACATGACACCACTAAGGGAATCACAACATACATACTATCAAAATATCGAACACATATCAAGTTCACATGATTACTTGCAACATGATTTCTTCCGTGACCTCAAGAACAAAAGTAACTACTCACAAGTGATAAACATGCTCAAGATCAGAGGGGTATTAAATGGCATAATGGATCTGAACATATAATATTCCATCAAATAAACCATATAGTAATCAACTACAAGATGTAATCAACATTACTAGTCACCCACGAGCACCAACCTATAGTTCCGGTACAAAGATTGAACTCAAGAGATGAACTAGGGTTTGAGAGGAGATGGTGTTGTTGAAGATGTTGATGGTGATTGCCCTCCCCAAGATGAGAGAGTTGTTGGTGATGATGACGACGATGATTTCCCCCCTCCGAGAGGGAAGTTCCCTTGGCGGAATCGCTCTGCCAGAGGGCAAAAGTGCTCCTGCCCAAGTTCTGCCTCGATACGGCGGCACTTTGTCCCGAAAGTCCTCTCCTTATTTTTTCTAGGTCAAAATGACTTATATACCATAGGGTGGGCACAAGAGGTGGGCCTGGATGAGCACAACCCACCAGGGCGCGCCTTGGCTTTCTAGCACGCCCAGGTGGGTTGTGCCCACCTGGTGGGCCCCCTCTGGTACTTATTGGCTCCAATATTTCCCAAATATTCCATAAAAAATCTTCGTAAAGTTTCAGCTCATTTGGAGTTGTGCAGAATAGGTGGCCCGATGTAGCTTTTTCGGGTCCATATTTCCAGCTGCGGGAATTCTCCCTCTTTGTGTGTACCTTGCATATTATGAGAGAAAAGGCATTAGAATTACTCCAAAAAACATTATTGTGCATAAAAGCATCATAAATAATAGTAGGAAAACATGATGCAAAATGGACGTATCAGAACACTGGAGACCGAAAGGTCGAACGTGAATCATATAGTAGATATGATCAACATAGAGATGTTCACCATTGATGACTATTCCATCTCACGTGATGATCAGACATGGTTTAGTTGATTTGGATCACGTATCATTTAGATGACTTGAGGGATGTCTATCTAAGTGGGAGTTCTTAAGTAATTTGATTAATCAAACTTAATTTGTCATGAACTTAGTCTTAGTAGTTTTGCTTATCTATGTTGTAAATCAATAGCTCGCGAAATAGCTCCCCTGTATTTTTGATATGTTCCTAGAGAAAACTAGCAATGATGCGGACTGGGTCCATGATCTGAGGATTATCCTCATTGCTACGCAGAAGAATCATGTCCTTGATGCACCACTAGGTGATGAACCTGTTGCAGGGGCAGATGCGGATGTTATGAATGTTTTGCAAGCTTGATATGATTACTAATTGATAGTTTAGTGCTCCATGCTTTACGGCTTAGAACCGGGACTTCAAAAAATATTTTGAACGCCACGGAGCATATGAGATGTTCCAAGAGCTGAAACTGCTATTTCAGACTCATGCCCGTGTCGAGAGGTATGAGACCTCTGACAAGTACTTTGCCTACAAGATGGAGGAGAATAGCTCAACCAGTGAGCATATGCTCACAATGTCTGGGTACTACAATTGCTTGAATCAAGTGGGAGTTAATCTTCCAGATAAGATAGTGATTGACAGAGTTCTCTGATACATCTCCAATGTATCTATAATTTTTGATTGTTCAATGCTATTATATTATCTGTTTTGGATGTTTAATGGGCTTTAATATGGTCTTCTATATTATTTTTGGGACTAACCTATTAACCGAAGGCCCAATGCCAGTTTTTGTTTTTTGCAGAAAAGGAATACCAACCGGTGTCCAAACGGAATGAAACCTTCACGATGATCTTTCTTGGACCAAAAGCAAACCAAAAGACTTGGAGTAGAAGTCTCGAATGCCACGAGGAGGCCACGAGGCAGGAGGGCGTGCCCCCACCTCGTGGGCCTCTTGTAGCTCCACTGACGTACTTCTTTCGCCTATATATACTCTGATACCTTAGAAACATCAAGGGGAGCCACAAAACCACTTTTCCACCGCCGCAACCTTCTATACCCATGATATCCCATCTTGGGGCCTTTTCCAGCGATCTGCCGAAGGGGGGTTCGATCATGGAGGGCTTCTACATCAGCACCATAGCCTCTCCGATGCAGCGTGAGTAGTTTACCACAGACCTTCGGGTCCATAGTTATTAGCTAGATGGTTTCTTCTCTCTCTTTGATTTTCAATACAAAGTTCTCCTCGATGTTCTCGGAGATCTATTCGATGTAATTCTTTTGCGGTGTGTTTGCCGAGATCCGATGATTTGTGGATTTATGAACAAGATTATCTATGAATATTATTTGGTTCTTCTCTGAATTCTTATATGCATGATTTGATATCTTTGCAAGTCTCTTCGAATTATCGGTTTAGTTTGGCCTACTAGATTGATCTTTCTTGCAATGGGAGAAGTGCTTAGCTTTGGGTTCAATCTTGCGGTGTCCTTTCCAAGTGACAGTAGGGGCATCAAGCACATATTGTATTGTTGCCATCGAGGATAAAAAGATGGGGTTTTCATCATATTGCTTGAGTTAATTCCTCTACATCATGTCATCTTACTTAATGCGTTACTCCGTTCTTTATGAACTTAATACTCTAGATGCATGCTGGATAGCGGTCGATGTGTGGAGTAATAGTAGTAGATGCAGAATCGTTTCGGTCTACTTGACACGGACGTGATGCCTATATTCATGATCATTGCCTTAGATATCTTCATAATTATGCGCTCTTCTATCAATTGCTCGGCAGTAATTTGTTCACCCACCATAATACATGCTATCTTGAGAGAAGCCACTAGTGAAACCTATGGCCCCTGGGTCTCTTTCCTATTATATTACATATCTTTTCCATTATATCGCATCTCGTTTACTATTTTGCAATCTTTACTTTCCAATCTATACAACAAAAATACCAAAAATATTTACTTTACTATCTCTATTAGATCTCACTTTTGCGAGTGACCGTGAAGGGATTGACAAGCCCTCTATCGCGTTGGTTTTGAGGTTCTTGATTGTTTGTGCATGTACTAGGTGACTTGTGCATCGTCTCCTACTGGATTGATACCTTGGTTCTCAAAATTGAGGGAAATACTTACGCTACTTTGCTGCATCACCCTTTCCTCTTCAAGGGAAAACCAACGCATGCTCAAGAGGTAGCATTCTCTAGTCACTATCACCAAGGTACTAGAACTTCATGATGAACTATAATATGCAAGGGATGGAGCAGACAATTCCCGAACTCTTCGCAATTCTCAAAGCTGCGGAGGTAGAAATCAAGAAGGAGCATCACGTGTTGATGGTTAACAAGACCACTAGTTTCAAGAAAGAGGGCAAGGGAAAGAAGGGGAACTTCAAGAAGAATGGCAAGCAAGTTGCCACTCCCAGGAAGAATCCCAAAGCCGGACCCAATCCTCAAACTGAGTGCTTCTACTACAAAGGGATTGGTCACTGGAAGCGGAACTGCCCCAAGTATTTGGCGGATAAAAAGGATGGCAAAGTGAACAAAGGTACATTTGATATACATGTTATTGATGTGTATCTTAGTAGTATTCGTAGTAACCCCTAGGTATTTTATACCGGTTCAGTTGCTAAGATTAGTAACTCAAAACAGGAGTTGCAGAGACTAGTTAAAAGCAAGGTGATGATGTGTGTCAGAAATGGTTCCGAGGTCGATGTGATCGCCGTCGGCACGCTATCTCTACATCTACCTTCGGGATTAGTTTTAGACCTGAATAATTGTTATTTGGTGCCAGCGTTGAGCATGAACATTATATCTGGATCTTGTTTAGTGTGAGACGGTGTCGGGGCGGCTCTGTGTGGCCTCGAGCACCTATGGGGCAGGGGGCCCCTTCTAGTCCGGCAAGGGAGCGGAGGGCGTGCGCAGAGCAGATCGAGGTCGGGCGCGCGGGGGAGACGGGTGGTTTTTTACCCAGCTTCGGAGCTCTCCGGAGAGATAAAACTCCTACTGCTGCTTTGTGTTTTGTATTTGATCTTGCTCGAGAGCGTATGGTGGTGTTGCCTGTGTCGAATGGACCGAACCCCTTCTACGTGCGCATGGGCCTCCCTTTTATAGTCTGAAGGGGGCGCCAACAGGTGGCAGCGTAGGAAGAGGGGGTAGAAAGGTAAAAACGTAGGTTGGTACAACAGTGACCAACAGTGTCCCCTACCTAACTCTGACGGCAGGGGACAAGGGCATTTAATGCTCGTCTGGTCGCCCCAAGAGTGCAAGGAAACGACCGTTAGGTATGCCACCGGTTGCCATGATGGCCTTCTTGTCAGCTTCGCTTGCCACCTCGCTCCGCATGGCTGTGTAGCGCCCCGCCACGTGCTCCTGGGATGGCCCTGGGGTGACACGTTGCTGGACGCGCTGGAGTTTGGGTGCAGGGTGGCAGCCTTGCCGCAGCAAGTGCCTTGCCGCGGCCCTTTTCTTGTTGTGCCGGCAAGCTTGCCAGCCGTCGGGTTTTGCCGGGGCGCGTGGGGCGCCACGGCAAGTCTTCTGGAGACGCCTTGGTTGGCCTTCCCGGCAAGCTCCTCTTGCCGGTGCCTTTGTCCTCCCCGGCAAGCTTCTCTTGCCGGGATCTATGTCTTCTCAGTTGATACTTTGTTCTTGAATTACAGTAATAAGAAACGATGGAGGGCCTTGGCGGGCGCCGGGCAAGCCTTGCCGCGGGGGTGCTGCGACTGTCCGTGCACAAGTTCGGGGTACTAAGGTACCCCCTACTTTAGTACACCGACAGGAGCCCCCGGGCCTGGGCCATACACGGTGCCGAGCGTTGTTGGGCCAGGCCCAAGACAGTGCACGGGCACGCGCGGCCTGGGGCCACACAGAATCGAACTTCGTGTCCACCGCACCCTCCCGTAACGGCACGCGTCGATTGCGGCGTTGTGGGAGGCGTGGGTGGTGTGTGCGATTCTCAGGGCGTCCACCCCCGTGATCACGGGGCAGGGCGGGGTCACTTCTTCTGTCGCCCCTGCTTCGCCTCCCCGCCACGCGGCTCCCATGCGCGTGGGGTCGTGGGCGATGAAGGTGGGAAACCGAGCCGTCACGGGCGGAGGTGGTGGGTCGGCCCCGTTCCTCTGCCCTCCCCGTGCTCTGATTTGCTGAGCAGGGCGGCCGAGCCCCCACCTCGCTCCTTAAAAAGGGCGGAAAGGGAGCGCAAAAATCCCGCACTTCCTCCTCTTCCTCTTTCTTCAACTTCTGCTACTCTTCCTCCCATCTGCCATGGAGGGAGGGAACCCTGGTCCTTCATCGATGGCGGCGAGGGTCGCCACCAGTCAGCGCGCCTCTCCCTATCCCGCGCCTGTGGTGGCGGAGCCGGCCACGAGGGGAAGAGGGAGGGGGCGAGGCCGTAGACGAGGTCGAGGACGTGGTCGGAGCGCTCGGGGAAGAGGCGGCCGGGGCGGTGCGCCACCCCCGTCTCCGCCGGCAGCTCCTCTCCTCGAGGCGGTCCACACCGGGGACGATCCCTGGGAGTTCTTCATCAAGCTGCGCCGAGCACCTCGTCGCCGCCTCCGGCTTCCGGCCCCATTTGCGAGCGCGATGGAACCGGACCCGCCCGAGATGTTGGAGTTGCGCATGAGGGGCTGCGGGATCAGCGGCACTCGAGTTAGTGTCATATCCCCAACCCCCGGCGTAATGTACTTCGATCGAGGGTGGAAGACGTTCGCCCGCATCCACGGCTTGGCGGCGGGGTTTACCCTCCATTTAAGTTAATGGAGGGCGACCTTCTCGCTGTCATGGTCTTCGGGGACTCCGGCACCCAGGCGAGATGCTGCGTGGAGAGCTCCTCCGATAGCGAAGACTCCCCCTCGAGTGAGAGTGACGAGGAGGAGAGCGACAACGACGACTACGGCGGCGGCGAGTCCGACTAGGCGTCGGCCGTCGCCTCGCGCGCCACCGGCAACCCCATCATCCGGGTCGCCGGCTTTCTGAACTCCCCGGGGCCGTCTCCTTGGGCGGCTGGTGTAGGGAGGCTACGGAAGAGGAAGAGGGGTGGCGGCAAGGCCGTCAAGTCGGAGTACGAGGGCGCGGCGTCCTCGACAGCGTGCTGACGTCCTGCCGCCCCGTCTTCGAGCTCTGCTTCCGGCGCCTCCGTCTCCGCCAAGCCCCTGGCCTGCCCCCGGGGTGTTCTCTTGGTGTCTTCTGGCACCCGTAGCTCACCTAGGCGCCCCTTTCGCCCTTCCCGGCAAACTTCTCTTGCCGGGGCCTCCTTGACCTACCTCCTGAAGAGAGAAACAGGAGAGGGATTACGGGCATCTTATCTCTTTTTAATTTGTAAGCCTTCGGACCTTAGCTACATTTAAAACTTGTAATCCTCTCTTTCATGTTTTTCATCCTCTATGGACTTGTACTGGAATGGGTTTTTTTTAATGAAAAGAGGGGAATGCCTGCCGGGTTATATCCTTTACTTGATTCTGTGTCTTGTATGTTTCCACCCTACGCTTCGAGGGAACTTGCCGGCCCAAGCACACTTGCTGAGTGCGGAACATCAGCAGCCCGCTGGCGGTGCTGTTCCCGGCAAGAAACCTCATCGGGCCAGTTGCAGCGCACTTGTATTGTTGAGCGGACTCGAAAACAAATCAAGGGCGCAACTTAGCCGCGATTCGGCTCCTCCGCGCACAGGTTTTTCCATACAAGGCACGCTCGTCCAAGGACGCGGCCCTGCATTCCCCGGTCCATAAGAGGATGCATGATGAGGGATGAAAAACTTATCTGGAATCACAGCCCCCGGCGACGCTGGCTTGTCGGGGCACGAGAGCCTGTGCTCTTTTCTTTTGCTCTTGCCGCTGGCATCGCAGCCCCCGGCGACCCTGGTTTGCCGCGGAGGGACCTTGGTGCCCGCATCCCCCGGCAGTGTGGGTTTGCCAGGCTCAGGTGCCGGCGCGCCTTCTTGCTGTTTCCTTGCCGCTGCTATTTCAGCCATGAGAACAACTTAGGCGGCGCCGTAATAAGTTATCTTTGCAATGTAACTTCATGTTGGGCAATGCAATGCTATGTTTTGCCCTTTGTAGGATTATGCTCTACACTTTTAGGGGACTTGCCGGTGCATACACGCTTGCTGAGTGCGGAACATCAGCAGCCCGCTGGCGGTGTTGTATCCGGCAAGAAACCTTGCCGGGCTAGTTGCAGCGCGCTTTCATCGTTGAGCGGACTCGGAAACAAATCAAGGGCGCAACTTAGCCACAAGTCGGCTCCTCGGTGTACAAGTTTCTCACAAAAAGGGCGTCCCACGGCAAGGCTTGCTATGTTACATCCTCTATCCCATTATACCCCTTGTATGTTTTTACCCTACGCTTTTAGGAAACTTGCCGACGCTAACACAATTGCTGAGTGCGGAACATCAGCAGCCTGCTGGCGGTGTTGTATCCGGCAAGAAACCTTGTCGGGCTAGTTGCAACACGCTTTCATTGTTGAGCGGACTCGAAACAAAGCAAGGGCGCAACTTAACCACGAGTCGGTTCCTCCGCGCACGGGTTTTCCATACAAGGCGCGAACGTTCAAGGAATGTAACATAAAAATTTAAAACTAAAAGTGCTCTGCACTCAAGCTTGGGCAACTTAGCTTTTCCGTCTTCTGCGCTCCGGCAAGGCCGCACTTCTCCCTTGATTTCCTCCCTTGTACGCTTTCGCCCTTACGCTTTCAGGGAACCCGCCAGCGCAAACACACTTGCTGAGTGCAGAACATCAGCAGCCCGCTGGCGGTGTTGCCTCCGGCAGGAAGAACTCCTCGGGCTAGTTGCAGCGCGCTTTCATCGTTGAGCGGACTCGAAACAGATCAAGGGCGCAACTTAGCCATGATTCGTCCCCTTTGCGCACAGGTTTTCCATACAAGGCACGGGCTTTCAAGGAATACGACTCAAAAAGTTTGAAACTGACTGTTCTCTTGCTTTACTTGTCGGTGGAGCTCGATGACGCGTCCTCAACGGTAGCGCAGGGCTCCGGGGAGGTGCGTTTGCCGGAGTGGGCGCCAGAGCTGTCCTTACCGGGCTTGGTCTTTGGTAGAACTGCCTGTGCCTTCTTGCACTTGCCGGTGGAGCTCGATGGTGCGTCCTCGACGGCAGCGCAGCACTCCGGAGAGGTGCGCTTGCCGGAGTGGGCATCAGAGCTACTCCTGCCGGACTTGGCCTTCTTCTTCCCCCGGGGAGCTTCAGCGGCAAGTGGCTTGCTCTCAACTGCGGCTGCTGCTTCCCGGTAGATCTTGTCGGTGCAGATAAGTGCATCTTTCTTGTCACCTTGGACAGAAATGACACTTATCGGACCAGGCATCTTGAGCACATTGTATGCGTAGTGGGAGGCTGCCATGAACTTGGCAAGCGCTGGTCGGCCGAGTATCCCTTTGTAGGGCAATGGGATATCAGCAACATCGAATGTGACCCTCTCTGTCCTGAAATTCAGCTCGCTGCCAAACGTCACCGGCAGTGTGATCTTCCCCTTCGGCTTGCTTCTTCCCGGATTTATCCCTTGAAAGGTACCAGTTTCTTCGAGCTCACTGTCGGGGATCTGGAGTTTCTTGAGCACTGCTGAAGAGATCAGATTCAGGCCGGCCCCGACGTCAACCAACATCTTCGTGACCTTGAGGTTGCGGATTGTTGGTGAGACCAACATTGGTCAGCACCCGACCGCAGTGATGCGATCAGGGTGATCCTCAACATCGAAGACGATGGGCGTCCTGGACCACTTCAGAGGTCTGCGCGACTCGACGGACGGCTCCGCCGCGTTCACTTCTCGCACCCATTGCTTGAGTTGGTGGTGCGAGGTGTGCAGGGAGGCACCACCGTCGATGCACAACACCTCCGTCGCCTTCTGAAACTCTTGGTCATCAGCCTCATCTTCCTCCATCTCATCATCCTCATCTTCATCTTCGTCCTCGTTCTTGTCGCGGCCACGGGGAGGCCTGTCTCCTTGCCGCGGCTTGGCCTTGCCGCGGTGCCCTCCCCGGGCGGGAAGCTTCTTGCCGGATCCTCCGCCACCTCCTTGGGCTCTCTCCTTGTCGCGGCGCTCGTACTCAGCTTTCTGTAGCTCCGCCATCTGCTCCACTTTCTTGCAGGTTTGGAGGTCATGGCCCTTGGTGCGGTGAATCTTGCAATACCGCTTGCCAGAGCCATCCTGCTTGTCTGAGGCTACTACAGCCTTGCCGGAGTCATCGGCTTTGGCCTTGTCGGAGCCGCGTCCATTGCCGGAATGCTCAACAGCTAGCACATCCTTAGCCTTTCTTTTCCTGTTGTTCCGCCTCCGGTTCTTCCTTGCCGGGGCGGCATCCTCACTGTCAGATCCTTCTGCTCCTGCAATCTCTCCGGGGATTTTCCTCCCCTCCTCAGCTCGTGCACACTTGTCGGCCAGGGCATAAAGCTCGCTGACATCCCTGATCTTGCACATCGCCATCTCCTCCCTCATCCTGCGATTTACGCGTTACAGTGGAACGACCGATAACCGGCGGGGTGGACGTCTCGGGTTGTTGCGCTGCACCGCTGAATCTCTGTATGTACTTGCGAGGGCTCTCCTCCTTCGGGCGGCGGATGCAGATCGCTCTCCTGGCCATGGGGTTTGTGGCCGCCTGTGAAGGCGCCGACAAGCTGATGACACAGGTCAGCCCATGAAGAAATGGAGCCGTCCGGCAAATGCATGAGCCAAGATCTGACGTTGGGCTTCAGCACCAGTGGGAAGTAGTTGGCGAGGATCTTCTCGTCACGCCCTCCGGCAGCCTGCACCGCGATGGTGTAGATGCTGAGGAACTCCGATGGATGTATCCTGCCATCGTACTTCTCGGGCACGTCTGGCTTGAAGTTCTTGGTTTTGGGCCACTGGACTTGCCGCAGCTCACGGGTGAACGCAGGGCAACCTGCCGCGTACGGCAAGTCGCCTGGTTCCCCGGGCGCGTGCACATCGACAGTGGGCCCAGCGCGCTGGTCGGATTGACGACGCGCTTCTCTTCGGTGCTCGATGCGGGTGCGAGCGTCTTCGTGTTGTCGTTCTTGGAGAACGTGGCGTTGATCACGGCGGGTTCGCGGGTCTGACGACGCGGTCGAGTCGGCGTCGGGGTTTGCCCGGCGAGTCGGCGATCTTGGCCTTCGGGGCTAGGAGTGCACGGAGGTGGCTCCCCCAGCGGTCTTGTCGGCGTCGGCTTGCGCCTGGGCTCCTTGCCGGGGCTTCGATGCGTTTGGTTGCCGGGGATTGTCGCCGTTGGGGAAGCCGATGAGGCTGTATATGGTCATCCTCCAGTCGTCGATCTTGTGTGGCGCCGGAGGGTAATCTAGAAGCAGCTGGGCTTGGGCCAGCGCTTCCTCTGCGGTCTTGGGTGGCGGCGGCGACGAGCGGCGCGAGGAGCGGGATGTGCTCGGACTCCCAACTGGATTGGGAGGAGCAACGCCTCGTCCGGGCGACCGTACCTCGCTTGTGCCAGCATGCTGGCGTGCATGCTGGTCTCAAACGCCTCGCGACCCACCAGCTTGGCCTTGCTCCAATGCGAGCACAGTGCTAGGAGCACCGGGGCGCTGTCGACCTTGCACTTCCTGGGAAGGGTGTGGTGTCTGCACGGTCGCCGACGCTTGCAGGGCTTTGTTTTTGGATCTGGTGACGACGTGAGTCCCACCGTCGGCGCCCGCTCCTTCACCGGCATCCACTCCACCACCCGCTTGCTCCGGCGGTGGTGGTAAAATCGATGTAGGCGGAGCGGCCACCTCCGAAGGCTTCTTCTTCGGCGGCATGTTGATGAAGGCGTTGATGTAGCGCGCACGGAGACCGGATCAGATGCTCACGACCTCGACGCAGCCCCTACCTGGCGCGCCAAAGATGTCGGGGCGGCTCTGTGTGGCCTCGAGCACCTATGGGGCAGGGGGCCCCTTCTACTCCGGCAAGGGAGCGGAGGGCGTGCGCAGAGCAGATCGAGGTCGGGCGCTCGGGGGAGACGGGCGGTTTTTTACCCAGCTTCGGAGCTCTCCGGAGAGATAAAACTCCTACTGGTGCTTTGTGTTTTGTATTTGATCTTGCTCGAGAGCGTATGGTGGTGTTGCACAGTGTCGAATGGATCAACCCCTTCTACGTGCGCATGGGCCTCCTTTTATAGTTCAAGGGGCGCCAAACAGTGGCAGCGTGGGAAGAGGGGTAGAAAGGTAAAACGTGGGTTGGTACAACATGACCAACAAAGTGTCCCCTACCTAACTCGACGGCAGGGACAAGGGCATTTAATGCCCGTCTGCTCGCTAACAAAGGCAAGGAAACGACCGTTAGGTATGCCACCGGTTGCCACGATGGCCTTCTTGTCAGCTTCGCTTGCCACCTCACTCCGCATGGCTGTGTAGCGCCCCGCCACGTGCTCATGGGATGGCCCTAGGGTGACACGTTGCTAGACGCGCTGGAGTTTGGGTGCAGGGTGGCAGCCTTGCATGCCCTTTTTCTTGTTGCCCGGCAAGCTTGCTGGGCCGTCTGTTTTGCCGGGCGCTGCAGGCGCCACGACAAGTCTTCTGGAGACGCCTTGGTTGGCCTTCCCGGCAAGCTCCTCTTGCCGGTGCCTTTGTCCTCCCCGGCAAGCTTCTCTTGCCGGGATATGTGTCTTCTCAGTTGATACTTTGTTCTTGAATGGCAGTAATGGGAAACGACGGAGGGCCTTGGCGGGCGCTAAGCAAGCCTTCTGCCATGGGTGTCTTCGATCGTCTGCAGACAAGTTCGGGGTACTAAGGTACCCCCTACTTTAGTACACCGGCAGACGGTTATTCATTTAAATAAGAGAATAATGGTTGTTCTATTTATATGAGTAATATCTTTTATGGTCATGCACCCTTGAAGAGTGGTCTATTTCTGTTGAATCTCGATTGTGGTGATACACATATTCATAATATTGATGCCAAAAGATGTAAAGTTGAGAATGATAGTGCAACATACTTGTAGCACTACCTTTTAGGTCATATTGGTGTAAAGAACATGAAGAAACTCCATGCAGATGGACTTTTGGAATCAATTGATTATGAATCATTTGATACTCGCGAACCATGCCTAAGGGGCAAGATGACTAAAACTCCATTGTCCAGAACAACAAAGCGAGCTAATGACTTATTGGAAATAATACATACCGATGTATGCAGTTCGATGAGTATTGAAGCACGCGGCAGGTATTGTTATTTTCTGACCTTCACAGATGATTTGAGTAGGTATTGGTATATCTACATAATGAAACACAAGTCTGAAACATTTGAAAAGTTCAAAGAATTTCAGAGTGAAGTAGAGAATCATCGTAACAAGAAATTAAAGTTTCTATGATCTGATCATGGAGGCGAATATTTGAGTTACGAGTTTGGCCTTCTTTTAAAACAATGTGGAATTGTTTCACAATTCACTCCACCTGGAACCCCATAGCGTAATGGTATGTCCGAAGATCGTGACCATACTTTATTCGATATGGTGCATTCTATGATGTCACTTACCGATTTACCACTATCATTTTGTGGTTATGCATTAGAGACAGCTGCATTCACGTTAAATAGGGCACCATCTAAATCTGTTGAGACGACACCGTATGAACTATGGTTTGGCAAGAAACCTAAGCTATCATTTCTTATAGTTTGGGGCTGCGACACTTATGTCAAAAGGCTTCAGCCTGATAAGCTCGAACCCAAATCAGAGAAGTGCATCTTCATAGGACACCCTAAGGAAACAATTGGGTACACCTTCTACCATAGATCCGAAGGCAAGATCTTTGTTGCCAAGAATGGAATATTTCTAGAGAAGGAGTTTCTCTCGAAAGAAGTGAGTGGGAGGAAAGTAGAACTTGATGAGGTAATTGTACCTTCTCTCGTATTGGAGAGTACCACATCAGAGAAATCTGTTCCCGTGATGCCTACACCAACTAGAGAGAAAGCTAATAATGATGATCATGAAACTTCAGATCAAGTTACTACTTGACCTACTAGGTCTAACAGAGCATGTTCCACACCAAGTGGTTCGGTAATCCTGTTCTGGAAGTCATGTTGTTGGACAACAGTGAATCTACGAACTATGAAGAAACTATGATGAGCCTAGATTCCAATAAATGGCTTGAGGCCATGAAATCAGAGATAGGATCCTTGTATGAGAACAAAGTATGGACTTTGGAGGACTTACCAGATGATCGGCAAGCCATTACGAATAAATGGATCTTCAAGAAGAAGACTACCGGTGATGGTAATGTTACTGTCTACAAAGCTCGACTTGTCGCGAAATGTTTTCGACAAGTTCAAGGAGTTGACTACGATGAGATTTTCTCATCCGTAGTGATGCTTAAATTTGTCCGAATCATGTTACTAATTGCCGCATTTTATGATTATGAAATCTGGCAAATGGACGTCAAGACTGCATTCCTTAATGGATTTTCTTAAAGAAGAGTTGTATATGATGCAACCAGAAAGTTTTATCGATCTTAAATGTGCTAACAAAGTGTGCAAGCACTACAAAAAAAGACACATCCGTGACATTTTGGGTCGAACGTTTTTTCTCCTGTCATGCTTATGGCACTTCTATGACAATAATTGTGACAAAACCCGGTATCATCATAGATGTGGTGGGATCCTACTTCTATGACAAAAAATCATGACAGAAAATGGGATTTTTGTCCTCGGCGGGACAGAGACGCAGTTGCATGACATCCTTTGGGACGTCCATGACGGAAAAAACCATGGTAGAAGCGAGGGCGAGGAAAATTTCGGGGAGTTCCCGGTTACGGTGGGTGGTCGGGGGCCATGTGATGCGCGTTTCTCTCATACACGTACACGCATGTGTGTGAGGCGTTGGGCTCTAACTGAATCCGAGCGATTGCACTAGCTACGTTACTGAACCCGAGCGATTGATCCCTTGTTGTTAACTGAACCCGAGTGATTCCTTCGCTACTGCTGCTAACTGAAGCCGTCGAACCCTGCTGCCTCCTTCCCTTGATGAACAGTGAGCATTGTTGGGGGGCTTTGGATGAATAGTTTCCGGGTGGGGGTGGATGAACAGGACCCCGTGGTGTTGCCTCTGGATGAACATGACCCCGATCGATCCGGTTGGGGGTGGATGAATAGGACCCCGTGAAGGGCTGGATGAACAGGACGACCCCATGGAGGGCTGGTTGAACAATAGCCGGTGGAGGGCTAGATGAACAGTAGCCCGTGGAGGGGTGGTTGAACAGGACCCCGTGGAGAGGTCTGGTTGAACAGTAGCCGATGGAGGAGCGGTGGAGGCTGGATGAACAAGAGCCCGTGGATGAACAGTCTCAGGTGGAGGCTGGAGGAGGTCGACGGTGGATGAACGGTAGCCCGTGGAGGCTGGATGAGGTAGACGGTGGAGATGAACAATATCCCGTGGAGTCCCGTTTTGCGGTCGCCACACCCCTCCTGATGAACAGGACCCCTGTTTCGACCGTAGCGCTCCAACACAATTCTGTTTCCTCCGTTTTCCGGTACGCCACACCCCTCCCGATCAACAGGGCCCTGTTTCGACCGTAGGAGGTCCAAGAGAAGTTCGTTTCCTCTGTTTTGCGGTACGCTAGACCCCTCTCGATGAATAGGATCCCATTTCTACCGTGGCCGGTCGAACACAAGGTCGTTTCCTCTGTTCTGTGGTACGCCAGGCCTCGTTTTGATCGGCTGTTCCGTCCAAGCCGGTTGGCTCCCGATGAACACGACGTATTCCATTGCCTCCCGATGAACACGACGCATTCCGTTGCCTCCCCATGAACACGACGATGATGCAGTTTCTCCGTTCCGACCCACCCATGTACACAGGCCCTGGCGGTACGTATGCGCGAGTAGGCGTTCGAGGCCCCGCCCGTATGTACGTACGTTGCCGTATTTACTTTCTTGCACCCTGGCCGCTGTACGTATGTGTACACGATATTAACGGGACTGCGTGACATGCTACGTGCATGCCTCTACTACGACACGTGCCCTTCCTTACACGGCCACGGTTCATCGCTGCAGCCTGCAGACAGACCGATCGACCAGTATGTACATACACGGTCGTGACCAGAATGACAATGCTACGTACGCTTCGACCAGGTGGGTCTCGACTGTCAGGCACTTCCTTGCGTGCGAAGATGTAGCTGGTGTGTCCCAGCAGTCAGGGGGCGAATCATTTTCCCCCGTAATGTGGACGCGCTTCCTTGCGTGCGAAGATGTAGCTGGTAGGTGCCTGCAGTCAGGGGGGAAACGTTTTTTCATGAAATACGGTGGCTCGTCCGGTGGGTCCCTGATGTCAGGTGGAGGAATCATTATTTTTCGCGTAATAAGGAGGCACTTCCTTGCTACGGCCGTGGACCCAGCTGTCAGGCTCTCCACGTACAGTACTCTTCCGATCGAAGTCGGTCGTTGACCACATTGACCACGCCGCGCTAAGAGCACCAAGGCGGTGGACAACGATGAGGCCTAGAAAGGGGACAGCGCGGAGCCGGGGAAGACACGGTAGTGGATGCCCACGCGGAGAGGAGTACGAGGGTTCACTGGTTTGGCTGCGGTGTGAGGCTGCCGTCGCCATAGAATAACAGGTGGTGTGGGTGAGTGGAGGGATGGCCTGGCCAGCGGTGGGAGTAGTAGGGGCGGTGAGGTCTCCGCGGCAGCACAACCGGCCATGGGAGGTAGGAGCAGGCGGCACGACCGGCTCTGCTTTGGGGGGCTGGAGCAAGAAGACCAGAGGTTGAAGAAGCACTACGGTCGTTGGATGGACATCGTACGGTCACTGGAGCTAGAATCATCCATATTGACTAAGTTGACAAAGCCCTCCGTCCCTGTCAACTTAGTAGGCCCACAAGTCAGCCTCCCACTATGCTGGGTCCCAGCTAGCAGGGGGAGTATTCATTTTTCGTGCGTAATAAGGAGGCACTTCCTTGCGTGCGAAGATATAGCTGGTGGGTCCGATCTGTCAGCGGCGGGAACTTTTTTTTGCGAAATACAGAGGCCCTTTCGGGAGGTCCCAGATGTCAGGTGAAGGAATCGTTATTTTGCGCGTAGTAAGGAGGCATTTCCTTGTTGCGGCCATGGACCCAGCTGTCAGCCTCTCTACGTATAGTCCACTTCAGATGCATGTCGGTAGTTGACCATGTTGACCATGCCGCGCCGAGAGCACCAGGTTGGTGGACGACAGCGATGCCTAGTAAGGGAACGACACAGAGCCAGGGAAGACTCGGCAGTTGTTTCCCACGCGGAGGGGAGTACGACTGTATGAGAGTTTCCTGGTTCATCTGCCGTCGCTGAAGAATAACAACAGGTGTGAGTGAGTAGAGGAATGGCTAGACCAGCAATGGGAGTACGATGGGGCGATGAGGCTCTTGCAATAACACAACCGACATGGGAGGAGGGAAGCGAGCGACCGGGCGCTTGTTTGAGTGGCTTGGAGCAGGAAGAGCGGAGATTGAAGAAGCACGATGGCCGTTGGATGGACATCCAACAATCACTGCTTGTGCGTCAACCTTTTTTAGGAAAGCCTCAAATCTGTGGAAACCAGCATTGTCGGTGTACTAAAGTAGGGGTACCTTAGTACCCCAAACTTGTGCACGGGCGGTTGCAGCACCCCGCGGCAAGGCTCGCCGGGCGTCCGCCAAGACCCTCCGTCATTTTCACTTACTGCCATTCAAGAACAAAGTGTCAACCAAGTAGACAAAGCCCCGGCAAAAGGAGCTTGCCGGGAAGAACAAGGCCCTGGCAAGAGGAGCTTGCCGGGAAGGCCAACCAAGGCGCTTCAGAAGACTTGCCGCGACGCCACAGCGTCCGTCAAGGCGGCGACGACGGCAAGCTTGCCGTAGCGACAAGAGAAGGGTCATGACAAAGGCGCTTGTCAGGCAAGGCTGCCACCCTGCACCCAAGCTCCAACGCATCCAACGACGTGTCACCCTAGGGCCATCCCAGAGCATCGTGGCGGTATTGCGCAAGAGCCATGCGGTGCGAGGTGGCAAGCGGAGCTGACAAGGAGGCCATCGTGGCGGTCGGTGGCACACCTAACGGTTGTTTCCTTGCACTGTGGAACGACCAGACGAGCATTAAATGCTCTTGTCCCCTGCCGTCAGAGTTAGGTAGGGGACACTGTGCACAGCAGTGTAGCAACCCACGTTTTTACCTTCCTAGCCCTCTTTCTACGCTGCCACCTATCGGTGACCCCCTTTGGACTATAAAAGGGAGGCCCATGCGCACGTAGAAGGGGTTCCGCAGTTCGGAGATTCAACACCACACCATACTCTCGCTCTCAGATAAGAGCAAATACAAACACAAAGCAGCAGTAGGAGTTTTATCTCTCCGGAGAGCTCCGAAGCTGGGTAAAAATCCCGTTTCCCCCGCGTGTTTGACCTCGATCTGCTCTTCGCGCGCCCTCCGCTCCCTCGCCGGACCAGAAGGGCCCCCCTTGCCCCATAGGTGCTCGTTCCCGACACGACATCTTTGGCACGCCAGGTAGGGGGCGTCGAGGTCGTGCGAACCTGATCCGGTCTCCGCGCGCGCTACATCAGCATCTTCATCGACATGCCACGAAGAAGAAGCCTTGGAGGTGGCGCTCCGTCGTCGATTATACCACCGCCGCAGAGCAAGCGGGCAGATGGAGTAGACGCCGGCGGAGGAGCGGCGCCGGCGGTGGGACTCGCATCGTCACTGTGTCCAAAGACAAGGCCCATAGCGTCGGCGACGTCGCGACGCCACGCCCTTCCGGGAGGTGCAGGTCGACAACGCCATGGCGCTCCTAGCACCGTGCTCGCGTTGGAACAAGCCCAAGCTGGTGGGTCGCGGGGCGTTCAAGACCAGCATGCACGCCCGGCATGCACGCCAAGATCTTTGGCGCGAGTGAGGTCTGATGCCGGGCGGGTGTTGCTCCTTCCAATCCAGTTGGGAGTCCGAGCACATCCGCTCCTCGCGCCGCTTCGTCGCCACCGCCACCCAAGATTGCGAGAGAAGCGCTGGCGAGCCCACTGCTTCTAGATTACCCTCCGCGCCACACAAGATTGACGGCGGAGGATGACCATTATAGCCTCATCGGCCGCCAACGGCGATAAGCCCGGCAACCGAGCGCGCCGAAGCCCGGCAAGGCGCCCGAGCACGAGCCGACACCGACAAGACCGCTGGGGTGCCACCACCATGCACTCCACGCCCGAAGGCGAGATCGCCGACTCGGCCAGGCCAACCTCGGCGCCGACTCCGCTGCGTCGTCGAGACCAAGAACCCGCCGCGACCAACGCCACGTTCTTCAGGCGGCGACACGAAGATGCTCGTACTCGCGCCGAGCACGTGGAGAGAAGCGCGCGTCAATCGGACCAGCGCTAGGCCCACTGTCGGCGTGCATGCGCCCGAAGAACCAGCGACTTGCGTCGCGGCGGGTTGTCCTGCGTTCACTCGTGAGCTGCGGCAAGTCCGAAGGGATACCAGAACTTCAAGCGACGCGTGCGAAAAGTACGATGGCAGGATACATCCGTCGGAGTTCCTCAGCGTCTACACCATCGTGGTGCAGGCTGCCGGGGGGCGCGACGAGAAGATCCTCGCCAACTACTTCCCATTGGTACTCAAGCCCAACGTCAAATCTTGGCTCATGCACTTGCCAGACAGCTCCATTTCTTCGTGGGCGGACCTATGCCATCAGTTTGTCGGCGCCTTCACAGGCGGCCACAAACCACATGGCCAGGAAAGCGATCTGCATCTGCTCGTCCAGAAGGAGGGAGAACCCTTCCGCAAGTACATACAGAGATTCAGCCAGTGCGGCGCAACATCCCGCGTCCACCCTGCGCGGTTATCGGCGCGTTCCATCGAACGTCGCGTAATCGCATGATGAGGGAGGAGATGGCAATGTGCAAGATCGAGACGCGTCGGCTATGCGCTCTGGCGGACAAATGTGCACGGCTGAGGAGGAGGAAAATCCCCGGAGAGATTACAGGAGCAGAAGGATCTGACAGTGAGGATGCCGCCCCGGCGAGGAGGAACCGGAGGCGGAATAACAGAAAAATAAAGGCTAAGGATGTGCTAGTTGTTGAGCAGTCCGGCAGCGGAGGCGGCTCCAACAAGGCCAAAGTTGACGACTCCGGCGAAGCTGTGGTAGCCGCCGACAAGCAGGATGGCTCCGGCAAGCAATATTGCAAGATCCACCGCACCAAGGGCCACGACCTCCAAGCCTGCAAGAAAGTTGAGCAGATGGCGGAGCTACAGAGAGCTAAATATGAGCGCCGCGACAAGGAGAAGGCCCAGAAAGGTGGCGGAGGATCCGGCAAGAAGCTTCCCGCCCGGGGAGGGCGCCATGGCAAACCCAAGCAGCGGCAAGGAGATAGGCCTCCCCGGGGCCGCGACAAGGACGAAGAAGAAAATGAAGATGATGAAATGGAGGAAGATGAGACTGATGACCAGGAGTTTCAGAAGGCGACGGAGGTCTTGTGCATCGACGGTGGTGCTTCTCTGCACACCTCGCACCACCAACTCAAACAGTGGGCGCGAGAGGTGAGCGCAGCAGAACCATCCGTCGAATCGCGCAAGCCCCTCAAGTGGTCCAACACGCCCATCATCTTCGACGTTGAGGATCACCTGATCGCATCATCTGCGGTCGGGTGCTGCCGATGTTGGTTTCGCCGACAATCCGCAACCTCAAGGTCACGAAGATGTTGGTTGACGGCGGGGCCGGCCTGAATCTGATCTCCTCTGCAGTGCTCAAGAAGCTCCAGATCCCCGACAGCGAGCTCGAAGAGACTGGTACCTTTCAAGGGATAAATCCAGGGAGGAGCAAGCCAAAGGGAAAGATCACACTGCCAGTAACCTTTGGCAGCGAGCTGAATTTCAGGACAGAGAGTCACATTTGACGTTGCTGATTTCCCATTACCCTACAATGGGATACTCGGCCGTCCAGCGCTTGCCAAGTTCATGGCAGCCTCGCACTATGCTTACAATGTGCTCAAGATGCCTGGTCCGATAAGTGTTATTTCCGTCCACGGTGACAAGAAGGATGCACTTATCTGCACCGACAAGATCTACCGGGAAGCAGCAGCCGCAGCGGAGCACAAACCACTTGCCGCTGAAGCTCCCGGGGGGAAGAAGAAGAAACCCAAGTCCGGCAAGAGTAGCTCTGATGCCCACTCCGGCAAGCGCACCTCTTCGGAGCACTGCGCTACCATCGAGGACGCACCATCGAGCTCCACCGGCATGTGCAAGAAGGCGAAGACAGTTTCACTAAAGACTAAATCCGGCGAGAACAGCTCTGGTGCCTACTCCGGCAAGCGCACTTCTCCGGAGTGCTGCGCTGCCGTCGAGGACGCATCATTGAGCTCCACCGGCAAATGGAACACAGAAATCAGTCAGTTCCGAATCTTTGAGTCCTATTCCTTGAAGGACCGTGCCTTGTATGGAAAACCTGTGCGCGGGGGAATCGAATCGTGGCTAAGTTGCGCCCTTAATCTGTTTCGAGTCCGCTCGACAATGAAAGCGCGCTGCAACTAGCCCGACGAGGTTTCTCGTCGGAGCCAACACCGCCAGCGGGCTGCTGATGTTCCGCACTCAGCAAGTGTGTTGGCACCGGCGGGTTCCCTAAAAGCTTGAGGGGGGAAAACATACAAGGGAGGGAATCAAGGGAGAGGTGCAGCCTTGCCGGAGCGCAGGAGACTGGAAAGCTAAGTTGCCAAAGTTTGAGTACAGAGCACCGTCAGTTTTAAATTTTTATGTTATATTCCTTGAACGTCCGTGCCTTGTATGGAAAAACCTGTGCGCGGAGGAGCCGGCTCGTGGCTAAGTTGCGCCCTTGCTTTGTTTCGAGTCCGCTCAACAATACAAGTGCGCTGCAACTGGCCCCGACAAGGTTTCTTGCCGGAAGCAACACCGCCAGCAGGCTACTGATGTTCCGCACTCAGCAAGCGTGTTAGCACCGGCAAGTTTCCTAGAAGCGTAGGGTAAAAACGTGCAAGGGATGTGACGGGGTAAATGATGTAACATAGCAAGCCTTGCCGTGGGACATGCTTTGTATGAAAAACCTATGCGCGGAGGAGCCGGCTCGTGGATAAGTTGCGCCCTTGATTTGTTTTCGAGTCCACTCAACAATAAAAGCGCGCTGCAACTAGCCCCGACAAGGTTTCTTGCCGGAGGCAACACCGCCAGCAGGCTGCTGATGTTCCGCACTCAGCAAGTGTGTATGCACCGGCAAGTTCCCTAAAAGCGTAGGGTAAAAACATACAAAGGATGCAACATAGCGAGCATTGCCTAGAATGAAGTTACATTACAAAAATAACTTATTGTGGCGCTGTCTAAGTTGTTCTCATGACTGAAATGACAGCGACAAGAAAAGAGCAGAAGGGCGCACCGGCACCTGGGCCCCGGCAAGCCGGCATTGCTGCGGGCTGCGAGTACTAAGATTCCTTCGCGGCAAGCCAGGGTCCCCGGAGGCTGCAACGTCAGCGGCAAGAACAAAGAAAGGAGCACCGGCACCTGGGTCCCAGCGAGCCAGTGTTGCCGGGGGCTGCAAGTACCAAGATCCACCCCGGCAAGCCAGAGTAGCCGGGGGCTGTGATATCAGATAAGTTTTTCATCCCTCATCATGCATCCTCTTATGGACTGGGGAATGTGAGGCCGCGTCCTTGAACGAGCGTGCCTTGTATGAAAAACCCGTGAGCAGAGGAGCGAATCGCGGCTAAGTTGCGCCCTTGAGTGGTTTTCGAGTCCGCTCAACAATACAAGTGCGCTGCAACTGACCCGACAAGGTTTCTTGCTGGAGACAGCACCGCCAGCGGGCTGCTGATGTTCCGCACTCAGCAAGTGTGCTTGCGCCGGCAAGTTCCCTCAATGCGTAGGGTGAAAACATACAAGGCACAGAATCAAGTAAAGGATGTAACCAGGCAAGCATTCCCCTTTTTTTCATTAAAAAAACATCCCATTCCAGTACAAGTCCAGAGAGGATGAAAAACATGAAAGAGAGGATTACAAGTTTTAAATGCAGCTAAGGCCCGAAGGCTTACAAATTGAAAAGATAAGATGCCCGTAATCCCTTTCCTGTTCCTCTCTTCAGGAGGTAGGTCAAGGAGGCCCCGACAAGAGAAGTTTGCCGGGAAGGGCAAAAGGGGCGCCTAGGTGAGCTACGGGTGCCAGAAGACACCAAGACAACATCCCGGGGGCCGACCGGGGGCTCGGCGGAGACGGAGGCGCCGGAAGCAGAGCTCGAAGACGGGGCGGCAGGACGTCAGCACGCTGTCGAGGGCACCACGCCCTCATACTCCGACTTGACGGCCTCGCCGCCACCCCTCTTCCTCTTCCGCAGCCTCCCTACGCCAGCCGCCCAAGGAGACGACCCCGGGGAGTTCAAGGGGCCGGCGACCCGGATGATGGGGTCGCCGGTGGCGCACGAGGCGACGCCCGACGCTTAGTCGGACCCGCCGCCCTCGTCGTCGCTGTCGCTCTCCTCCTCGTCACTCTCGCTCGAGGGGGAATCTTCGCTATCGGAGGAGCTGTCCACACAGCATCTCGCCCGGGTGCCGGAGTCCCCGAAGACCTTGACGGAGAGGAGGTCGCCCTCCATTAACTTAAAATGGAGGGTAAACCCCGCCGTCAAGCTGTGGATGCAGGCGAACGTCTTCCACCCACGATCAAGGTACATCACGCCGGGGGCTGGAGATACGACGCTGACTCGCGTGCCGCTGATCCCGCAGCCCCTCATGCGCAATCCTAGCGTCTCGGGCGGGTCCGGCTCCATCGCGCGCTTCATAAGCGGGCCGGAAGCCGGAGGCGACGACGAGGTGCCCGGCGCAGCTTGACGAAGAACTCCCAAGGGTCGTCCCCCGTGTGGACCGCCGGGAGGATAGGAACCGCCGGCGGAGGCGACGCCGATGCGCCGCCCCGGCCGCCTCTTCCCTGCGCACCTCGACCTCGCCCTCGGCCTCGCCCACGACCTCGCCCCCTCCCTCTCCCCCTTGGGGCTGGTTCTGCCACCACGGGCGCGGGGTAGGGAGGGATGCGCTGCCTAGCGGCAACTCTCGCCGCCACCGATGAAGGACCAGGGTTCCCTTCCTCCATGGCGGATGAGAGGAAGGGTAGCAGCAGTTGAAGAAAGGAGAGGATGAGGAAGTGCGGGATTTTTGCGCTCCCCTTTCGCCCCTTTTTAAGGAGCGAGGTGGGGGCTCGGCCGCCCCGCTCAGCCAATCGGAGCACGAGGAGAGCAGGGAGTCGGGGCCGACCCGCTGCCTCCGCCCGTGACGGCTCGATTTCCCACTTCCACCGCCCACGACCCCACGCGCATGGGGGCCGCGTGGCGAAGGTGTAGAGCCGAGGCGACGGATGAGGTGACCTCACCCCCACCCCGTGATCACAGGGGAGGGCGCCTTGAAAATCGCGCACACCACCCGCGCCTCCCACGATGCCGTGATTGACGCGTGCCGTTACGGGAGGGCGCGATGGATACAGAGAGGGTTTTGTGTGGACCCAGGCCGCGCGTGCCCGTGCACTATTTTGGGCCTGGCCCAACAGCGCTCGGCACCGTGTATGGCCCAGGCCCGGGGGCTCCTGTCGGTGCACTAAAGTAGGGGTACCTTAGTACCCCGAACTTGTGCACGGGCGGTTGCAGCACCCCGCGGCAAGGCTCGCCGGGCGTCCGCCAAGACCCTCCGTCATTTTCACTTACTGCCATTCAAGAACAAAGTGTCAACCAAGTAGACAAAGCCCCGGCAAAAGGAGCTTGCCGGGAAGGCCAACCAAGGCGCTTCCAGAAGACTTGCAGCGACGCCCCGCGCGTCCCGGCAAGGCCCGGCGACCGGCAAGCTTGCTTGCGCGACAAGAAGAAGGGTCGCGGCAAAGGCGCTTGCAGCAAAGGCTGCCACCCTGCACCCAGCTCGGCGCATCCAACGGCGTGTCACCCGGGGCCATCCCAGAGCACGTGGCGGCGTTCTTGCAGCCATGCGGTGCGAGGTGGCAAGTGGAGCTGACAAGGAGGCCATCGTGGCGGTCGGTGGCACACCTAACGGTCGTTTCCTTGCCTTTGTGGAGCGACTCAGACGGGCATTAAATGCTCTTGTCCCTGCCGTCGAGTTAGGTAGGGGACACTGCACACTGCAGATGTACCAACCCACGTTTTACCTTTCTACCCCTCTCTCTACGCTGCCACCTGTTGGTGACCCCCTTTGGACTATAAAAGGGAGGCCCATGCGCACGTAGAAGGGGTTCCGCAGTTTGGAGATTCAACACCACACCATACACTCGCTCTCAGATAAGAGCAAATATGTCACATCCCTAGCTTCTAGTGCTGCCTAGTGTTTGCATCTTGTTTGCATCATGTTAATTTTCTGAAAGTTGAACTGAGGAATTTTGGAAGCCTCAAAAATTAAATAAAAGAAGGGCAAAAACCCTAAAATCTCATTCATTGTTTCCAAAATTCCCTTATTAAATGTTTGATATTTTGGCAAGGGTTCTGGTCCCAACCAAAAATATTGAACATTTTTATGGACTTAATTTTGGGAATTTGAATTTAAATCATTAGCTATTTGAATTTGAATTATATTCTTATAATTAGAATATAACTTCAAATACCCCTGAAATATTTTATGAGCTTTTGGAAAAGTCCATCTAGCAAAATAAAAATATTCAGAGGAGTTTTTGGCATTGTTTGAATTGTTCTGAATTCAAAACAGTGGCAAAGAAATAAACAAAGAAAACAAAACAGAAATATAAATAGAAGAAGAAGAGACTTACCTGGCGCCACTGGTCCGGCCCAGCACGGCCCAGTCCACCTGGCCGTGCCAGTCGTCCCTTTCCTTGGGACAGAAGGACGCCGGGCATGTGCCCTCGCGCGCGGCCACGCGTCTCGGCCACCTCCTCCTTCCGCCGCCTCCCCGACGTCGTTCTGGACGCCCTGGGCGTCGACACGCACCTCCCTGCCTCTCTCCCTCACTCTCTCCGTGCCCTCTCCCTCCTCTGTCTCTCTCCCTCGCCCATTTCCCCGCCATGGCCGAAGCCTCCATGGACGCGCCGTTCGCACCACCACGGCCACCGCTACCCCCTCGCCCCTCTGTTGTGCCCACGAGCTCCGCGACGTCGCCCTCGACCCCCTCACCGAGCCACGTCCCGCCAGAAGCCTGCGCAGCCGCCCTCGAGCTCGTCTTCAACCTTCGCCGCCGCAACCTCACCTCGATTAAATCGCCGTCCGGCCTTCCCGAGGCCGCTCCGAGACCACTTCAACCGCTGTGAGCTCCTCCGCTCGTTTGCCCTCCTCCCCATGCCTCTCGATCATCGTGAGCTGCCGTTTTGACCGGCCGGCTCACCGCCGCCCAGCCATGTCGCCGCCGTGCCACCGTCACCTAGAGCCGCAACGAAGCGCGCCCGTGCTCAAGACGTTCCCGAGTCGATCACGACCACCAGCGGCTCCTACCGTTCCTCGCAACGCCGATTCGCTCGGCGCCGAACTCCGGCCGCCGCAAAAAGTCGCCGCCGCCGTCGTTTTAGGCCACTAGAGCTGCCGCTGTGAGCACCACTGGATGCGGGCGAGCCTCAGCTCCCCGTAGGTGGTCTCCTCCGTTCAAATGGTCGCCGGAGCAGCGTTTCCGCGCTGCTCCGCCGCGCCTGTCGTTGCCGGCGGCTAGACGCCGGTAGATTAGCCCCGGTTGACCAGGGATTTGACCCCCCTGGGTCACTGACGTGCGGGCCCCGCCCGGCTAACCAAGTTAGTTAGGGTTAATTTTAATTAGGTTAGTTAGTCTAATCACTGACACGCGGGACCCACAGGTCAGGATTGACCTGGACCGTCTCCGTTGACTGCTGACGTCACGGCGACGCAATGCTGACGCAATAAAGTGTTTTCTGGATTTAATCTTATTCTGAAAATTCCAGAAAATAACCAAAACTTCTAAAATTCATATAAAATCAACCGTAGCTCCAAATCAAACAAATTATATATGAAAAATTATCAGAAAAATTCAAGGAATCCATCTGTACCATTTTCATGCATGTTTGAACAATGTTTGTCCTCTGTTTTGGACAAAACAAATAAAGGGCATTTAAATAATCATATATGGAGTTGGAATTTGAATCATGTATTCAAACCAACTTCATTTAAATCATAGCTAGGTGCATTAGCTCAATCAACAGCATATTGCCTTGACATTATCATGCATCATATTTGTTGCATTGCATTGATTGTGTCCCTCTTTGTTTGCCGGTAATTGTCCCCTCTCAATAGACATGGTTTCGACGACGAGTTCGATGACACCAATGAAGAACTATATTATCTTCAGAAGTGCCAGGCAAGCAAAACCCCCTTGTTCATTCCGATACAATCCTACTCTCTCGCTCTTGCTCTCTTTTACTACATTAGGACAACAACGATTCAACTGTTTCTTGCTGCGGTAGTTGAACCCCTTTATCCTTTGCATGACCTGTCATTCCACAGTAAATAGATGAAACCCACTAGCATGAGTAGGAGTTGTTTGAGCCCTGTTGTGCCTACTCATACATGCTTGTTTGTCATGCCTGCTCTTGCTTAGAGTTGAGTCGGGTCCGATTCATCGAGGATGATTCGAGGTGTGTGAACATGTCCTCTTGTGTGTGAGCTAAGTGTGTGAACGCGATTTGGTAAAGGTAGCGGTGAGAGGCCATGTAGGAGTACATGGTGGGTTGTCTCATTGCAGCCGTCCTCGAACTGAGTTACGTGTTTGTGATCCATGATTCAGCTACTACCACGCATTGGGCCCGAAACCAATGGACCCTCTCGGCTTCTTAATCACCCTTGTCCTCTGTCCGGGAGTTGCAAGTAGTTTCGGTGTTTGTAGTATCTTTGGAGGCCGTCTTGCAGCTGACCGTAGGGGTGGGCTGTGATCACGGTAGGCACGTGGCACGGTGTCTGGGCGCCTGTTTGGTGTCTCGGGAACCTGTTCACATCGTTTGGGGCTGTGAGCGAAACTTGGCCGAACTCCTCATAGATGGAACCCAAATAGGCGATAAACCTGGACTAGGGACTTGAGTGTTTAGGTAGGCCGTGGCCGACACCCACGTTGGGCTTCGCTTGAAGGTTGCCGAGTACATGTCGTGTAAACGGCGGTAAGTGGTGAGCGTGTGTGAAGAAGTACACCCTGCAGGGTTAACATCATCTATTGAATAGCCGTCTCCGCGAAAAGGACTTCGGGTTGCTGTGCAGTTCATAGACAAGTGAAAGTGGATACTCTAAAATATGCAAGATAAGCGTGAGTGCTATGGATGGCGTTCTCGTGAGGGAGGCGGGAGCGGATCCATAGTGGTGTATTGATATGGTGAATATGTGGACTCGTGTGCGCCACCTCAAAAGAGTTACTTGCGTTGTAGTTTAGGATAGCCACCGAGTCAAAGCTGGCTTGTCATTGTTAAACTCCACCATCCCTTTGTTGATAATGATGCATATGTAGATAGTTCTGATGTAAGTCTTGTTGGGTACATTTGTACTCACGTTTGCCTATTTTATGTTTTTAGGATAGCCACCGAGTCAAAGCTGGCTTGCTGCTGTTAAACTCCACCATCCCCTTTGTTGATAATGATGCATATGTAGATAGTTCTGATGTAAGTCTTGTTGGGTACATTTGTACTCACGTTTGCCTATTTTATGTTTTTGCGAGAGACTTGGTCTCACTAGTAGTTCCACGTGGACCTCGACGTTTAGCTTGTTACCTCAGCTACGATCTTGTGCCCTCGGCAGATCTCAGTAGATAGTCAGGCTTCTTAGCCTTTTTCATTTATAGATGTCTGTACTCAGACATGTTAAGCTTCCGCTTGTGCTTTGATTTGTATGCTCTGAATGTTGGGTCATGAGACCTATGTTTGTAATATCTCGCTCCACGGAGCCTAATGAATACATACTTGAGTCGTAGAGTCATGTTGTGATGCCTTGTTGTATTTGCACATATCGAGCATATTGTGTGTATGTTATTGAAATGCTTGGTATGTGTGGGATCTGACTATCTAGTTGTTTATCTTTAGTAGCCTCTCTTACCGGGAAATTTCTCCTAGTGTTTCCACCGAGCCATGGTAGCTTGCTACTGCTCTGGAACACTTAGGCTGGCCGGCATGTGTCCTTCTTCGTTCCTGTGTCTGTCCCTTTGGGGAAATGTCACGCGTTGAGTACCGGAGTCTGTTAGCCGCTTCTGCCCGGTTCACCGAGTCTGCTAGCCCAAAGGCTACTGACCCGGATTCACTCACCGATGACCGACACGTTCGATCTTTGGGTCATGGATGCTGTCCTCGTAAGTTTGTGCCACTTTGGGTTTACGACTAGACATGTCAGCCGGGCTCCTTATCATATGGATGCTAGCGACACTATCATATCGTGTGCCAAAAGGCATAAGCGGTCCCGGCAAAGGTAGGGCGACACCGTGGGGATACCGTGCGTGAGGCCGCAAAGTGATATGAGGTGTTACATGCTAGATCGATGTGGCATTGAGTCGGGTCTGACAGCTTTGGTATCGAGCTTGATGCTGTAGGATTACCAAGCCAAACCGGTGAAGTTGTGTCTAGAAATGCTTTAGTTATATGTAGGGGAATTGATTGTGGGATGGAACGTAAGGCTCTTTTTACTCCTTATACCTCATGGCCTTCTGACATGAGTCAACCTCTTCTCTTCTACGGGGATTAAGAACTAGGCCTTCTCATCTATCTATCAGGATGACGTGTTACTAAACCATAGACTTATAGAATTGATAGTTCAAATCTCAGTTCAGTTTGTACTACTTCCGTGTGTTCATAATTGATCTCGAAACCTTGATATTGTGCTTCGTAGTGGCTATGCCACCATTTTTGTAGCATGTCTCCAATCTTTTGAGCATTTACAGCCGTTATGCTGTCCGAGTCATCCCAGGTTTCTAAACAATCTGATGCACTTGCAAATCTTTTCCTTCTGGTTTTGATGTTCCTTTGGGCCAGGTTAATCACACTAATTGTTGAGTTGAGGTATTCTATTGCCTCGACATATATGTTGGAATTATTATTATGACCCTAGGTGTCTTAGGGGATCATCTAGTAATCTAGCCATGATTTGTGTTCCGGTGTGATGATTCTGGCCATCATTCTCGAAAGCATTCCGTGATGCAATTTAGCTAGTAGGTATTCTATTCCTGGGTTTTGAACCCAAGACTCACCCTATTTACCTCATGTTGATAGTCTTTGCTCGTTTCTTTAGGTTATTAGAAACCTTTGCAATATTCCTCGTGGTCCGTGGTATTTCCTTCTTCCAAATACTATGAACCGCTTATGGCAGAAGTTTGTTGGATCAAAAGATCACAACAGGGGTGCTCTTGATGAGTTCTCCATTCATAATTATGAATCTGCCAGTTCTACCCTTTCCGCATGGGTTATCCGGAAAAAATGTTGAGCTTCGCTCGACATACTAATCTATGCATCCACAACTCAGAGAATTGTATGTTCCTTTGAGTTGTCCTCCTTTAGTTGTATCCTGATTTTCGTCTATCGATTGATAGTCAGGAGTAGTCGTGCATTCGTGTTCATCGATGCCTTTTACCTCTGTGGTCCGTCAAGCCATTCTATTCAGAGTGACTAGGAGAAACAAACTCCAGTACCTTGCCCATTTCTAGGATTGGGTCAAAGCAGTTGTACTCCGCAGATCAAATTGCTAATCAAGCTTTTGTTCTGTTCTACCTTGGAGTGTTACCATCTTTATGTCAGGATTGTCATAGGACTCGCAACATCTCTCATGAATTCTTGACGTAGTGATACTCTCTCCATCATTATTCATTTCTTGGTTCCCGTGTTATTGTAGCCGGAATGCCGACAAGTGAATCGTGGTGTGTGAAATCAATACTGCTAGTAACTCCGTTGCTTGGTAGTTAATGGACAATATTCTCATTCTTAGCGTGTTGGTGATTAAATCATCATCCTAAGATTGATCGTGCTACCTAGTCCTTATTTCTGGTGCACTCCTCGATCAATGAGTTAGGGTTATCTAGTCCCTTGCTTATTTGATCATATCGTCTTGCTCTGGAAGGCAAGATTGTTCTCGGGCTTAGTAACATACCAGTGGTTCGTGATTTTCTGAATATCTTCTCGGAAGTGTCACCAGGTCGTCACCTGACCGCTATGTTGAGTTTGTGATCAAGTCGGTTTATTCCTGTAAACCACCCTTTCTCCAAGAATCCATGATGGATACCCCTGAGCTAGTTGGTTAAGCTAAACAACAACTTGGAGAGTTGGAAGATAAAAGCTTGTCTGACTTGGTTCATGTTAAGGGATATCTTGTGTGTGTGTTGAAGAAAGATGATATCTTCATCAATTGATCCTCGAGGCCAGTTGTTGGAGCTATTGTCTTGCCAAAACTTTGATTTGAGTGTGGGCTATTCTCAAGTCAAATCAGAACCAACGATGTTCGTAATGTTGTCTTACTCGTGGATTTTCTTCGAGCATACACCATTATGTCTTTTGGGTCTGACCAATACTATCACCTTGTTCACATAGTTATGGAATTCCATCTCCATGGGAATCTGGATGAATTGTTGTTGAGCCCATCGACAACATCCTTGTCTTCTCCATAGTTTTGTTGAACATTAAGCTAGTGTTGGAAACTTTCTAAAGCATTTGTTCATGCTAGCTCATGAAGCATATGTTCGGATGTAAGAAGTGACTTCCTCTAATTCATGTGCATTTGGTGCAAGTTGCCGCCGTGAATTTGATGAAGTCAACGTTGCTTCCTTGGAATCATCCCAAGTTGGTTACACATGTGCAAAGTATACTATGGTTTCGTAGATTAATTACCTCCACTCCATATGTATTCCGTAGCACACCAAGCCACTGATTGACTTGTTCAAGGAAAAGAAGTTCCTTCTTAAGAATCATGACTTATGCCAGGACTTCGATATCCTCGATGATGGTTTCCCTCCTGAACTCGCTAGTGTTTTATTATAAGACTACTATGTGGTCATGCTTATGCAGGACAACGTGTTCACAGGTTTGTAGCGAACCAGCTCATGCTTTGGAGCTTGCTATCGTAGTTCATTTCCCGAGAATCTCGCGACGTCATCTCGTCGATTTGTGTTGCAAACTTTCATTTTTCTTTCTAGACTCGATGAGTCTGGATTATTCTGACACCAACCAGATCTGAATCTCAGGCAGATATGATGGTTGGAACATTTCCCAAGAACTATAATATTGGTCTCGCGATAACCGGTAAAGTGGATGTCGTGGCCAACACACCCCGCCGGAAGACCTGCTATTGTAGTATCTTGATTGAGAAAGTTGGCCACCTCCCCACAAGGACTTCGTAGGAATTATTCCTTATTTGAGTGCATTATGATTTTTGTGCTCCCGAAGTCCGACCTGTTACTTGATGTTCTAGATATCATACCATATCTATGAATGGGATACGCTGGTACATCAAGGAGAACATTAGAAGCGGAGTGCTAAATGTCTCTCGGTCGATCATCCAGATTTCGTCCCCTTGGCCTCGCTAAGGTGAAATCTGAGAAAGTGTTATCCTCCTTTGCATCTGCATCGTCCATCGCTATTCATCATGGTAGTATGTTGTGTTGTCAGCACCCTTGACATGGATGTTGGTAAAACCTTGATGAATATGGAAATGCTCAAGTTCTTGAGAGCACGCACAAGCACTATGTGTTATCACCGGCACTAACTGGAATTGTTCCTAGTCTTTTCGGTTATGCTATAACCAATCCAACAATGGATTCACTCTCTACTGTTGAGTTTTTCCCCAGTTACTAAAATCATTCATTGTGTTGTCTTCAACAAGGTAATCCACATCATCCATTCTGGCCCGAGAATGTCATTCTTTCGGACTCCTTCAAATAATTGATTGTATTTTGCCTTAGGATGGTATAAAGAGTTTCAATGATCTCTAAATCAAAGGTAATTCTTTTTGCCACTTAAGGGGATATTTCTACGAATCACCCTCTCTAAGGTGCATCGTTATGGTATCATGGCAACTCAACTCCTCGCTACGTTGACAACCGTTCGCCATCTTCTTAGGTGGGGAATTATTGCCTATCTAGTGAACCTTTGTCATGTGTTTCACTCCATCCCTCTGGACGAATGCTTTCTGTCTCAGCTCAAGAGATGCTCAACATCTCATCCCGTGAGTTGATCTTGTGATCACTAAAATGATCCATCCTTGTAGAGTGTTTCTGTCCTCGTGTTGGATGAAGATCTCAAAAGCAAAGACGTCAAGATCAATTTGAGTCAACAAATCAACAACCTCGAGAAGGCAGTTGGATCATGAAGTTTGTGATACTTAGAGTCCCCCTAGTCTTCTTACCTCACGTCTTGAATCTCGGGACGAGATTCTTGTTTAGTGGGGGCGAGTTGTCACATCCCTAGCTTCTAGTGCTGCCTAGTGTTTGCATCTTGTTTGCATCATGTTAATTTTCTGAAAGTTGAACTGAGGAATTTTGGAAGCCTCAAAAATTAAATAAAAGAAGGGCAAAAACCCTAAAATCTCATTCATTGTTTCCAAAATTCCCTTATTAAATGTTTGATATTTTGGCAAGGGTTACGGTCCCAACCAAAAATATTGAACATTTTATGGACTTAATTTTGGGAATTTGAATTTAAATCATTAGCTATTTGAATTTGAATTATATTCTTATAATTAGAATATAACTTCAAATACCCTGAAATATTTTATGAGCTTTTGGAAAAGTCCATCTAGCAAAATAAAAATATTCAGAGGAGTTTTTGGCATTGTTTGAATTGTTCGAATTCAAAACAAAGGGCAAAGAAATAAACAAAGAAAACAAAACAGAAATATAAATAGAAGAAGAAGAGACTTACAGGCGCCCTTGGTCCGCCCAAGACGGCCCAGATCCACTGGCCGTGCCGATCGTCCCTTTCCTTGGGATGAAGGGCGCCGGGCATGTGCCCTCACACAGCACCACGCGTCTCGGCCACCTCCTCCTTCCGCCGCCTCCCCGACGTCGTTCTGGATGCCCTGGGCGTCGACACGCACCTCCCTGCCTCTCTCCCTCACTCTCTCCCGTGCCCTCTCCCTCCTCTGTCTCTCTCCCTCGCCTATTTCCCCGCCATGGCCGAAGCCTCCATGGATGCGCCGTTCGCACCACCACGGCCACCGCTACCCCCTCGCCCCTCTGTTGTGCCCACGAGCTCCGCGACGTCGCCCTCGACCCCCTCACCGAGCCACGTCCCGCCAGAAGCCCTGCAGCATCGCCCTCGAGCTCGTCTTCAACCTTCGGCCGCCGGCAACCTCACCCTCGATTCGTCGCCGTCCGGCCTTCCCCGAGGCCGCTCCGGAGACCACTTCAACCGCTGTGAGCTCCTCCGTCGTTTGCCCCTCCTCCCCAAGCCTCTCGATCACCGTAGCCACCGTTTTGACCGAAGCTGAAGCTCACCGCCGCCCAGCCATGTCGCCGCCGTGGCCACCGTCACCTAGAGCCGCAAACGAGCGCGCCCCCGTGCTCAGCACGTTCCCAGGAGTCGACCGCGACCACCCGCGGCTCCTGCCGTTCCCTGCAACGCCGATTCGCTCGACGCCCGAACTCCGGCCGCCGCAAAAGTCGTCGCCGCCGTCGTTTTAGGCCACTAGAGCTGCCGCTGTGAGCACCACTTGATGCGGGCGAGCCTCAGCTCCCCGTAGGTGGTATCCTCCGTTCAAATGGTCGCCGGAGCAGCGTTTCCCTGCTGCTCCGCCGCTTTGTCGTTGCCGGGCGACTAGACGCCGTAGTTTAGCCCCGGCCGACCGAGATTTGACCCCGGGTCAGCGACGTCGGGCCCGCCTGCCAACCAAGTTAGTTAGGGTTAATTTTAATTAGGTTAGTTAGTCTAATCAGCGACACGCGGGACCCACAGTCGAGATTGACCTGGACCGTCTCCGTTGATCGCGGCGTCACGACGGCCTTAATCTTGATGCAATAAAGTGTTTTCTCGATTTAATCTTATTCGAAAATTCCGAAAATAACCAAAACTTCTAAAATTCATATAAAATCAACCGTAGCTCCAAATCAAATAAATTATATATGAAAAATTATCAGAAAAATTCAAGGAATCCATCTGTACCATTTTCATGCATGTTTGAACAATGTTTGTCCTCTGTTTTGGACAAAACAAATAAAGGGCATTTAAATAATCATATATGGAGTTGGAATTTGAATCATGTATTCAAACCAACTTCATTTAAATCATAGCTAGGTGCATTAGCTCAATCAACAGCATATTGCCTTGACATTATCATGCATCATATTTGTTGCATTGCATTGATTGTGTCCCTCTTTGTTTGCCGGTAATTGTCCCCTCTCGATAGACATGGTTTCAACGACGAGTTCGATGACACCAATGAAGAACTATATTATCTTCAGAAGTGCCAGGCAAGCAAAACCCCCTTGTTCATTCCGATACAATCCTACTCTCTCGCTCTTGCTCTCTTTTACTGCATTAGGACAACAACGATTCAACTGTTTCTTGCTGCGGTAGTTGAACCCCTTTATCCTTTGCATGACCTGTCATTCCACAGTAAATAGATGAAACCCACTAGCATGAGTAGGAGTTGTTTGAGCCCTGTTGTGCCTACTCATACATGCTTGTTTGTCATGCCTGCTACTGCTTAGAGTTGAGTCGGGTCTGATTCATCGAGGATGATTCAGAGGTGTGTGAACATGTCCTACTGTGTGTGAGCTAAGCGTGTGAACGCGATTTGGTAAAGGTAGCGGTGAGAGGCCATGTAGGAGTACATGGTGGGTTGTCTCATTGCAGCCGTCCTCGAGAACTGAGTTACGTGTTTGTGATCCATGATTCAGCTACTACCATGCATTGGGCCCGAAACCAATGGACCCTCTCGGCTTCTTAATCACCCTTGTCCTCTGTCCGGGAGTTGCAAGTAGTTTACGTGTTTGTAGTATCTTTGGAGGCCGTGCGCAGCTGACCGTAGGGGTGGGCTGTGATCACGGTAGGCACGTGGCACGGTGTACTGGCGCCCGTTTGGTGTCTCGGGAACCTGTTCACATCGTTTGGGGCTGTGAGCGAAACTTGGCGGAACTCCTCATAGATGGAACCCAAATAGGCGATAAACCCGGACTAGGGACTTGAGTGTTTAGGTAGGCCGTGGCCGACACCCACGTTGGGCTTCCGCTTGAAGGTTGCCGAGTACATGTCGTGTAAACGGCGGTAAGTGGTGAGCGTGTGTGAAGAAGTACACCCTGCGGGGTTAACATCATCTATTGAATAGCCGTGTCCATGGAAAAGGACTTACGGGTTGCTGTACAGTTCATAGACAAGTGAAAGTGGATACTCTAAAATCGCAAGATAAGCGTGAGTGCTATGGATGGCGTTCTCGTGGGGAGGCGGGAGCGGATCCATAGTGGTGTATTGATATGGTGAATATGTGGACTCGTGTGCGCCACCTCAAAAGAGTTACTTGCAGTCGTAGTTTAGGATAGCCATCGAGTCAAAGCTGGCTTGCTGCTGTTAAACTCCACCATCCCCTTTGTTGATAATGATGCATATGTAGATAGTTCTGATGTAAGTCTTGTTGGGTACATTTGTACTCACGTTTGCCTATTTTATGTTTTTGCAGAGAGACTTCAGTCTCACTAGTAGTTCCACGTGGACCTCGACGTTTAGCTTGTTACCTCAGCTACGATCTTGTGCCCTCGGCAGGATCTGGTAGATAGTCAGGCTTCTTAGCCTTTTTCATTTATAGATGTCTGTACTCAGACATGTTAAGCTTCCGCTTGTGCTTTGATTTGTATGCTCTGAATGTTGGGTCATGAGACCTATGTTTGTAATATTTCGCTCCACGGAGCCTAATGAATACATACTTGAGTCGTAGAGTCATGTTGTGATGCCTTGTTGTATTTGCACATATCGAGCATATTGTGTGTATGTTATTGAAATGCTTGGTATGTGTGGGATCTGACTATCTAGTTGTTTTTCTTTAGTAGCCTCTCTTACCGGGAAATGTCTCCTAGTGTTTCCACCGAGCCATGGTAGCTTGCTACTGCTCCGGAACACTTAGGCTGGCCGGCATGTGTCCTTCTTCGTTCGTGTACGTCGCCGGGAAATGTCACGCGTTGAGTACCGGAGTCTGTTAGCCGCTTCTGCCCGGTTCACGAGTCTGCTAGCCCAGTGCTACAGCACAGATTCACTCGCTGATGACCGACACGTTCGATCTTTGGGTCATGGATGCTGTCCCTGTAAGTTTGTGCCACTTTGGGTTTACGACTAGCCATGTCAGCCCGGGCTCCTTATCATATGGATGCTAGCGACACTATCATATATGTGTGCCAAAAGGCGCAAATGGTCCCGGGCAAAGGTAGGGCGACACCCGTGGGGATACCGTGCGTGAGGCCGCAAAGTGATATGAGGTGTTACATGCTAGATCGATGTGGCATTGAGTCGGGGTCCTGACAAAATACAAACACAAAGCAGCAGTAGGAGTTTTATCTCTCCGGAGAGCTCCGAAGCTGGGTAAAAATCCCGTTTCCCCCGCGTGTTTGACCTCGATCTGCTCTTCGTGCGCCCTCTGCTCCCTCCCCGGACCAGAAGGGGCCCCCTTGCCCCATAGGTGCTCGTTACCGACACGACAAGCATACAACCCATCTGCCATTATTTCTAATAATTTACAGCCCATTCGCTAATTCTTAAGGTTTTTTGGAGCCCATCTTGTGGCCACGGAGCTACTGGGCTGGTCTTGTGGTAAACATAAAAGAAAAAGCTGTCTAGACAGGACAGAGTGCCCCGCACAGCCCAGTTGACACCTTGCTTCCGTCTCAAAAACAAATTAGATAAATGCCACTCCAATTTTTGCGATTCATAAAAATGCCACTGCAATTTCCAAACTTTGAAAAATGCCACTGCAATTTTTGCAAACTTTCAAAAACACCACTCCAATTTGAAAACTTTGAAAGAAGACACTCCAGACTTCGAAAAATGCCACTGGAAATGGCATGAAATATCATTCTTCAAAGTCTGGAAATTGCAGTGGCATTTCTCGGAATCACTAGATTTGGAGTGACATTTATCAAATTAACCCAAAACAAAAATAACCGGGTGAGCTGCTGGTCCCTGGTGTCAGCCACTCGTTGTGCAATTCTCTTGTTTATTGACTACGTTGACAATGGCATGGGACCCAGATGTCAGAAATCCATTAGGACGAGCCATTTTTTGTTGGCTTGAAATAAGGAGGCACTTGCTTGCGTACTGCCGTGACCTTGGTGGGTCCCTGTTGTCATCCTCTCCATGTACAATCATCTCCTGATTGTGTACGCGTGAACCTGGTAGGCCCACAAGTCATTACTAGTAGTACCATATACTACTACACAGATTTGACAGAAAGATAAAGATACATACAGATCCATCAACGACATCCTCACGCCCTAGTGCGCCGGGTCACCAGCCGACGTGTGAAGAGCAGCGGCGTTGGCCGCGAGATCAACGTGCTTCTGAACAATGCCGTCCAAGGTTGCCCTACGGTCCAAGAAGGCCAGCACCCTATCGTCCTCCTCTTGCATGTAGTAGTCCTTGTGGACGATTTGCGCGTAGACGTGGGTGATTATGTTGATGGTGTGTTGCTGCGCCAGGCGCTGTGTGGCGAGCGCGACCTCGAGGTGGACATTCTCCGGCACGACGACGGGCAGTCGCAAGGCCACCAGTGCGTCGAAGAGGTTGTCACTATAGAGGCCGTTGAGGGTGGCGGGCATCGCAGAGCCTCGACGCATGGGCTGGAGGCATATGTTAAGGTCGCCCGCGAGCTTCTTGCTGACGGTGAACTTGTCGAGGAAGCCGACGAGGACCTCGTCGAACAAGGAGACGAAGTTGTCATACAAGCGGCCGCTCGCCCTGGCGGCCTCAAGCACTACCTAGAGACGTTTCTCGGTGCCGGGCCGCAGGCCGGCGTCATGGACCATCTGACACAGTCGGCTGATGCTCGCGCTCATCGCCTCCATGGGTCTAGCTTCTAGTCAACTGATCTTGCGATTGGAGTGATCACTCTTGCCCTTGGTTAGGGTGCGTAGGTGCGTAGGATTTCATAGATTGGACTGGCGGGGAGCCTTTATATGAGAAGTGCAGACTGCATTGAATTCACGTGTGTGTTGGCCATCTACTCCTCGCCCCTCTACTTCACCTGCCTTTGGCTGTATGGCAGGTGGGCCAGCCACCCGTTGGGCCCACATGTCATACACCCAAAGGCAGGTGCAGTAAGTCAATGAAGCTGTGTCCCCCTCCGTGGCGGTGTAGTATAGTCATCTCACCGGACCTGTAGTTGGGGCCAAACGAGAGAACTTTGATGTTTACTGGTTTATTGGTCCCCATTGTATTTTGCGCCAAGTTTTGACCTTTGATTTAACTAATAAAATGTTAATGCATGTAACAAAAAATGTTGTGTAAGTCACCTTACGAAAACCAAATAATCCCAAAACACTTAGGCACGGTACATTAACTCCCTCCTCGTTTCTTATTTCGTGACATATCAACCAATGAGAGATGCGGGCCGTGCATGCTTTCAATGACTTGAGACTACCAAACATGACATGTAGTGGTTAGTTCATTGCATGTAGTCCTGTTAATAGCAAAAATACATTAGGTTCTCTCGCCGATAGGAATAAAACAGTACACCATGTATTTATTTACAGAGGGAGTAGTACATTTTCTGTGACATGCATTACTAGATATTGCTAGTCAAATACTAAATACAGATGGACGTGGTAGTACTACTAAATCCATATGGTGGTGCTAGTACTAGTAGTAGTACTACCAATGCAGTAGCACTGTACTACCCGTTGGTCGAATTATTACGTGCTGCTCCTCATAGTGAAGTGACAAGACCCTGCGCCGGAGATGACACCTGAGTATAGGCGCCGTGTTCGGCATACCATAGTCAGCCTCACTGTCTGCAGTCACTATCATCATGGCTGTAGAGCTAGCCTCTTACAACTAGCCATGTTCGACATAATTTACCGTGCGTAGATGACCGTGCATTGCACGGAATACCAAGATTAGGGGTGGACGGCGCCGGCAGCGGCCATCGCGCCATATTTTTCCATGGCCTTCTAGATGTGGTGGGGAGGAGATAAGGCTGGTTGTGAGAGACAAGGAGTTATTTGTAAATAGGGAACAAGTGCGGGCATCTTTTTGCAAAACTAGAGAAGTTTGCTTTTTATGCGTCAAATCTAGATCCAACGGCTATTGGTGAAAGATGGCAGGCACAACATCATCACCAACTCAAGACCTCTTTGATTCGTAGGATTTTGAAAACACACGAATAGGACATGGCAATATTACAAGTTTGAAATTGATATTACAAATGTTAGGAGTAATGCTGCACCTACGAAGAGGGAATTACTAGGAAGTTTACGTAAGAACTTTCGTTACTTTAGGTGGATGCAGCATTATCATACAAACTAAAATCCACCGCCCTGACAAGTCACTAATGGGCAAATAAATTTTCGAGTCTCTGGCCACTTGATGTTTAAATTCATCTTCTGCGGAGACTTTGTCATTTAGGCTTAGACGCTTGCGGTGACCAGCACGCCATTCATTGTTGCGCCAGAGAATGCCAAACCTCATTACCTTGAGCACACATGCCTCCAGAACAAAGAACCTGGCCAATTTATTCTTAGATGTGCTACCTCGGTAGTCGATTAAATCAATTTCTGTAAGATGGAGATCAAGGCATTCGATGAGATTGTTATAGCGCAGCACATTTTTCACTTTTGGGTGTTTTTTTATCTGCAAAAGAAGAGAACATATTAGAGTGGCTGGCTGTATAAGATTGATGTGTCATCAAGAGGTACCTGATACTAGTAGTGATGAATCTAACGATCGTTCCAGATGTAAATGTTTTTCTCCACATATACCTGGTCAAAATTTTCTGAGGTTTGACTTTTCAAAACATCCATATGCTTATGGACGTGAGAGGGTCCCTAACTAGAGAGAGAGAGAGAGAGAGAGAGAGAGAATTAGAAAGAGTGAGTGAAAAAAGTGTGTGTGCGTGTGTGAAAGAGACATGGACAACACACGATAAAAGTAGAGAAAAAGCGTGTGTGTCTTATGCAAACATATCACACATGCATCTTCGATAACGGAAGCAAGGTGAGGAGATAGTGTGTGGTTGTTTGCAACCGAGAGAAAAAGACCCCTAGCACGTGGCCAAGAGGGGTCTGACAAACAAGGAAGAGAGGTCGAGAGGGACGTACGGAGAAAATGCAGACATGGGGAGGAGAGAGTGTACATTTGTCATAGAGAAATCCCCTGGAGATCATGATGGGACTACATGGGTGGGAGATCAAGTGACAAGGTGTGTGCACGATAGAAGATACCCCGAGAGATCGAGATAGATGTATGGATGGAAGGAGACAATACGTGTGTTCCTGATGGCTAGTGAGAGATAATCATACTTAGGGGGGAGTGCGTGCGCCTATGATGGAGTGAGGGATTATGGTACTTAGGGGGTGCGTGTCACATAGAGAGAGAACAAGGGCGGAGAGTGTTGTATGGGTCTATATGTAGCGTGAGCGAGACATGTGTATGTGTGAACCAGGGAGATATTGTAACGCCCCGGATTCGATGCGCCGGGTGTCTTCCAGTTATTCGCCGTCGTTGCCATGTCATTTGCTTGCGTGTTGCACTTTGCCATCTCATCATATGCATTTCATATCATGTCATCATGTGCATTTCATTTTGCACACGTGTCCGTCTCATGCATCCGAGTTTTTTCCCCGTTGTCCGTTTTGCAATCCGGCACTGCTATGTCCTCCGGCGTTCCCCTTTTGTCTCCTGTTGTGAGTGGGTGTTAAACTTTCACGGAATGGCCCGAGGTTTGCCAAGCGGCCTTGGTATAGCACCGGTAGACCGCCTGTCAAGTTTCGTGTCATTTGGAGGTCGTTTGGTACTCCAACGGTTAACCGGGTAACCGTAAAGCCCTCTTTTGTTGCAGCCCAAGACCCCTTCCAAAGTGGCCCAAAACCCATCTAAGTCTCTTCCATGCTCTCGGTCTAACCCTAGATCAAACCTCTCCTCATTTGGACTCTCCTAGCTCCCTCTACCTATAAATAGGTGCCCTCCCCCGAAAATCCTGGTCTAACCCTAGATCAAACCTCCCTCTCACCCGCCGGACATGTCCACCCCGCCGCCGGACGTGTCCGCCGCCGGCAGCCACGTCGCTCCGACCAATGGCGTCGCGCCACGTCTCCCCGCCGCCACTCTCCTCCAACGGCGCGTCGCCACCTGTCCCTCTCTCTCCTCCCACGCGCGCGCCTTCGGAAGCTTGGGCGCGCCCGCCAGCTCCCGTCGGCCGCGCCGCCGCTGCCGCGTCGCCGCGCCCGCCTCCGCTCTCGCTTCGCCGCCTCCGGCCGCTGCCTGCGCCGGCGATCGCCGCCGACAGGTGCTGCTACGCCCTCGTCATCTAAGCGCCGCCGTCGCCGGTCCCTCTAGCGCCTCGCCGCGCCCAGCGCTCTCGCCCGCCGCCTCAACCGTCGTCGCCGCCATCTCGAGGTCGCCGCCGCCGTCCGAAGCTTCGCCGCCTCCGCCGCCCAGCGCCGCCGTCCGCCGCCGCCTTTGCCGCCCGGTGAGCCCGAGCCCGTCGGCCGCCCGCTCCCGCCGGATCTCCTCCGCGCTGCCGTCGAGCGCCCGCCTCAACACCGGCGCCTCGCCCGCTCGGTGCGCCCCTCGCCCGCCGCGGATCCAGCCCCGCCGCCGCCCGACCTCACCTCCTCCCGTGCCTGCCGCGGCCGCGCTGCCGTGCGGGCGCTCGCCCGCTCCGTTCGCGGTGACCCGAGCCTCGCTCCGCCGCTGTGGCTCCGCCCGCCATGCGACCCGTCGCCCGTCGTCCCCGACCCCGTCGCCATCTCCGGCGACCTCGCCGTCGTCTCCGGCCGCCGCCGTCGTTTCGGATCTGGTCGGGTGGATCAGATCCACCAGGCCCGCGAACCAAACGCCCTCGCCCGCCCGGATCTCCTCGTCCCGGATTCTCCTCGTCCCGTTTTCGGAGGGTAAAAATCTGCTAAGTCCCGAATATTTTGCATAATCATGCCATGTTCATCGCATCGTATCTCTGCATATGTGGCTCCGTTTCATGCGTGTAATATGTCAAATTGTTCGTCTCGACGATTACTTCATTTCATTCCATTGCATCATGTTCATTTGAGCTCATCTTGATGCCCGAAATGCTGTTGGAAGAGTGCTATGTGATGTTAATCTGCTGAAACTGTTATAACTTGCTCATTTGTCATTTTTGCCATGTTTGATGTGTGCATCCTATGAGGTTGATGTCTACATGTGTCTTGATCTATGCCATGCCATCCTTCCAGAGGTGCCATCCATGTATTTTTGTGAGTTTTGTAGTGAGTGCATCAAGCTTGTTAAGTAGTGTACTTGCTATTGCTGTTTTCCTGACAGATTCTGTTATATTTTGTTGCTATGTAAACCTGCTGCTACTAGTCATTTCGTGCATTATTCTGGAGATTTTCACTAAGGATGAATTGTTATACATGTCATGCTCTATCTGTGACGCCCGGATAATCATGCTACAGTAATCCCCTGTTAACGATGCCACGTCACCGCGGTTACTGTTGTTAAATCTCGCGTTAATTCGAAACCGCTTCAAAATTCAAATTTAAATTAATGGCAAACAACAAAAGTTTTTTTAAAGTTAAAAGAAAAATGTTCGAGCGGTGCCATATTTTGCTTAAGTAAATATGGTGTAATAAACACATTTTTATAAAGTGCCTAGATAACTTAAAATGATTTAAAACAGGAAAGAAAATAAATAAAAAGAAAAGACTAAACATGATTAAAACAAAAACAAAACAAAGTAAAAGGACCCCCCTAGCTGGGCCTTGGCCCAAGAGTTATCGGGCCGCTAGGCCGCCCAACCGCGCCACTACTCCCCACCGGAGCCGAAACCCTAGCCCCTATCCCCACTACCCCGACCCCCACCCCTCGCCACTCCCCACTCCCCGATCCCCTTCTGGATTGGGGCAACCACCTCAGCGCCCGCCCCTCTGCCTCACCCGGAGCTTCGCCGTTGCAAGGCACTCGCCGCCCCCAATCAAGCGCCCGCTTCAAGCAGCCCGCCAGCAGGTGCGCCCGCCGATCGTGCCCGACCAGCGCCAAGCGCCAGACGAGACCACGCCACGGAGCCCCTCACCGTCTTTGCCAGGATCGGCCACCGCCTCGGATCGCCGTCACTTGGAGCCACGTCGCCGAGCGCCCTTTGCTGGAGCTCCTCCGTCGTCGCGGGATCTCGCGTCCCCGTCCTCCTCCCCAACGACGCCCCGACGCCAACGCCATTCGCCGTCGCTGCCACCTCGCCCGCCGTCGCAGTACCCCACATCGGGCCTTCCTTCAACGCGGTGAGATACCCCGGTCGTCCTCCTCTCTCCGTGAAGCAGCCACCGCATCTCGCGGCTCCCCACAATAGCCACGACACAGGCTGCGCTCTGCCGCCCGGCCCGACGCACGCAGCGCCACAAGACGCTTCCCTCTCGGCCGCGCTCACACTCGCTTTGTGGCTGTGCTCGATCGGCCTCCCTACTTCCTCGCCCTTCCTCTCTATCATCGCGGCCACCGCGCCCTCGATGGGGTTCGGCCACGCCCTCGGTCACTGCGCCCCGCCGTGCCCCCCTGCTCCTAGCTGCTGCTATCGCTTGTTGCCCTATTGACCTCGCCCTCGCCACTGTCGTCGGAGCTGCCAGCAGTGCCAACCCGGCTCCCAGATCGTCCTGCTTCACCGCGCCCGACCCTCACACCACAGCGTCGCCTCTGCGTTCGCCGGCGTCGCGCCGCGCACCCGCCCCTTCTCTCGCTGACCGCAACGCCCGCTCGGGTGCCCATCCGGGCTCGCCCGTTAACCCGTTAGCCCACACCCGCTATGGCCCCCTGGCCTATGACATGTGGGGCCGTCCCCCAGAACGTTTTAAAAAAATGATGAAAAAGAAAAAGAATTAAAAATATATATATAGTCAATTAATTAATTAACTAAATTAATTAAGTTAATTAATCCTGCTTAATTAATCTAATTAACCTGTTAGTCTAACTAAACAGTAATTAGATTAACCTAAACCCTAATCATCCTAACAGAGTATGACAGGTGGGTCCCACTGGACCCACACGTCAGGTTGACCAGGTCAATGGTCAACGTTGACTGCTGACATCACTCTGATGTCATGCTGATGTCATCATTTACTATTCTGGATAATGTTGGATTTAAATAATTAATTAAATTCCAGAAATTAATAAAATCTTTAGAAAATCATATCTTTTAATCCGTAACTCGGATTAAATTATTTTCAACATGAAAGTTGCTCAGAACGACGAGACGAATACGAATACGCAGCCCGTTCGTCAGCCACACGTCCCTAGCATAGCGAACCTGCAACATTTCACCTCCGGTTCATCTGTCCGAAAACGCGAAACCCCGGGGATACTTTCCCGGATGTTTCCCCCCTTTCTCTAGTATCACCTACTACCGCGTTAGGCCACACCTAGCACCGTGTATTGCCATGTTACGCTTTGTGATGCTTTGATTGCTTTGTTATTTATTGTGTTTCCCCTTCGTTACTTCTTTCCGGTAGACCTCGAGACTGTCGGCGACCCCAGTTCGACTACGGAGTTGACGACCCCTCCTTGCCAGAGCAACCAGGCAAGCCCCCCCCTTGATCACCAGATATCGCCTATTCTCCTCTATACTGCTTGCATTAGAATAGTGTAGCATGTTACTGCTTTTAGTTGATCCTATTCTGATGCATAGCCTGACATTGTTTCTACATCTGTTGATACCTTACCTGCAATCCTAAATGCTTAGTATAGGATGCTAGTTTATCATCATTGGCCCTACATTCTTGTCAGTCTGCCTTGCTATACTATCGGGCCGTGATCACTTGGGAGGTGATCATGGGTATATTCTATACATACATACATACTATACAGATGGTGACTAAAGTCGGGTCAGCTCATTGAGTACCCGCAAGTGATTCTCGATGAGGGGCTGAAAGGATAGGTGGCTCCATCCCGGTAGAGGTGGGCCTGGTTCCCGACGGCCCCGATCACATTACTTTGTGGCGGAGCGACAGGCAGGTTGAGACCACCTAGGAGACAGTGGGCTGGCCTGCTCGGCGCTCGTGGATACCTAACACGCTTAACGAGATCTTGGTATTTGATCCGAGTCCGCCATTTGGTCTATACGCACTAACCATCTACGGGAGTAGTTATGGGTATCCCGTCGTGGTATCACCGAAGCCTTCTTGACGTCACGACGGAGCGCGCCACCGGATTGATCGCATTAACGCAACTTCCTTTGTAATGGAGGTTGCTAGGTCTGCTTTCCGGCCGACCTGCAACGTCAGTGTGTGCTCGAGGCAATGGGCCTGCACTGCGCAGCAGAGGATTTAGACCGCGGGCTGACCTCTCTCACAGCCTAGGTGGGGCTGCGGCGTGTTGATCTTCCGAGGCCGGGCATAACCCAGAAAGTGTGTCCGCCAAATGGGATCAAGCGTGTTGGGTTATGTGGTGCACCCTGCAGGAAGTTTATCTATTCGAATAGTCGTGTCCCTCGGTAAAGGACGACCCGGAGTTGTACCTCGACCTTATGACAACTAGAACTGGATACTTAATAAAACACACCTTCCAAGTTCCACAGACAACCCGGTGATCGCTTCCACGGGCGACGAGGGAGGATCGCTGGTAGGATTATACTACGCGATGCTACCGGAGATGCTACTTGAGATGCTACTTGGCGATGCTACTTGGAGGACTTCATCTACTCTCTTCTACTCGCAGAAGACGGAGGCTGCGAGCGTAGTCTTCGATAGGATTAGCTATCCCTCTTATTACGGCATTCTGCAGCTCAGTCCACTCATATGGCCTCCTTAGACATATACCCATGCATATGTAGTGTAGTTCCTTGCTTAAGTAGTACTTTGGATGAGTACTCATGGTTGCTTTCTCCCCCTTTTCCCCTTTCCTTTCTTTACGGTTGTCGCAACCAGATGCTTTGGAGTCCGTGGCTGACGCCACCGTCGATGACGACTACTACACCGGAGGTGCCTACTACTACGTGCGTGTCTGACGATTTACCACTGTGAGTAGTTTAGGAGGATCCTGTGCAGGAGGCCCGCGCCTCTTCGATCTGTATCCCAGTTTGTGCTAGACTTCTTAAGGAAAACTTGTTTAACTTATGTCCGTACTCAGATATTGTTGCTTCCACTGACTCGCCTATGATCGAGCACTTGTATTCGAGCCCTCGAGGCCCGTGGCTTGTAATATGATGCTTGTATGACTTATTTATGTTTTAGAGTTGTGTTGTGATATCTTCCCGTGAGTCCCTGATCTTGATCGTACACATTTGCGTGCATGATTAGTGTACGATTGAATCGGGGCGCTGAAGTTGGTATCGAGCCGATCGCTGTAGGAATCCCCTTTCCAACTCCTTGGCCGAAGTCGAGTCTAGTCATTGAAAAACTTTTACTAAAATGGTTGTGTGGCTTACGGGCCCACGTCGCCATTTGGGTGGTATTAGGATCTTTTATTCCTCGCCTTTACTCTGGGACCCTGATCTCTCTTCTATTCGGGTTAAATGATTTTGCTAAAAACAAAACTAACTTTAGGCTCTCGATAATACTTTCTCCCGGAGAGCCCCTTATTACTGATGATCGTCTGCTGCATGTGAAGACCCTGAAGATACTCTCCGATGTTAACCCGAGAACTTGTGTTCATCGCGTTTGCAATTCCCCTTCCACCGTCAACCCTTATGGATAACTACTTACAGTTGTTATTCTTATATTCATCCCCAGTTGGTCTTGTTATTACAAGATACCCCGAAACACTCGTCGTTGTTTCGATAATCCTTTAATCTTACTGCCTTGCTGTTCTTTGTCACCTGAATACCCATACGGATAATTCTCACACTTATCGAGTATCCACTCATCCCCCAGTTGTTCATGTGTTTACAATGGTCTTCGAAATATTATTCGATCCTCCAAAAAAATCCTTAGTAGCTTATTGCTCTGCAATACTTGACTACTTGCATGATGGATGCTTTCCATATGTCTGACAATATTCGTTTGTATTCTTAGGCACCGTCATTTTGATCCTTTTGATTCAACATGAGTGCGAATGCACGCAATCATCGGTTAATCCTTTTAAATTATCCTTCCGGCTCAGACGTCATTTTAAACATGAGCTGGTTCTCAACCAATCCAATTGACGTCGATTGTACCCCTAAGGCTATTCTACTTAACCATCCCTAATCAGAACATTGCTTCTGATCCCTTGATTTGAAAATCTTAATTCCTTTGCATTTGTGCTCTGGATAAGTCAGTTGTTTCTATAATCCACTGCCCTTGCATTCTTCTTCCTCTAGTTAAGTACCGATGCTCACGTCAGACCCCTTGTGGACCATCAGGTCCATCGTTGGATTTTATCCTTCAACGTCCTTCATATTCAATAACTTTGCGAGATCTTCCCCTGATATACAATGCCTTTGGTAAATTGTATCCTCTGCTTTGTCGACCATGCTCTACCTTCGAGCTTGAGTTATTTACCCCTGAAGTTAATGGTATACGTTCCTAAGATGCCTTGATGGGTTGAACCTATGCCCTCCCTAATATGTGTGAACTCGAAAATTTTCACGAGTCATACTCTTCCAGTGTTTTGCTAGATAAAACTTAAACATTACAAGTTCTCTGAAAAATGAGAAGTGAATGGAAGGTTATGCATTGAGGAAGTGGGAGTCGACCTTGAACCTTTGTGTTCATGCCCATGGACACGATGTAGATCCTATCATGGAAGCTTCTTGAAATAATAACTATTCCCTTGGTATAAGTTCATCTTATATCTGGGATTTGATCATTTATGATTGTGGTTTCCGACCATGTTCTCCTTTAAATACCATTTCTCGTGCAAGTTTAAGCACTTGCCTTCTACAGAGTAATACCCCAGTCCAACCTCTACTTTGATTTGTCGTCGAGTATTACCCCCCTGGTATCTCAAGATTATCACGGAACTGCATAACTTCTTATGAGTTCTTCATCAAGTGCTACATTCTCATTGATTCCAATCTTTCACGGGCTCTGAGTTATTTAACACTCAAAGACACCGATAACAGACTCAAGTCCGCATCGCGATTAAGCAACTCTTGGTAACCTTCATTACTTACGAGTTTGAACTCAATCACGTCATTCCTAGCCTGTTTGGCTATATCCTTGTCGTGTCGATTTTAACTGTGCTACCTGGTCCTTCTTCCCAGAGCACAATTTTTGACGATGAGCTAAGCTTACGTCGATCTTCCTCATCATATCATTTCGCTTTGGACAACAAGCTTGCTTTGGAGTTTGTGTCGTACCCATGGTTTCAATAACCTTTTGCTTCATCATTCCTTTGACTTGATGTCATCGCCAATTGATTACATCTTCATGAATTCTCTCGACAAATGTGTCGTGCTCATCATCAGCATTTTGAGCTCTTCCAGGATATCAATGGAATTCATGATGACAAAGACAATCCTTGCCCTCGATGATTATTGTTATCATCGACCACTCTACTACCTTTCCTCCAACACAAACTTGTTCTTGTTTCGTGCTATACCTTGAGTTCCTTGCTATCCAGCAATTGTTGTTCTTTACATTGGAGTATTACCAGCCTTTATGTCAAGAATGTCGTGAGAATTTCACCACCCCTTAAGAATTCCTGGACAAGTGATACTCATTACCATCACCGTTCTTTTCTTGCTCCCCGTGTTGTTTCTAACCGGGATACGAGCCATTTAACTTATGTGTAATTTCAAAACTTCTAGCAACCCTATTGTTTGAAGTTAACGATCGACAGTTCGTTCTTAGACTGTTGGTTATTGAATCGTCGCTCTAACATTGGTCTTGCTGCCTAAGGTCATATTTCAGGCACACCTTTCAACTAATGATTGATGGTGTATGTTTTTCTAGAGCATACAACATTATATCAATTGAATTGACAAGTGTCATCTTCTTGTTCACATTATTGTGGAAATCCATCCGTTTGGAATTCTTGATGAATTGTCGCTGAGCCCATCAGCCACCCCCTTGTCCTCTCCTTGGGTTAATGATGAACTCTTGTTAACGGAAATCACTTCATAGTTCATTTCCCGAGAATCTTACAATGCCATCTCGACAATTTGGTTGCACCTCTCTTCTCAGGCATCCCGAGTTTGCGGTATCCTGACACCAATCATATCTGAATCTCCGTCAGATATGATGGTTGGAACATATTTCCAAGCGTTATAACATCAGTCTTTATATGACTCGGTAAGGTGATGTCATGCCTAGCACACCTGGCCGAAGGGCCTATTGTTATTGTTTCCTTTTTTTACAAGGTTAACCAATTTCCATGAGGAACTTGAATGCCTTGTTTAATAAGTTATCCTGATGGATCCTTTGTGTATCCAAAGTCCGACCTTTGCTTGAAGACCATGTCAATGCTATCTCAAGCAAGTCATGCTACTCCGATCTTCAATAAGAACATTTGAAGCCCAATGGTAAATGTTTCTTGCTCAATTATCCAAACACCGTTGTATGGGTAATGTCAAGAAATTTCTCTCCCCTTACCTAAAGGGTTTTCTACATTATCTCCTGTCGTGGATATTTTGCTCTGCTTGTCCTTGGGAAGGATATACTCCTGAAATATGTGTTTAAACACACTTTTCCTTTCCATTGTTCTGTTTAATCTGATAATCACATTTTCCTTTCCATTCTTTTGCTTAACCTTTCCTGTAATCTGACTTAACTGAGCTCAGATAATTCCCTGCTTAGGTAAGCACCTTGTTGTACCACTCTGTCTGTAAGACCCTGTTACTATTGTTGATGACATTCCGGTAACCACCGATGGGTGAGAACTTTGCCAATTGGTTCGCCTCGTTCAACGAGCAGGAAAATGGTTTCTCTTTGTTCCTCGTCCTTGGTACCGACATTGTTGCTGACATAGCTGACAAGCTACCCACTGACATGCCTCCCTGTCGCGGCTGTGCAAGATGTCACCACCTTTCCTATTTTCAACCCACATGGTGGGCCCATAAACCACAGATCCACTGGATCGAAACCTGACTCTTCTTCACAACCCGGATTCTAATGTATCCTTTGCACCTGGCTTCATATGTGATTCATGAACTAAATGCTATACCACTATTCATCCTGGAATCAAACACCATGTTAGTCTCGTTGTTCAAACCCCAATTCCAGCTTCTGTCTAGTCATTGAATGATTGCCTACCCGTTTGAAACTTTGGTACCATCGTATATTGCACTCAACGAATTCACAGAAATACAACTCGTGGGGGTACCTTGTGTATTTCCCATTGAGTTCACCTTCAGATGCCCATCTTCGTGGAGATGCGTTCTTCCCGAGTTTTTCCCCTTGATCGCGTTCGTAGGACGATAGAGATCCCGGAGAAAGGATGAAGACATCAACATAATGGATCGACCTCTTCGAGAAGAGCAACCTAGACCGGGGACACCTGTTAGAATTGCGTAACCAGAACTTTCCCCCTTACTCCCCTCTTAAATCTCGGGACGAGATTTCTTGTAGTGGAGGAGAATTGTGACGCCCGGATAATCATGCTACAGTAATCCCCTGTTAACGATGCCACGTCACCACGGTTACTGTTGTTAAATCTCGCGTTAATTCGAAACCGCTTCAAAATTCAAATTTAAATTAATGGCAAACAACAAAAGTTTTTTTTAAAGTTAAAAGAAAAATGTTCGGGCGGTGCCATATTTTGCTTAAGTAAATATGGTGTAATAAACACATTTTTATAAAGTGCCTAGATAATTTAAAATGATTTAAAACAGGAAAGAAAATAAATAAAAAGAAAAGACTAAACATGATTAAAACAAAAACAAAACAAAGTAAAAGGACCCCCCCTAGCTGGGCCTTGGCCCAAGAAGTCTTGGGCCGCTAGGCCGCCCAACCGCGCCACATACTACTCCCACCGGAGCCGAAACCCTAGCCCCTATCCCCACTACCCCGACCCCCACTCCTCGCTCACTCCCCACTCCCGATCCCTTCTCGATCGGGCAACCCTCAGCGCCCGCGCCCTCTGCCTCACCCGAGCTTCGCCGTTGCAGCACTCGCCGCCCCCCAAGCTACCCGCCCGCCAGAGCCCGCCCACTGGTGCGCCCACAGATCGTGCCCGACCAGCGGCGGCGCCAGACGAGGACCAGCGCCACGAGCCCACAGACGCCTCCCTCTCCGGCCGTGCTCACACTCGCCTGTGGCTGTGCCCGATCGGCCTCCCTACTTCCTCGCCCCCCTTCCCTCTCTATCATCGCGGCCACCGCGCCCTCGATGGGGTTCGGCCACGCCCGCGGTCACTGCGCCCCGCCGTGCCCCCCCGCTCCTAGCTGCTGCAACTGCTTCTGCTGTTGCCCTGTTGGACCTCGTCCCCTCGCCACCGCTCGTCGGAGCCGCCGCGCCGTGCCAACCCGGCTCCCGCACTGTCCCGTTCACCGCGCCCGACCCTCACACCACAGCGTCGCCTCTGCGTTCGCCGGCGTCGCGCAAGACTCCGCCCTTCTCTCGTGACCGATCGCAACGCCTCGGGTGCCCATCCGGGCTCGCCCATTAACCCGTTAGCCCACACCCGCTATGGCCCCCTGGCCTATGACATGTGGGGCCGTCCCCCAGAACGTTTTAAAAAAATGATGAAAAAGAAAAAGAATTAAAAATATATATATATAGTCAATTAATTAATTAACTAAATTAATTAAGTTAATTAATCCTGCTTAATTAATCTAATTAACCTGTTAGTCTAACTAAACAGTAATTAGATTAACCTAAACCCTAATCAACCTAACAGAGTATGACAGGTGGGTCCCATCGACCCACACGCCAGTTGACCAGGTCAATGGTCAACGTTGACTGCTGACATCACTCTGATGTCATGCTGATGTCATCATTTACTATTCTGGATAATGTTGGATTTAAATAATTAATTAAATTCCAGAAATTAATAAAATCTTTAGAAAATCATATCTTTTAATCCGTAACTCGGATTAAATTATTTTCAACATGAAAGTTGCTCAGAACGACGAGACGAATACGAATACGCAGCCCGTTCGTCAGCCACACGTCCCTAGCATAGCGAACCTGCAACATTTCACCTCCGGTTCATCTGTCCGAAAACGCGAAACCCCGGGGATACTTTCCCGGATGTTTCCCCCCTTTCTCTAGTATCACCTACTACCGCGTTAGGCCACACCTAGCACCGTGTATTGCCATGTTACGCTTTGTGATGCTTTGATTGCTTTGTTATTTATTGTGTTTCCCCTTTGTTACTTCTTTCCGGTAGACCCCGAGACTGTCGGCGACCCCAGTTCGACTACGGAGTTGACGACCCCTCCTTGCCAGAGCAACCAGGCAAGCCCCCCCCTTGATCACCAGATATCGCCTATTCTCCTCTATACTGCTTGCATTAGAATAGTGTAGCATGTTACTGCTTTCAGTTGATCCTATTCTGATACATAGCCTGACATTGTTGCTACATCTGTTGATACCTTACCTGCAATCCTAAATGCTTAGTATAGGATGCTAGTTTATCATCATTGGCCCTACATTCTTGTCAGTCTGCCTTGCTATACTATCGGGCCGTGATCACTTGGGAGGTGATCATGGGTATATTCTATACATACATACATACTATACAGATGGTGACTAAAGTCGGGTCAGCTCATTGAGTACCCGCAAGTGATTCTGATGAGGGGGCTGAAAGGATAGGTGGCTCCATCCTGGTAGAGGTGGGCCTGGGTTCCCGACGGCCCCGATCGTTACTTTGTGGCGGAGCGGCAGGCAGGTTGAGACCACCTAGGAGACAGTGGGCTGGCCTGTGCTCGTGTTCGCGGATACTTAACACGCTTAACGAGATCTTGGTATTTGATCCGAGTCGGCCATTTGGTCTATACGCACTAACCATCCACGGGAGTAGTTATGGGTATCCCGCGTCGTGGTATCACCGAAGCCTTCTTGACGTCAGCGACGGAGCGACGCGCGCCGGATTGGACTGCGTTAACGCAACTTCCTTTGTAATGGAGGTTGCTAGGTCTGTTTCCGGCCGCCCTCGCAACGTGCAAGTGTGCTCAGGGCGATGGGCCTGCACCCTGCAAGATAGGATTTAGACCGGCGGGCTGACCTCTCTGTTGTGCCTAGGTGGGGCTGCGACGTGTTGATCTTCCGAGGCCGGGCATGACCCAGGAAAGTGTGTCCGGCCAAATGGGATCAAGCGTTTTGGGTTATGTGGTGCACCCCTGCAGGGAAGTTTATCTATTCGAATAGCCGTGTCCCTCGGTAAAAGGACGACCCGGAGTTGTACCTCGACCTTATGACAACTAGAGCTGGATACTTAATAAAACACACCCTTCCAAGTTCCACAGACAACCCGGTGATCGCTATTCCACGTGGCGACGAGGGGAGTATCGCTGGGTAAGATTATACTACGCGATGCTACTGGAGATGCTACTTGGAGATGCTACTTGGCGATGCTACTTGGAGGACTTCAGTCTACTCTCTTCTACCTGCTGCAAGACGGAGGCTGCCAGAAGCGTAGTCTTCGATAGGATTAGCTATCCTCTTATTCGGCATTCTGATTCACCCACTCATATGGCCTCCTTACACATATACCCATGCATATGTAGTGTAGTTCCTTGCTTGCAGTACTTTGGATGAGTACTCACGGTTGCTTTCTCCGCCTTTTCCCCTTTCCTTTCTTTACGGTTGTCGCAACCAGATGTGGAGTCCGAAGCGACGCCACCGTCGATGACGACTACTACACCGGAGGTGCCTACTACTACGTGCGGTGTGCTGCGACGACGACTGTGAGTAGTTTAGGAGGATCCTGCGGGAGGCTGCGCCTCTTCGATCTGATCCCGCTTTGTGCTAGCCTTCTTAAGGCAAACTTGTTTAACTTATGTCGTACTCAGATATTGTTGCTTCCACTGACTCGCCTATGATCGAGCACTTGTATTCGAGCCCTCGAGGCCCCTGGCTTGTATTATGATGCTTGTATGACTTATTTATGTTTTAGAGTTGTGTTGTGATATCTTCCCGTGAGTCCCTGATCTTGATCGTACACATTTGCGTGCATGATTAGTGTACGATTGAATCGAGGGCGTCACACTATCCATTCATTACCCTGGTTGCATTTATAGCCTGCTGTATCATGTTGTAATCTTGCTCAAAACTTGTTAAATAATGTTGTTGTCAGCCTGTTAACATGAAGTTCAGTTTTGGCCATGTGCTTTTCTAGTGATCCATGCACCCTATGAACTTGATCTTGCCATGCTTAGCTTCATAAACATGTCTTCTTACTGTTGGTTGCCTTGCCATGCCATGTATTGCTCTGTGGTGAGTGGTTCAAGCTCACCAACATGCCTACTTATTGTTGTTCCTGCCATGTATGAATCTGTTATATAACTTGCCATGTTTACATGGGTGCCATCATATTTTCTAATCCTTTTTGGCTCATGGTCAGTAAGGGACTTTTGTTCTATGCATTTAGTAGTATCATCCCATGCCTTTGTTTGCCATGATAAGTTCCTGTAACATGTTGTTTGATAGCTCTTAACATTGCAACCTGATGTTATTTCTGCTAAGTCTGAAGCTGTTATAATTTGCAATCTTCCCATGTCCTTTTGAGCATGTTCTAGTGATTTCTGGAGATAGCTCAGTGTCCATGTTTTGTTATGCTTTACCTGTACTTCATGCCCATGCCTTTTGTTATTATGTTGGGGTGCTGTAGCATATTGTTTTGATGCTTGCAAGATGCCTAGTTGCTGTTATGGACAGATTGTGGTTATGACTTGTATAGAGTGTATGCGTTGCACCGTTGCTCCGTTGTGAGTGTGCTCTATATGAAACTTGCTTGATTTTGCATGTAGTTTCATATTATCATGTTGCATCCTTGTTTTGGTGTGTTTGCTTGATGTTTGTATGCATTTTGCATCAATGCCATGATTAACTTGTTTTGCTCATATCTTCTAGGCCGTAGCTCCGAATCTAACGAACTTTATATGTAACTTGACTAGAATCTCGTGTAGATCATCTTGGAGCATCTTAACTTGCTGTTTAATAACTTCAACTTAATGTTTATTCAGTTCTGGACCAATTTCGAAATTTGCATATGAGGACTTACCGGAATTGTTATATGTTGTTTCCGGCCTCATTTAAACTTGCCTTGATGTGTTGCTCTTGTATGCATCGTCTCTTGCCATGAGTAGCTTCATGTAGCTTGGTCATGCATCATGCTTGCTGTGCATCATGTCTTGTCTATGTGTGGTTTGTTTACCATGTTGTGTGCTTCTTCTCGATAGTTCCCGTTTCATTGCGATCGTGAGGATTCGTTCATCTACGTGTGGTTCGTCTTCGTGGCTTCATCTTCTTCATGGACTCGTTCTTCTTCCTAGCGGGATTTCAGGCAAGATGACCGCTACCATGGATCTCACTACTATCATTGATATGCTAGTTGCTTCGTTCTATCGCTATGCTGCGTTACCTATCATTTGCTCTTCAAGCCTCCCAAATTGCCATGAACCTCTAACCTTTGACACCCTTCCTAGCAAATCGTTGCTTGGCTATGTTACCGCTTTGCTCAGCCCCTCTTATAGCGTTGCTAGTTGCAGGTGAAGATGAAGATTGCTCCATGGTGGACAGGATTATGTTGGGATATCACAATATTTCTTTTATATTATTAATGCATCTATATATTTGGTAAAGGGTGGAAGGCTCAGCCTTATGCCTGGTGTTTTGTTCCACTCTTGCCGCCCTAGTTTTCCGTCATACCGGTGTTATGTTCCCGGATTTTGCGTTCCTAACGCGGTCGGGTGATTTATGGGACCCCCCTGAAAGTTCGCTTTGAATAAAACTCCTCCAGCAAGGCCCCACCTTGGTTTTACCATTTTCCTCACCACCACCTACTTTTCCCTTGGGAGTAATTAACCCAAGGGTCATCTTTATTATAGCCCCCCAGGCCAATGCTTGTCTAAGTGTTGGTCCAAACTAGAGCACCGTGCGGGACCATTCCTTGGCAACTTGGATTCATCGGTACCTGTACGCTTCACTTATCCGGTGTTGCCCTGAGAACGAGATATGTGCAGCTCCTATCGGGATGTCGGCGCATCGGGCAGTCTTGCTGGTCTTGTTTTACCATTGTCGAAATGTCTTATAAACCGGGATTCCGAGACTGATCGGGTCTTCCTGGGAGAAGGAATATCCTTCGTTGATCGCGAGAGCTTATCATGGGCTAAGTTGGGACACCCCTGCAGGGTATAAACTTTGGAGAGCCGTGCCCACGGTTATGTGGCAGATGGGAATTTGTTAATGTCCGGTTGTAGATAACTTGACACCAGATCTGAATTAAAATGCATCAACCGCGTGTGTAGCCGTGATGGTCTCTTCTCGGCGGAGTCCGGGAAGTGAACACGGTCTTTGGGTTATGTTTGACGTAAGTAGGAGTTCAGGATCACTTCTTGATCATTGCTAGTTGACGACCGTTCCTTTGTTTCTCTTCTCGCTCTCATTTGCGTATGTTAGCCACTATATATGCTTAGTCGCTGCTGTAACCTCACTACTTTACCCCTTCCTTTCCCATTAAGGTTTGCTAGTCTTGATACCCATGGTAATGGGATTGCCAAGTCCTCGTGGCTCACAGATTACTACAACAACAGTTGCAGGTATAGATTATGCGATGATTATGACGCGAGAGCGATGCTTGCTTGCTTGAGTTCATCTTCTGCTTCTTCTTCGATCTGGGGATAGGTTCCAGGTCGGCAGCCTGGGCTAGCAGGGTGGATGTCGTTTGAGTTTCTGTTTGTGTTACATCCGTAGTCGGATATTGCTCTTATGTAATATGTGATGTTGTATTCGTGTGGCATTGTATGCCTTATGTATGTATCCCTTTCTACTATGTAATGTTGATGTAATGATATCCACCTTGCAAAAGCGTCTTTAAGATGCGCTTCTATCCTTGGTGGGACCTTCGAGTTCCTTTAGGATAGGGTCGCATCTTGGGCGTGACAGATATAAAGTTTGAGAGAGATATAGGAGCCCCGATAAGGCTGAGTGGTGCGTCAGATAGCTGAGGGGGGAAAGAGATATTCCATCTGCTCGATAATGCAGTACATGTAAATTTTTTAGAATTCGAACTTTGGAAACTTTGATCAGGTTTATGCAAATGTTATTTATATCTACAATACCAAAGATACATCATAAGAAACTACATCTCATGGTGAATCTAATGGTATATGTTTGCCGTTCTAGATTTAAATGTTTTTCTCCACGTACATGGTCAAATTTTGTGATGTTTGACTTTTCAATAAATGTATATGCTATGGACCGAAGAGAGTGCCTAAGTCGAGAGAGATCAAGTGCGTGTGAAGGAGAATGAATGAGTGTGGAAAAAGAGTATGTGTGTGAAAGAGAAATTGAGAACAAAATAAATTAGAGAGAGTGTGTGTTTTTTAGTTTCTTATGCAAACATATCACACATGCATCTCCGAGATAGGAAAGCGAGGTGAGGAGATACACGAAGATAGCTAGTGTGTGATTGTTTGCAACGGAGAGAGACACCCCTATAACACATCTCCAATAGAGGTTTGGACAACAAGGAAAAAAGGTCAAGAGGGACACATGGAAAACATGGATGCATGGGGAGGGAGAGAGTGTGTGTTTGTGATATAGAGATCCCCTCGAGATTGTGAGGGGACTATATGGGTGGGAGATCGAGGGAGGTGCATGCGCGATAGAAAGATGCCCTGAGAGAAATTGAGATAGACGATGCGCATGTTTGCGATGGAGAATAAGATTAGCTAGTCATATACATATAGGGGGACTGCGTGTGCCTACAATTGAGTGAGAGACCATCATACTTGGCTAGCTAGGCATGAGATTGTGTGTGTGCGCGTGTGATATGGAGAGAGAACGAGGGAGAGAGATAGAGTTTCAGATGGGTCTATCGAGTGCGAGTGGGATATGCATGTGTATGTGTGACCCAGGTAGATGGAGAGTTTGAGAGAGAGAGAGGGAAGAGCTCCAAGACGATAGAGTAGTGCGTGAGAGACTTACGGGCAATGAGCCAAGGAATTTGTGTGCGTACGATGAGCGCACCCAAGATATTTAGCTTGGACTAGTGAATCATACATAGTGTGCGAGAGGGACCTATAGATGGAGACTGGAGTATATATGCATGCAAACAAGAAAGACCCCTCCCCCCCACACAAAGAGAGAGAGAGAGAGATGGAGAGAGAGAGAGGGAGAAGGACCAACAAGGTTTGTGTGTTGGATGCATGCGACATAATTGAAGATTGTCGGGAGAGAGAGAGAGAGAGAGAGAGAGAGAGAGAGAGAGAGAGAGAGAGAGAGAGAGAGAGAGAGCAGGAGTCCGGGAGAGGGGGAGGTCACATTTTATGCACAAAGACTGATATAAACCATGTTTCGATATAAACTTGCATTCAAATATTTAAATTGGAGAACATGTCTGCAATCCACACATTAACGGAGATATGCATATATCAAACAAGTTCATTAATTTGACTTTCAACATGTTCATGGAGTACTATAATACTGTATAACATGCTACTCGATTGAGGTGCTCAATTTTGGATTTTGTTCACTATTTTGACTTGGTGAATGAGCTATTTCATTGAATCGAGATATTTCATTTTGGGTTTGATTCCTGTTTTTGAGTGGGTCAACTATTTGTCATATAGTAAATCGCTAGCAACGAGCATGTGAAAACACATTACTCCAGAGCACCATCTCTCCATCTAAAAAAGAAGTGGCAAGCTAATATTTCAAAATTTGATTCGAATCAACTTGGTAAGGTAGACATGGATGCTCGTTCTCCAAAAATTTGAAGGAACCATTAAACACCCTCTGCTCTGTGGAATTCGCCCGAGCAATTAAATGGGAGACGCGAAATTACCGGCCTATGTGGGACACGCATCAATTGGCCCGTTGTACATCGGGGGTAGGTTTGTAACTTCATCCAAGCGCGCCTTCTCCTTGGCCGAAATGACATGTGCCAAATAATTCATAAACCATGGTTGGCAAAACATCCGCTCCTTGCCTGAAATAGCTCACGCCCACTATTCCAAAACACGCTCTCCTCGCCGAAAATCGCTCGCGCCCACTATATTTCAAAACACGCCCTCCTCACCCGAAATCGCCCGCGTCCACTATTTGGGGAGAAGCAAAGTTACTCTACTATCCTCGACCCTGAGTACACAGACCCAAGATGAGAAGCCTAAAGGCAGGGGTAGAACTGTAACCCCCCCACACACATTTTAGACAAATGCATCCGTAAGACATGGTTCCACTCCCCTCCCAATTCCCTCCCCATTCATACCTCGTGGGCGCCAAATCACCTTCTCCCCGGAAGCTCCCTTCTCTCGAGCCGCGAAACCTCAGCCCCTCCCCCATGGCGCCCCCACCGCACCAAATTCATAGCCGCCCTCCTCCCTAATGCTGGAGACGCTGTCCATTTGCCATCATGCACTGGGCCGTGTGCTGCTACGTCTTGAGCTTGCATTGGTTTTCCTCGAAGAGGAGAGGGTGATGCAACAAAGTGTAGCGTAAGTATTTCCCTCAGTTTTGAGAACCAAGGTATCAATCCAGTAGGAGGCTCCTCAAACGTCCCACGCACCTACACAGACAAACTGAGAACTCACAACCAACGCAATAAAGGGGTTGTCAATCCCTTCACGGCCACTTGCGAAAGTGAGATCTAATAAAGATAGTATGATAAGATAAATATATTTTTGTTATTTTTGATATAGATGCAAAAAAGTAAAGATGCAAAATAAAAGTAGATTGAAAGCAAATATGATAAGAGATAGACCCGGGGGGCATAGGTTTCACTAGAGGCTTCTCTCAAGATAGCATAAGTATTACGGTAGGTGAACAAATTACTGTCGAGCAATTGATAGAAAAGCGCATAGTTATGAGATTATTTAGGCATGATCATGTATATAGGCATCACGTCCATAACAAGTAGACCGACTCTTGCCTACATCTACTACTATTACTCCACACATCGACCGACTCCTGCCTGCATCTAGAGTATTAAGTTCATAAGAACAGAGCAACACATTAAGCAAGATGACATGATGTAGAGGGATAAACACATGCAATATGATATAAACCCCATCTTGTTATCCTCGATGGCAACAATACAATACGTGTCTTGCAACCCTTTCTGTCCCTGGGTAAGAACACTGCAAGATTGAACCCAAAGCTAAGCACTTCTCCCATGGCAAGAAAGATCAATCTAGTAGGCCAAACCAAACTGATAATTCGAAGAGAGTTGCAAAGATAACTCAATCATACATAAAAGAATTCAGAGAAGATTCAAATATTATTCATAGATAAACTTGATCATAAACCCACAATTCATCGGATCTCAACAGACACACTGCAAAAAGAGATTACATCGAATAGATCTCCACAAGAGAGGGGGAGAACATTGTATTGAGATCCAAAAAGAGAGAAGAAGCCATGTAGCTAATAACTATGGACCCGTAGGTCTGTGGTAAACTACTCACAACTCATCGGAGGGGCAAGGATGTTGATGTAGAGGCCCTCCATGGTTGCTTCCCCTTCCGCAGAGAGTGCCAAGGGCTCCAAGATGGGATCTCATGGACACGTAAGGTTACAAATGTGGAAATTGTGTTTCGTGGTGCTCCTGGATGTTTTTGGGGTACGTAGGTATATATATGAGGAAGAAGTACGTTGGTGGACGCCCGAGGGGCCCACGAGATAGGGGCGCACCCTAGGGGGGGCGCCCTCCTATCTCGTGGGGCCCTCGGAGCTTTCTTGACTTGCACTCCAGGCTCTCCGGATCAGATTTGTTCCAAAAATAACGCTCCCGAAGGTTTCATTCCGTTTGGACTCCGTTTGATATTCCTTTTCTTCGAAATACTTAATAGGCAAAAAAACAGCAATATGGGCTGGGCCTCCGGTTAGTAGATTAGGCCCAAAAATGATATAAATGTGTAAAATAAAGCCCATAAACATCCAAAAGGGGTAATATAATAGCATGGAACAATCAAAAATTATAGATACGTTGGAGACGTATCAAGCATCCCCAAGCTTAATTCCTGCTCGTCCTCGAGTAGGTAAATGATAAAAAGAGAATTTTTGATGTGGAACGCTACCTAGCATAATTCATAATGTAATTTTCTTTATTGTGGCATGAACGTTCAGATCCAAATGAATACAAAATAAAAGTTCATGTTGACATAAAAAATAGTAACACTTCAAGCATACTAATCAAAGTAATCATGTCTTCTCAAAATAACATGGCAAAAGAAAGTTCATCCCTACAAAATCGTATAATTAGGCTATGCTTCATTTTCGTCACACAAAGATGTTCCCAACTTCTATACCCCCGATGACAAGCCAAGCAATTGTTTCATACTTAAATAATCTCAAACTTTTTCAACCTTCACGCAATACATGAGCGTGAGCCATGGATATAGCATTATGGGTGGAATAGAATATGATGACGGGGATTGTGTGGAGAAGACAAAAAAGGCGAAAGTCTCACATTGACGAGGATAATCAACGGGCTATGGAGATGCCCATCAATTGATGTCAACATGAGGAGTAGGGATTGCCATGCAACGGATGCACTAGAGCTATGAATGCTCAACAAAAGAAAACTAGTGGATGTGCATCCAACTTGCTTGCTCACGAAGACCTAGGGCATTTGAGGAAGCCCATCGTAGGAATATAAAAGCCAAGTTCTATAATGAAAAATTCCCACTAGTATGAAAAAGACAACTTATGAGACTCACTACATGAAAAACATGGTGCTACTTTGAAAGACAATATATGAGACTCACTACATGAAGAACAAGGTGCTACTTTGAAGCACAAGTGTGGAAAAAAAAGATAGTAACATTGCCCTTTTTATTTATTCTCTTTTTTTCTTTTTTTTTTCTTTTTTTGGGCCTTTTTTTTGGCCTTTTTCTTTTTTTTCTTTGGGCAATGCTCTAATAATGATGATCATCACACTTCTATTGATTACAACATAAGAATTACAACTCGAAACTAGAACAAGATATGACTCTATATGAATGCCTCCGTGATGTATCGGATGGTGCAATGAATCAAGAGTGACATGTATGAAAAATAATGCTTGGTGGCTTTGCCACAAATACGATGTCAACTACATGATCATGCAATGGCAATATGACAAAAGTAAAGTATGTCATGGAAATGATGAACGGAACGGTGGAAAGTTGCATGGCAATATATCTCGGAATGGCTATGGAAATGCCATAATGGGTAGGTATGGTGGCTGTTTTGAGGAAGATATAAGGAGGTTTATGTGTGATAGAGCGTATTGTATCACGGGGTTTGGATGCACCGACGAAGTTTGCTCCAACTCTCAAGGTGAGGAAGGGCAATGCACGGTACCGAAGAGGCTAGCAAAGGTGGAAAGGAAAAGTGCATATAATCCATGGACTCAACATTAGTCAAAAGAAATCATATACTTATTGCAAAAATTGAGAAGTCATCAAAAATCAAGTACTACACGCATGCTCCTAGGGGATAGATTGGTAGGAAAAGACCATCGCTCGTCCCCGACCGCCACTCATAAGGATGCACAAGCCAGGTACACTTCATGTTTCAAATTTGTTACATAACTTTAACCATACGTGCATGCTACAGGATTTGCTAACTTCAACACAAGCATTCTTTGAATTCATAATCACCCAACTATCATGACTTTAATATCACTACCTCCATATCTCAAAACAATTATCAAGTATCAAGTTGATCATAGCATCCAATTCACTTCCTATGATAGTTTTTATTATACCCAACTTGGATGCTCATCATTCTAGGACCATCTTTATGACCATAACAAATACCATACTGTTCTAAAAGACTCTCAAAATAATATAAGTGAATCATGAGAGACTAGCAATTTCTACAAAATTAAGACACCACCATGCTCTAAAAGATATAAGTGAAGCACTAGAGCAAAAACTATCAAGCTCAAAAGATATAAGTGAAGCACATAGAGTATTCTAGCAAATTCTAATAAAATAGGCTTCTCCCAAAAGGTGTGTACAGAAAGGATGATTGTGGTAAACTAAAAAGCAAAGACTAATATAATACATGACGCTCCAAGCAAAACACTTATCATGAGGCGAATAAAAATATAGCTCCAAGTAAAGTTACCAATGAACGAAGACGAAAGAGGGGATGCCTTCCCGGGGGCATCCCCAAGCTTAGGCTTTTGGCTATTCTTGAATATCTTGGGGTGCCATGTGCATCCCCAAGCTTAGGCTCTTTCCACCCTTTTCTTCCATAGTCCATAAAAGGTTTACCCAAAACTTGAAAACTTCACAACACAAAACTCAACAGGAAATCTTATAAGCTCCGTTAGTGAAAGAAAACAAAACCACCACATAAGGTACTGCAATAAACTCATTCTTTATTTATATTGGTGTTAAGCCTACTGTATTCCAACTTCTTTATGGTTTATAAACTAATTTACCAGCCATAGATGCATTGAAATAAGCACGAAAAACAGAATCTGTCAAAAACAGAACAGTCTGTAGCAATCTGTAACTAACGCAAACTTATTGACCTCTAAAAGTCCTACCAAAATAGGAAGTCGTGGAAAATTTGTCTATTGAACAGAAGCAAAAAGAATCAACTCAAAAGCACGTTCCTGTGATTTAACAAAATTATATTCGTGCGTGCAAAGTTTCTGTTTTTCAGCAGAATCAAATCAACTATCATCGTAGGTTATTCTATAGGTTCTACTTGGCACAAACACTAATTAAAAGATAAAAAAACACATCTATCCAGAAGGTAGATGCAAGATTTATTACTAAACAGGAGAAAAAACAAAAAACATAAATAAAAATTGGGTTGCCTCCCAACTAGCGCTATTGTTTAACGCCCCTAGCTAGGCATAAAAGCGAAGATAGATCTAACGAGTGTCATCTTGTATTTTCAGTTTTTTAGCGGAGTCATGCTCGAATCCGGGAGGTTCTTTCCGCTTCCCTTCATACTCGGAAATTTTTAGATCTAAAGAATCCAACCGCTTATTACAAAGAGTAATCAACATATTCATGCGGTGAAGATTTCCGCTAACACTTTTAAGAGGCTCAAGAGACTTTTGTAATTTTTTTGTTACTTCGCAAATCTTTCCAAACACTTGGGTTTCTTCTTGGGTAGGATGTGATCCTCCCTTTTGAGGTAGTGTTCCCACAATTCCCTCTAAAATTTCATGCGTAATACTGGGATCAATTTCAATGAAATTTCCCTTGGCAATGCAATCCAAGAATTGTCTATGCGTCATATTTAACCCAACATAAAAATTACGAAGAAGAATTCTAAAGTTCACCTCTAGGGTGCACTTGCGATAAGATTCCATCATCCTATACTAAGCATCTTTTAAATTTTCTCCTTTCCTTTGCTTGAAGTGAAGAACTTCATACTCGGGAGACATAGGAGCAGATAAGGAACTAGACATGATGACAAGGTAAACGAGCAAACAAAAGGCAATCAAAAGAGAGGAGGAGATTGGGAAAGAGAGGGCAAATAAAACGGCAAGGATGAAGTGGGGGAGAGGAAAACGAGAGGCAAATGGCAAATAATGTAAATGCGAGGGAGATGGGTTTGTGATGGGTACTTGGTATGTCTTGACTTGAGCGAAGACCACCCCGGCAACGGTGCCAGAAATCCTTCTTGCTACATCTTGAGCTTGTGTTGGTTTTCCTCGAAGAGGAGAGGGTGATGCAGCAAAGTGTAGCGTAAGTATTTTTCCCTCAGTTTGGAGAACCAAGGTATCAATCCAGTAGGAGGCTCCTCAAAAGTCCCACGCACCTACACAAACAAACTGAGAACTCGCAAACAACACAATAAAGGGGTTGTCAATCCCTTCATGGCCAGTTGCCAAAGTGAGATCTAATAAATATAGTATGATAAGATAAATATATTTTTGGCATTTTTGATACAGATGCAAAAAAGTAAAGATGCAAAATTAAAGTAGATTGAAAGCAAATATGATAAGAGATAGACCCGGGGGCCATAGGTTTCACTAGAGGCTTCTCTCAAGATAGCATAAGTATTACGGTGGGTGAACAAATTACTGTCGAGCAATTGATAGAAAAGCGCATAGTTATGAGATTATCTAGGCATGATCATGTATATAGGCATCACATCCATAACAAGTAGACCGACTCCTGCCTGCATCTACTACTATTACTCCACACATCGACTGACTCCTGCCTGCATCTAGAGTATTAAGTTCATAAGAACAAAGCAATGCATTAAGCAAGATAACATGATGTAGAGGGATAAACACATGCAATATGATATAAACCCCATCTTGTTATCCTCGATGGCAACAATACAATACGTGTCTTGCAACCCTTTCTGTCCCTGGGTAAGAACACCGCAAGATTGAACCCAAAGCTAAGCACTTCTCCCATGGCAAGAAAGATCAATCTAGTAGGCCAAACCAAACCGATAATTCGAAGAGACTTGCAAAGATAACTCAATCATACATAAAAGAATTCAGAGAAGATTCAAATTTTACTCATAGATAAACTTGATCATAAACCCACAATTCATCGGATCTCGACAAACACACTGCAAAAAGAGATTACATTGAATAGATCTCCACAAGAGAGGGGGAGAACATTGTATTGAGATCCAAAAAGAGAGAAGAAGCCATGTAGCTAATAACTATGGACCCGTAGGTCTGTGGTAAACCACTCACAACTCATCGGAGGGGCAAGGATGTTGATGTAGAGGCCCTCCATGGTTGCTTCCCCCTCCGGCAGAGTGCCGGCAAGGGCTCCAAGATGGGATCTCGCGGATACAGAAGGTTACGGCGGTGGAAATTGTGTTTCGTGGTGCTCCTGGATGTTTTCGGGGTACGTAGGTATATATAGGAGGAAGAAGTACGTTGGTGGACGCCCGAGGGGCCCACGAGATAGGGGCGCGCCCTAGGGGGGGCGCCCTCCTATCTCATGGGGCCCTCGGAGCTTTCTTGACTTGCACTCCAGGCTCTCTGGATCAGATTTGTTCCAAAAATAACGCTCCCGAAGGTTTCATTCCGTTTGGACTCCGTTTGATATTCCTTTTCTTCGAAATACTAAAATAGGCAAAAAAACAACAATATGGGCTGGGCCTCCGGTTAGTAGGTTAGTCCCAAAAATGATATAAATGTGTAAAATAAAGCCCATAAACATCCAAAGGGTAATATAATAGCATGCAACAATCAAATATTATAGATACGTTGGAGACGTATCATGTGCCTCTTACTCCGTGCTGCTGGAGCTGCCTCGATGACGGTTGCGTAAACCGTACCGGAGTCGATTCACCCCTGCTGTTGTTCACGGTGCCGGAGCGGCTCCAACTTTGGATCCGTCTAGAGCTCGGCGCTACTTCCCCGTAGCCGTTGACCGTCGCGACATCTTTGCTTCCCTGCTGCCGGTCGCCATCGCAACCGCGCCGGCCTCACCGACTCGGCAGTTGGAGCTGCCTACTTCTCCGTGCCACCAGATAGGTCGCACCCTCATCTCAAATCACTTTATTTAGGCGTCAGTTGTCTGAATTTTTATTCTGGGCCAATCGATTCCCAATGGGAAGTAGCACCCCTCGAGGCGGCGGAGCTCCTAGGCTGCCGGTTGGCTGGTGTCTAATGTAAGGGTGCGGGGGCGCAAGTTTGCCGCGGAAGCATCGCTTAGATGGCTATCTTAGAGTTGCGTGGGTTGAAGTTACTGCCACCACCAGATCTGGATGACAGCGAGTCTTTATGGATTGGCCTAGGGGTGGCACAACCACGACAGTGCGGTGGGGCGGGGAGCGGGGTTTTGGTCGGGGCCACGGACGGCGGAGGCAGGCTGCACTGCCGTTGGTCGGTGGCTCTTCGGGGAAGATTCCGAACAGTGTCAGCCGGAAGGAATAAGACGGCCATCAAGCCATCCGGCATAGATCGGCAGTACCAAAATAAAATAAAATCATGTGACCCCAATTTAGTCTTCAGTCAACAGACGTGTGACCACTCTCGTACGTTGCTGTTGATCTCTTAGGGTATTTCTTCATATCAAAGAGATGTGTCATTCTTAACATTATGTGTTTTTTGCATCTTCAGCCACACCGTCTTCCGACTCACCGCAGCTGCTCCAACAAGGGAAGGATACACTAGAAAGGAGCTATAGTCCCCACTAAATAGTTCCCTGCATAGAATCCACATGCCTGGCATGGACAGCCACAACAACTACAGGGCCATCGACAAGTCAGCACATGATGCTCACTCCTATGGATGGTGGCCAGATAGGTTGGACCCTCATCTTACTTGTGTGCAACATTTATAGCTTTGTTATTCATCTAAGCATGGAAAATAGATTATCACATTTCACTATATATTCATGCTGATCTCTTACGGGTCTTGTTCAGGAGTTAACGTTGGTCCATAGTTCAGCTAAGAGACTTGTTCTTTAGGTAACGCTATTCCATAGTTATCATCCATCAACCAATTCTATCCCACAGGTTGGTGATTATAGTATTATACCACTTCTAGTATTACCTATGTTGTTCTTTAATACTTTTGTGTGCCATCTAGTTAATCTCAAGTACAAACGATACATATTCTGTAGCTTTCATCTGTGTTCTCCCTTTAGTTTTTGAGACCTGTTGCTGCTAGTTAACCCCAGTCCTACTATTTATGTCGTCTCCTACAGGCACTCATTACATAAAGCTAACTACTAGTTGTATTCCATGCATGTCAGATATAATTGCACACACTGATTTATGCACAAGAACCTCACGGAGCAATGTAACGACCAACAAACTTGACGTCAATGATACCCAATATGATGGAACATGTAAAGGCAGTTCTGCACAAGACTTGCAGAAAGATGATGAATCCTATTCACCCCACAAGGTCCATGCTCTTACTTGGCCCTTGATATGGGTACAACATGCATATAATGTCCTGGAGTGCATCTACTCTGTTGCAATGCCCTGTCCTTAGCCTGCTAGTCATGCATGTAAATATGGCATGCCTTCTTGTTTTTCAGTACCTATTCCATTCATGATAACATGTTTTCAAATTCAAGTACTATCATTCTACTCTATCGCAATGCCATCTACTTAGTTTGGACATCATGCTTCTGAATATCTTATGCATTGTTATTCATCAGTATGTACTTCATCTGTCTACCATACCATGTTCTTTTTACATTGAAGTGATGTTCTAGTGGTCTCTTGCAATGCCATCTTAGTTTCCCAATCATACACGCATATGTTGCCTTAGTGTTTTTTTGTATGTATTCCGCTAGCATATAGTTTTACATTCAAGTAGTGTTTTTTACACTGTTGTCCTGCCGTATCCCTAGCTCTTACATCATACTCCCTCCGTCTGGATTACATGTCGCAGAAATGGATAAAACTGGATGTATCTAGAACTGAAATATGCCTAGACCCATCCATTTATTTCCGGATGGAGGGAATACATGTCAATATGTCATGCCTTTCTATTCTTCAGTACCTATTCCTTCTCTGATGTAGCATGTTTTATAATTGAAGCACCATTCTTCTATATAAGGCATGCAGGGGGAAGACGACTATGTTAGAATCTGAAGGGTTACAAACCAAGTCTTTGCAAAAGATCCAAATGCCAGGAGATAATAAACCAACTCCAGTTTTCATAGATACTGCTCCAGCACAGAGAAACCCAACTCCCACTAATAATAAGCAGATTCAAGTGGCCAAAGAACTAGTCCGCTCCAGTCCAGCAAAAGAATGCCAACTCCGTTCTAAGAAGTGTGTGCGTATCCTCGCATCATGAAATTTTATAGCATTCTAATCATATTTTCTACATGTTTCTTACCCATCTGTCTTTTAGAAAATAAGGTTAAACGATAGAAGACTTCCTCCATTGCGATCGTATTCGAGGAAAATATCTTGCGGGAATTCTCTGTGCTCCAATGCTGATGTAAGTACCTGTTGTATACCACTATATTTTTACATCAACATGTATTTTGTTAATCAGCGTGAATCCAACCTTTATCTAATCTAAAATTAATTGTAGCAAAATGTTAAAGGCGCCAATGTTGATTTTTGTAAGGAAAACTGCCTAGTAGTTTTGCATACTGAGTTGCATGAATGTACTATCTCATATCATGCACATTACTGAATTTTAGTGTTGCTCTGGTTGCCCATTCATTTACTGTGTCAATGTTGCTTTTGTATTAGCTTACCTGGCTGATGATAGCTATGCCATATTGTGTTAATTTGGTGTAGGCTAGTTGCCCAAACATTCATTGTGTCAATGTTGCTTTCCTATTATCTGACTTGACCAATGATAGCAATGCTAGTGTGTTAATTTGGTGCAGGCTACTGAAGATAAGAAGACAAACTCTGAAAACAGCAAGGCAACCCCATTGTTTCTTTCCAATAAATCTACGCCAGGTAATATGGCAATAACTCATGATTACTATGTTCGGTTCCCCTCCTAATTTATGTTATGATGCAGTGGTCGAGACACTCTCCACTATCAATAATACAAGCCTGCCAAAATCGCCATCTGAATCTGTTCAGTCTCCTCTGTCTCAAATGCAACGAAAAAATGTATGTTTGTGAACCAATTAATGGCTGAAGCAATGATGGAAATGGTGGAGGAATCAAAGGTGCACATTCATGCACAACAACAACTCATTAATGTTTTCAGAGACAGTGTAGCAAAGTAGCATGAACTTGCCCACATGCTTATGGGCGTCATCCGCGCTGAGGTTGCAGATTGTGACATTGTAGATTGTTAGGTTCTGTTCATTTATTTGCATTGGCATCAATCTTTGATTGCCCAGTGGATGTAATTTCCTATAATATATGCTGGATGTGTGATGACCCACAAGTGTAGGGGATCTATCGTAGTCCTTTTGATAAGTAAGAGTGTCGAACCCAACGAGGAGCAGAAGGAAACGATAAGCGGTTTCCAGTAAGGTTTTCTCTGCAAGCACTGAAATAGTAGGTAATAGATAGTTTTGTGATAAAATGAATAGTAACGAGTAACAAGTAAATAAAGTAAACAAAGTGCAGCAAGGTGGCCCAATCCTTTATGTAGCAAAGGATAAGCCTAGACAATTTCTAATAATGATAATTAAAGGAGCTCCCTAGGACACATTGGGACTTATCGTCAAGCTAGTTTTCATCGCGTTCATATGATTCACGTTCGGTACTTTGATAATTTGATATGTGGGTGGACCGGTACTTGGGTACTGCCCTAACTTGGACAAGCATCCCAGTTATGATTAACCCCTATTGCAAGCATCCACAAGTACAAAAGAAGTATTAAGGTAAACCTAACCACAACATTAAACATATGGATCCATATAAGCCCCTAACGAAGCAACGCATAAACTAGGGTTTAAGATTCTGTCACTCTAGCAACCCATCATCTACTTATTATTTCCCCATGCCTTCCTCTAGGCCCAAATAATGGTGAAGTGTCATGTAGTCGACGTTCGCATAACACCACTAGAGGAAAAGACAACATACATCTCATCAAAATATCAAACGAATACCAAATTCACATGACTACTAATAGCAAGACTTCACCCATGTCCTCAGGAAGAAACGTAACTACTCACAAAGCATATTCATGTTCATAATCAGAGGAGTAATAATATGCATAAAGGATCTGAACATATGATCTTCCACCAAGTAAACCAATTAGAATCAACTACAAGGAGTAATCAACACTACTAGCAACCCACAGGTACCAATTTGTGGTTTTGATACAAGATTGGATACAAGAGATGAACTAGGGTTTTGAGAGGAAATGGTGCTGGTGAAGATGTTGATGGAGATTGACCCCCTCCCGATGAGAGGATCGTTGGTGATGGCGTTAGTGATGATTTCCCCCCCGAGGGAAGTGTCCCCGCGAACAGCTCCGCCAAAGCCCTAGATTGATTCCGCTAAGGTTCCGCCTCGTGGCGGCGGAGTTTCGTCCGTAAGCTTGCCCACGATTTTTCCAGGTAAAAGTGATGATATAGCGAAGATGGACGCCAGAACACCGGGGGCCCAGAGATAGGGCGCTCCTATAGGGGCGCCCCATCTCTGGACAGGTGTGGGCTCCTGGCCTATTTCTTTCGCTCAGAAATTCTTATCAAATCCAAAAAGTTGTTTCATGGAGTTTCAGGACTTTTGGAGCTGTGCAGAATAGGTTTCCAACGTTTGCTCCTTTTCCAGCCAAAATTCCAGCTGCCGGCATTCCCCCTCTTCATGGTAAACCTTGTAAAATAATAGAGAATAGCCATAAGTATTGAGATATAATGTGTAATAACAGCCCATAATGCAATAAATATTGATATAAAAGCATGACGCAAAATGGACGTATCAACTCCCCCAAGCTTAGACCTCGCTTTTCCTCAAGCGGGAGCCGAAACTGAAAAATATGTCCACATGTTTAGAGATAGAGGTGTCGATAAAAATAAAATACGAACATGAGGGCATCATGATCGTTCTAATAACAACAACATATATAGATTTTGTCATATGATTTCCTATGCTCAAGTGACAAGCAATTCACAATGTCAAGTATGGTTCAAAAACTTCATTGGGAACTAACAAACTATAATCTCAGTCACTGAAGCAATTGCAATTTACCGTAACATCAGAAAGAGTCAATAATAGAGCTTTTCAGCAAGCTCACATACTCAACTATCTCGTAGTCTCCTATAATTGCTAACACTCACGCAGTACTTGTGGTTATAGAGTTTCAGCCGGACACTAAGAAAGATAGGGGCTTATTGTGTTGCCTCCCAACGTATTCACCTTTAGGTGATGTCAACAATAATAGCCCATGCTAACTTACATCCAATTGGATATATATATATATATCATGATCTTTCAAACACGAGGAGCTTGCCAAAGGATAAAATGAAAAAGGGAAAGGTGAGGATCACCTTGACTCAAGCATAAAGTAAAAACATAAAGTAAAAGATATGCCCTTTGTAGAGGGAAGCAGAGGTTGTCATGCGCGTTTAGGGTTGATGCATAAAATCTTAATGCAAAAGAACGTCACTTTATATTGCCCCTTGCATGTGGACCTTTATTATGCAGTCCGTCGCTTTTATTACTTCCACAACAAGTTCGTACAAAGCTTATTTTCTCTGCACTAATAAGTCATACATAATTAGAGACCAATTTTTATTGCTTGCACCAATGACAACTTACTTGAAGGATCTTACTCAATCCATAGGTTGGTATGGTGGACTCTCATGGTAAAACGGGGTTTAAGGTTAATTGGAAGCACAATTAGTATTTCTACTTGGTGCAAGGAATTTGGCTAGCATGAGGGGGAAAGGCAAGCTCAACATGTTTGGAAGGTCAATGACAATATACTTTAACTGAGATGTCGGAAAACATAAACCATTACATTGTCTTCCTTGTCCAACATCAACTCTTTTAGCATGTCATACTAAATGAGTGCTTCACAATCATAAAAGGTGTCCAAGATAATATATTTATATGTGAACCCCTCTTTCCTTATCACTTCCTATTAATTGCAAGGATGACCAAGGCTACGTTCATCAACTCTCAAAAAATTTTATGCCTCATACTTTCTATGTGTGAAGTTATCACTATCCATAAGATCAATATGAGCTCTTTTATTCTTTCTACTTTCTCAAGATCATAGCAACATAGCAAAGCCCTGGACTCAACACTAATCTTTATTATAGATAGCACACGGACTCGATTACATAAAGAGATCACAATGCAAAACTCGAAACTACTTGATATCAGAACTTGAAACTACTAGATCAAGACACTACTAAAAGGATAGAACTAAATAAAGCGGTAAAGATAGGAGTGTGATGGTGATATGATACCAGGGCACCTCCCCCAAGCTTGGCAGTTGCCAAGGGGAGTGCCCATACCCAAGTGATTATTTCCTCGGATGTGGTGAAGTAGGAGTTGTTGATGATGTAGGCTTGTCGTCCATCTTCCGAGGCAGAGGCTCTCCATCATAAAAGGATGATCGAGTCTCCGGGATCCTTAAATCTGCAGTCAAACTCATTCGCTTGAATCTATATTCATACTCACAGTTCTGGTTTTGCAGGTCATAAATCTGGGCTTGGAGGTGCTCGATTTTCTCTTGAAGCTTGAATATGGTCTCCCCAATGACTTTAGCATCTAGCTTGTGGTTGTTAGTGAACTCCATGATCATCATCTGGTTGGCGTTGGGTCCATGCTCCACCATCCCTTGACACTTGAAAACTTCCTACTCCACGGCTTCGAGCTTTGTCTCCACGCTCCTGGTACGCCTTGGTCCCTCCACATCGCGGATGTGCAGCACCTCCTCACGCATCTCAATGGTTTGAGGGTGTTGCAGCACCTCCGCGAGATAGGGGTTGATAACACTCTCGAAAAACTTGTCCTTGGGAGTGCTTGGAGACGCCATGATGCTCTAGATCTGAAACAGAAACAGCTCAAAACGAAATCAGAGGATATTTGCGTGATATGGTGGACAAAACCTTTGGGAGCATATATAATGAATTTTTACCGACCAAAATACGTAACGAGCAATAAAACAGAGTCCGGGAGGCACACGAGGTGCCCACGAGACGGGGCGCGCCCTACAGCGGGGGGGCGCCCTCCTCTCTCGTGGAAGCCTTGTGTCCCTTTCGGACTACTTCTTTCTTCCTAAAATTCTTAAATATTCTAAAACTGATAAAAATTGCCATTGGAGTTGTTTTGGAGTCGGTTTACTCACCGTACCACATACCTATACCTTTTCGGAGTCTGGAACATTCTAGAAAGTGTCCCTTATGTATTCCTCAGGGGTTACGGTTTCAATAATATTAGTTTCAACATTGATAGGATTACCTGAAATATAATGTTTAATTCTTTGACCGTTTACCACCCTCGGATTTGTGCCTTCGAAGTTGTTGATTTTTATAGCACCAGAACGATAGACCTCCTCGATAACGTAGGGACCTTCCCATTTTGAGAGAAGTTTTCCTGCAAAAACTTAAACAAGAGTTGAATAATAACACATAATCTCCTACGTTAAACTCATGCTTTTGTATCCTCTTATCATGCCAGCATTTGACTTTTTCCTTGAATAGCTTGGCATTCTCATATGCTTGGGCTCTCCATTCATCAAGTGAGCTAATATCAAATAACCTCTTCTCACCAGCAAGTTTGAAATCATAGTTGATCTCTTTAATAGCCCAATATGCCTTATGTTCAAGTTCAAGAGGTAAATGACACGCTTTTCCATAAACCATCTTATAAGGAGACATACCCATAGGATTTTTGTATGCTGTTCTATAGGTCCATAATGCATCATCAAGTTTTTTGGACCAATTCTTTCTAGATTTATTCACAGTCTTTTGCAAAATTAATTTGAGCTCTCTATTGCTCAACTCTACTTGACCACTAGACTGCGGATGATAAGGAGATTCTATTCTATGATTGACATCATACTTAGAAAGCATCTTACGAAAAGCACCATGAATAAAATGTGAACCACCATTAGTCATAAGATATCTAGGGACTCCAAACCTCGGAAAAATAACTTCTTTAAGCATTTTAATAGAAGTGTTATGATCAGCACTACTAGTTGGAATAGCTTCTACCCACTTAGTAACGTAATCAACATCAACTAAAATGTGTGTATAACCATTAGAGGCAGGAAAAGGTCCCATATAATCAAAGCCCCAAACATCAAATGGTTCAATAACAAGAGAATAATTCATAGGCATTTCTTGACGTCTACTAATGTTACCTATTCTTTGACATTCATCACAAGATAAGACAAACTTACGAGCATCTTTGAAGAGAGTAGGCCAATAAAAACCAGATTGAAGTACCTTGTGTGCAGTTCTATCTCTAGCGTGGTGTCCTCCATAAGATTCAGAGTGACACTTGCGTAGGATCTGTTCATGTTCATGCTCAGGCACACAATGTCTAATAACACCATCTACTCCTTCTTTATAAAGGTGTGGATCATCCCAGAAGTAATGTCTTAAATCATAAAAGAACTTTTTCTTTTGCTGGTATGTGAAACTAGGTGGTATATATTTAGCAACAATGTAATTAGCATAATCAGCATACCAAGGAGCAGTACGAGAAGCAGACGACCGCTAATTGTTCATCCGGAAAGCTATCATTAATAGGTAGTGGGTCATCAAGAACATTCTCTAACCTAGACAAGTTATCTACAACGGGGTTCTCAGCTCCCTTTCTATCAATAATATGCAAGTCAAATTCTTGGAGCAAGAGAACCCATCTAATGAGTCTAGGCTTAGCATCCTTCTTTTCCATAAGATATTTAATAGCAGCATGATCAGTGTGAATAGTAACTTTGGAATCAACAATATAAGGTCTAAACTTATCACATGCAAACACAACTGCTAAGAACTCTTTTTCAGTAGTAGCATAATTTCTCTGGGTAGTATCAAGAGTCTTACTAGCATACTGGATAACATTCAATTTCTTATCAACTCTTTGCCTTAGAACAACACCTACAACATAATCACTAGCATCGCACATAATTTCAAAAGGTAAATTCTAATCAGGTGGCTGAACAATAGGTGCAGTGATAAAAGCTTTCTTAAGTACTTCAAACGCTTCATCAAAGACAAAAGGAATATCTTTTTGCAATAAATTAGTCAGAGGCCTAGAGATTTTAGAAAAGTCCTTAATGAACCTCCTATAAAAACTGGCGTGACCAAGGAAACTTCTTATACCTTTTATGTCCTTGGGACATGGCATCTTTTCAATAGCATCAACCTTGGCTTTATCAACTTCAATACCTCTCTTGGAGATCTTGTGCCCCAAGACAATGCCTTCATTAACCATAAAGTGACACTTTTCCCAATTAAGGACGAGACTAGTGTCTTCGCATCTGTGCAAAACTCGATCAAGGTTGCTCAAACAATCATCAAAAGAGGATCCATAAACGGAAAAGTCATCCATGAATACCTCACAAATATTTTCACAAAAATCAGAGAATATAGCCATCATGCATCCTTGAAAGGTAGCAGGTGCATTACATAAACCAAAAGGCATACATCTATAAGCAAAAATACCAAAAGGGCAAGTAAAAGTAGTTTTGGATTGATCCTTCGCTGACACAGGTATCAGAGAGAAACCAGGATAACCATCTAGAAAGCAAAAATGTGTGTGTTTGGATAGCCTTTCTAGCATTTGATCAAGAAAAGGTAAAGGGTAATGATCTTTTTTAGTAGCTTTATTTAACTTACGGAAATAAATTACCATCCTATAACCTGTAATAATTCTTTGCGGGATCAATTCATCTTTATCATTAGGAACAACGGTAATACCTCCCTTTTTAGGGACACAATGGACAGGGCTTACCCATTCACTATCAACAACGGGATAAATAATACCTGCGTCAAGGAGCTTTAGTATCTCCTTTCTTACCACTTCCTTCATCTTGGGATTTAATCATCTTTGAGGATCTCTAACTGGTTTGGCATCTTTCTCCACTAAAATTTTGTGCTGACATAATGTGGGACTAATGCCCTTAAGATCATCCAGAGTATATCCAATAGCAGCTCAGTGCTTCTTCAAAGTTTTCAATAATCTTTCTTCTTCTTTCTCTAAAAGGTTAGCACTAATAATAACATGATATATTTCTTTTTCATCAAGATAAGCTTACTTAAGATTATCAGGTAATGGTTTGAGTTCAAACACGAGATCACCCTTGGGTGGAGGGGGATCCCCAAGAATTTCAACGGGAAGGTTATGTTTCAACATAGGTTCCTGTTTAAGGAACACTTCATCTATTTATTCCCTTTCCTTCATAAACATATCGTTTTCATGGTCTAGCAAATATTGTTCTAACGGATCAGTTGGAGGAACAGCAATGGAAGCAAGACTAATAATCTCATCCTTACTAGGTGGTTCCCTTTCACGAGGTTGTCTACTAAACTTAGCAAAATTAAACTCATAAGACATACCATCTATGCCAACAGTGACAATATTCTTTTCACAATTAATCTTATCACTAGCAGTATTCAAGAAGGGTCTACCAAAAATAATGGGACAAAAATCATGTTGTGGGGAACCAAGAACAAGAAAATCAGCAGGGTATTTAACCTTCCCACACAAAACTTCAACATCTCTAACAATCCCAATAGGTTTAATGGTATCCCTATAAGCAAGCTTAATAGTAACATCAATGTCTTCTAATTCAGCGGGTGAAATTTCATGCATAATTTCTTTATAAAGATCATAAGGTATCGCACTGGCACTATCACCCATATCGCATAAGCCATGATAACAATGATCTCCTATTTTAACAGAAATAACAGGCATGCCTACAATAGGTCTACGTGTCTTAGTATCAGGTCTAGCAATATTAGCAGTCTCACCCAAGAAAGAAATAACATGCCCATCTAAGTCCGCATCCAAGAGATCTTTAACCATAGCAATACTAGGTTCAACATTAATTTGCTCAGGAGGTGTATAAGTCCTAGTATTACTCTTACGAACAACAGTCGAAGCTTTAGCATGATCTTTTATCCTAACGGGAAAAGGAGGTTTTTCAACATAAGCAGTAGGAACAATAGGATCACTATAGGTAATAGTCTTTTCTTTGACTGTAATAGGTGCAACTACTTTCACTTCAACAGGAGGATTATATTTAAACCACTTCTCTTTAGGGAGATCAACGTGAGTAGCAAAAGATTCATAGAAAGTAGCTACTATCTCAGAGTCAAGTCCATACTTAGCGCTAAATCCACGGAAAGCATCGGTATCGATAAAAGATTTAACACAATCGAACTTAGGTGTCATACCTGACTCCTTACCATCATCGGAACCCCAATCTTCCGAGTTGCATTTAATTCTTTCCAATTAGTCCCATTTGAAATCAATAGTCTTCAGCATATAAGAACTAGCACAGGAAGTATCGAGCAGGTTGCGATTATCAAGGGAAAGCCGAGCATAAAAATTCTGAATAATCATTTCCCGAGAGAGCTCACATGATTGGGTCATGAATATAACATTGACGTAAGCCTCCCCCAAGCTTGAGCGATGCTTTCTCCTTCGCGAGGCCAGAAATTATATATGTAATTACATCACGATGAACAAGATGCATAGGGTAGAACTTCTGGTGAAATTCCAACTTCAATCGCTTATAATTCCAAAATCTCGTATCATCACATAGCCTATACCATGTCAATGCATCTCCCTTCAAAGATAAAGGGAAGAACTTCCTTTTGAAAACATTATCGGGAATACCTGCAAGCTTAAATAATCCACAAACTTCATCCACAAAGATAAGGTGTAAATCGGGATGCAATGTTCCAGCTCCTGCAAATGGATTAGCTAGCAGTTTCTCTATCATACCCGAAGGAATCTCAAAGTAAATATTTTCATAAAATTCAGTAGGTTGAGGAGCAACTCTTTGCTCTTCTGGTTGGGGTGAAGATACCCCAAACCAGCCCCTCAAAGGATTAGTTTCCATAGTGTCAAGTAACAGAAAATTTTAGCACACTATATAAATGTTTCCTTACCAAGTTCCACTCACCAAAAGTGCTACACTCCCCGGCAACGGCGCCAGAAAAGAGTCTTGATGACCCACAAGTGTAGGGGATCTATTGTAGTCCTTTCGATAAGTAAGAGTGTCGAACCCAACGAGGAGCAGAAGGAAATGATAAGCGGTTTTCAGTAAGGTTTTCTCTGCAAGCACTGAAATAGTAGGTAATATATAGTTTTGTGATAAAATAAATAGTAACGAGTAACAAGTAAATAAAGTAAACAAAGTGCAGCAAGGTGGCCCAATCATTTATGTAGCAAAGGATAAGCCTGGACAATTTCTAATAATGATAAAGGAGCTCCCGAGGACACATTGGGAATTATCGTCAAGCTAGTTTTCATCACATTCATATCATTCGCGTTCATTACTTTGATAATTTGATATGTGGGTGGACCGGTACTTGGGTACTGCCCTAACTTGGACAAGCATCCCACTTATGATTAACCCCTATTGCAAGCATCCGCAACTACAAAATAAGTATTAAGGTAAACCTTACCACATGATTAAACATATGGATCCATATAAGCCCCTAACGAAGCAACGCATAAACTAGGGTTTAAGCTTCTGTCACTCTAGCAACCCATCATCTACTTATTACTTCCCCATGCCTTCCTCTAGGCCCAAATAATGGTGAAGTGTCATGTAGTCGACGTTCACATAACACCACTAGAGGAAAAGACAACATACATCTCATCAAAATATCGAACGAATACCAAATTCACATGACTACTAATAGCAAGACTTCACCCATGTCCTTAGGAACAAATGTAACTACTCACAAAGCATATTCATGTTCATAATCAGAGGAGTAATAATATGCATAAAGGATCTGAACATATGATCTTCCACCAAGTAAACCAATTAGCATCAACTACAAGGAGTAATCAACACTACTAGCAACCCACAGGTACCAATTTGTGGTTTTGATACAAGATTGGATACAAGAGATGAACTAGGGTTTTGAGAGGAGATTGACCCCCTCCCGATGATAGGATCGTTGGTGATGACGTTAGTGATGATTTCCCCCTCTCGGAGGGAAGTGTCCCCGGCAAAACAGCTCCGCCAGAGCCCTAGATTGATTCCGTCAAGGTTCCGCCTCGTGGCGGCGGAGTTTCGTCCCGTAAGCTTGCCCACAATTTTTTCCAGGGTAAAAGTGATGATATAGCAGAAGATGGACGCCGGAGGCCCACCAGGGGGCCCAGGAGATAGGGGCGCGCCCTATAGGGGGGGCGCCCCCTATCTCTTGGAGAGGGTGTGGCCCCCCTGGCCTATTTCTTTCGCTCAGTAATTCTTATTAAATCCAAAAAGTTGTTTCGTGGAGTTTCAGGACTTTTGGAGCTGTGCAGAATAGGTTTCCAATGTTTGCTCCTTTTCCAGCCAGAATTCCAGCTGCCGACATTCCCCCTCTTCATGGTAAACCTTGTCAAATAAGAGAGAATAGACATAAGTATTGAGATATAATGTGTAATAACAGCCCATAATGCAATAAATATTGATATAAAAGCATGATGCAAAATGGACGTATCAATGTGCAACGTTTTTCCCTGTATGCCGTACCTTTGCTTGATCGATTTTGGTCCTCTGCATAATTGCTCGTCGTAATGTGCTCAAATTATCAAATTTTGCCTAAAGACATGTACGAACTTTAGTGGGCCCATTAAGTTAGTGGGCCGTTACTAGGCCGAAAGTTAATGGTCGGCCCTCTTACCTCCCGGGTCGTTAATAGGCCGACATCGAAGCGGGCAACAGGTGGGCCCATTTGATTTCACAGGGCGTTAACATGCCGTTACTAAGGTCGGGCTACATATGGCCCAACTATAATGTGGGCGTTTAGCAGGCCGAAAGAGACAGCGGGCTCGTATTGGACCATGAAGAGCATGGGCCGCTAAGAGGCCGAAAGTCAGGTCATACTGTAAATGGCCCAACTATGTTGTGGGCCTTTAGCAGGCCGAAAGAGAAACCGGGCTGGTATTGGACCATGAAGAGCATGGGCCGTTAAAAGGCCAAAACTTAGGTCCGACTACAAATGGCCCAACTAATTTATGGGCCGTCAACAGGCTGAAAGACACACCGGGCCGGGAATTGGCCCAACACTTAAATGGGTCCCTAAAAGGCCAAAACTCAGGTCCGACTACAAATGGCCCAACTCATTTATGGGCCGTCAATAGGCTGAAAGACACACCAGGCCGGAAATTAGCACAACACTTAAATGGGTCACTAAAAGGCCGAAAGATTTACATCCTGAAAATTGGCCCATCCCTTGAATGGGCCGTTAACAGGCCGAAATCACATCGGGCCGATATTGAGTCCAAATATATAGCGGGCTGTTAACGGGCTCGAACTGACGATGGGCTGCAATGGTGTTAGATCTTTAACGGGTCGTTGATGGGCCGAATTGGCACATCTCGTATGGGCCGTGAGCTTAAATGGACCTGACACAAGTAGGCCTTATATGGGACGACCTGGTAATTTCTACTGGGCCGGCCTTTTTCACCACAATGGGCCACTGTTGGGCCATGCCACATGTCGACCTATCATAGGCGCGTCCTGTCCAATGAGTGGATGACATCTGTCCCAACGGTGAGCCAACATGTGTTTCCTCTAGCCAATGAGAATTTTACATGTGGAAAACCTCATTGGTCAGGGCTGTTAATGGGTTATTGGATCCAAAACCGGACCCGATAGCTTAACGGCGACCCGTTATGGTGGATGCCACATGTCGGTCACCCTTGACGAAAGCACTTTCATGACGCGCCATTTATCGTCATGGAAGTGGACGTTTCCGTGATGATAATTTTGGTAATGTCACGGAACACTTCTACGACAGCGCAGGTATGACTATCTTGATTCTGTCACTAAATCGTCATGGATGTACATGCATGACAGAAAACGTGACCTACTCTGCCAAACACGTATCATAACGGAAGTGTATTTTTTTGTAGTGAAGCTCCATCGATCCATCTATGGACTGGTGCAAGCATCACGGAGTTTGAATATACGCTTTGATGAGGTGATCAAAGCATATAGTTTTAGACAGACTTGCGGTGAAGCATGTATTTACAAGAAAGTGAGTGGGAACACTGATGGATTCATGTACCTGGGGTAGGGTCATAGGCCTGACCTAAACGTCCTACCCAGGGGCACTCTTAGAAGAGATCACCTTCCAGTCGACCAACTAGGAACTCACTCGACTGACTGGAAGGACTCGACCATGGAAGACTCACTCGACCATGAAGATACACTCGACCACCAGAAGGTCAGAAGGCACTCTGCAAGGCAACGGCCTGTAATTGAATAGACTTAATGATAGTTAAGGCGCTTTATGAGGCGTTACGATGCGCCCTAAGCTTAATGTACTTTAACCTCTCCATTATGTGGGCTGGCTGGGGTCTGGCGCACTCTATATAAGACACCCCCCACCACAGTGTAGGGTTCGCACTCTTGTAATACCTACATCGATAATCCACTCGACCGCCTCGGGGCTCCGAGGGCGTGGGGCTTTTACTTCCTCCGAGAAGGGCTGAACTCGTACATCACTTGTGTTCACAACCTCTCCATAGCTAGGACCTTGCCTCTCCATACCTACCCCCTACTCTACTGTCAGACTTAGAACCACGACAGTTGGCGCCCACCTTGGGGCAGGTGTTCTAGCGATTTGTGGAGAAGTTGCAGTACTTCCGAGTACTTTCATCATGATGACTGCTGGAGTTTTGGTTGAGGGGCGTGAGATCCGTCTCTGCGCTCTCACCTTTGTCGCCGACGATTCTGCGTGGCTCCAGGAGGCTCCACTCGACATCGAGGCGCTCCCCGTCTGCGGGGCAACGCACTTTCGCGCATGTGTCCGCGGCGTTCTGTTGCGGCAACCGTCGACCCCATATCGGTCGACTCCCCTATCGGTCGCTCACCCAGTCTCCGGCCAGCGCAAGCGCTCTGGTCGATCGAGACTCCAACGGTGGGTGAAGCACGCGGTGGCTCGCCAGACAGCCACCGCCAGTGTCGCGCAATTGAGCCCGACGAGTCCCTCTGGCTGTTCGATCGCCGACCGGCTCGTAGAGATCGCACCAATGCGATAGCATGATCCAGCGGCGGAAATCCTCATGGTCGACGGCCCTCGCAGTCCCCGGCCGCCCACGGTGGCGGAGCGGCGGTGAAGCGACCCAGCGCAAAGCACGAAGAGTACCAACCCGAGACACTCGACTCTGCAGAGAGAAGAGCCGCCGCAGAACATGGATGCCCTGCATACTCCCATCAGCGGGAGAAACCCCGAGGCTCGCGCCTTGGAGGAGGCACGTTTGGCCAATGTGGCTGAACGCACTCGCTGGAGAATCTTCAACGAGCACTCGGCGATGCTGCAACAACGAATTCTGAAGCCAATCGACGTCGTCTCTTCCCCGACTCGTATATACGCGCGCGCCGATTCAAATTTAGCAACCGCAACCCGCATAGCAGAGTCCATCCAGCCTTCTCGGTCGGCTGGGAGAGGCTTGATGCAGATCGAGATTTACTCCGAGCAGCGAGGAGACCGAACTCAGCGTGTCGCGATCGCAAGAATGAATTCATAGTCGATCCGTCGCTGCGAATCTTGTCGATCGGCTCCACGCCCCGATCACCTCCGCGGCGAGAAGGGCGCGACAACCGGCGAGATCAGTATGGAGACCGGCATGACCGGGATGACAGGCGTCGAGTGCCCCTTTCCCCTCCGAGGGAAGGGTCGTACGTTCCTCGGCGGCAGGATGACAGACGTCAGTTCAGTACGGGGCGAAGAGTTCCAGTCGACCCCAGGGAACCAGGCTTCGACGCGCGATCCATTATCGTGCAAGGCTTGGTCGACCGGAACAGAGCCCATCGAGGCGGACCCGAGAGGATGCACCCACCAGCAGTCGAGTGCATGTTTCTGGTCCGGAGTGTTTTAGCAGGCTATCGAGCCGCATAATCCCCCAATTTCAGATTGGCAACAGGAGTCAACAAGTTCATCGGGGAATCCAATCTCAAACTTGGCTTGAAGATTACCGAGTGGCTGTTCAGATTGGTGGTGGGAATGATGAGGTGGCCATGAAGCATTTGCCCCTCATGTTGGAAGGTTCTGCCAGAGCATGGCTGAATCGACCTCCTAGCAATATATATACTTGGGAAGATTTGTCCCAGTGTTCGCGAGACTTTTGAAGGGACCTGCAAGCGACCGGCTGGTTTGACAGAGCTGCAAGTTTGTGTGCGAAGACCAATGAAACTCTCCGAGAGTACATTCAGAGGTGGATTACTCGCACCATCTTGTGGAAAATGTGTCCGATCATCAGCGGTTTATGCCTTCAAAGATGGCGTCAAGAACAGAGAATTGAGTCTCAAGTTCGGTCGAACCGGCGACATGACCCCGAGTCGAATGATGGAGATTGTTACTGGCACGCCAACGGCGAGGAAGAGGACCGACTCGAGCGGCAAGTACAAGCCAAGTCAATCGGAAAAGGGAAATTCCAATCGGAAGCGAAGCGAAAGCCGAGCCAGCAGCTCGGAGAGGCCCCGCCGTGACTCGAGGGAAGTTCAAGGGAAGCCGAAAGGATCCCGGAATCCTAAAAAGTAAAAGATAAAGAAGGCAATGACGTGATGGATATGCCATGCCATATTCACACGAAGAAAGATGAAGAGGGCAACATCATTTACCCAAAGCACACCACTCGCCAGTGTCGACTCCTTATCCAAAAGTTTCAAGGAAAACAGTCTAAGGACAAGGAGAAGGAGCCAGACAAGGCCGGAGATAAAGAGGATAGTGAGGAAGAATATCCGCATGTCAACTCCACTCTGATGATCTTTGCGGATGTGGAAAGCAAAAGTCGACTGAAAGTCATTAACCGTGAGGTGAACATGGTTGCCCCAGTAAAGCCAAGTTATGTGAAGTGGTCCCAAACACCCATCACATTCGACCAATCTGACCATCCGACTCACGTAGCCACCCCTGGGCGGCAAGTGTTGGTGGTCGATCCAATTGTCGAAGGCACTTGTCTGACGAAAGTGCTGATGGATGGTGGTAGTGGGCTGAACTTGTTATATGCAGATACATTGAAAGGGATGGGCATTCCGATGTCCCGACTGAGCGCCAGCAACATGAGTTTCCACGGAGTCATACTAGGGAAGAAGGCCAACTCACTCGGCCAAATAGCTCTGGACGTGGTTTTTGGTGATTCCAAGCACTTTCGCAAGGAAAGGTTGACCTTTGAGGTTGTGGATTTTCAGAGTGCATACCACGCCATTTTGGGGAGGCCAGCCTACGCACGATTCATGGCTCGACCATGTTACGTGTACCTCAAACTGAAAATGCCAGGCCCCAAGGGCGTGATCACTGTCACCGGCGATTGGAAAAAGGCAGAAGAGTGCTTTCAGAAGGGCTCGAAGATTGCCGACTCCCAAGTGACAACGGTCGAATTCGAAGAATACAAGCAAAACGCAGATCCGAGTGATTTGTTGCGATCAAAGAAGCCGGCCACAGAATCTGCATTTCAGTCGTCTGGTGAGACAAAGCCAGTCCATATTCACCCGACTGATCCCAATGCAGCCCCGACCCACATCTCCACGACACTCGACCCGAAATAGGAAGAAGCGCTCATCCAGTTCCTCCGTGAGAACTGGGACATTTTCGCATGGAAGCCAGTGAGATGCCGGTGTTCCTGGGGACTGGCCGAGCATCGCCTCCGAGTCGACAAGTCAGCAAAACCAGTCAAAGAGCATCTTCGGTCCACCGCCCGTAAGAGAAAAGCTATTGGTGAAGAAGTGGCTCATTGTTGGCGGCAGGATTTATCCGAGAGATATACCACTCAGTGGCTCGCTAATGTTATCATGGTTCCCAAGAAAGACAACTCGCTCGCATGTGCATTGATTTTAAGCACATCAATCGGGCCTGCCGAAGGATCATTTTCTCTCCCGCATAGATCAAATTGTTGACTCGACCGCGGGATGTGAGAGATTGTCTTTTCTAGATGCATATTCCGAGTATCATCGATCCGTCAGATGGGCCCGATGAAATAAAAACAGCTTTCATCACTCCATTCGGTGCTTCGCTATATCACCATGCCATTCGGCCTCAAGAATGCCGGAGCCACATTTATGCGAATGATTCAGAAGTGTCTTCTCACTCAAATCAGTCGGAATGTGGAAGCGATATGGATGATATCATCGTTAAGTTGCGAAAAGGTTCCGACCTGCTTGCTGACCTCGCCAAACATTTGCCAACCTCGGAAGGTGCGATATCAAGCTCAATCCGTCAAAGTGCACATTCGAGTTCTGGTGGAAAATTACTCGGTTTTCTCATTTCCGAGCGAGGATCGATGCTAATCTGAGAAGATCGGCACTATTCTCCGAATGAAACGCATACATGCGAGTGCACGACGCCCGAAGCTTCTTGGATGCTTGGCTGCATTAAGTCGATTCATCTCACGACTCGGTGAAAAGGCATTGCCTCTTTACCGATCGATGAAGAAGGCCGACAAGTTCGAGTGGACTCGAAGTCGATGCAGCGTTTGCCGAGCTAAAAGCTCGCTCTCCACCCAGCCGGTGCTTGCTGCTCCAATCAGCAAAGAGCCTCTGTTGCTTTATATTGCAGCCACCGGACAAGTCGTTAGTACGATTAACTTACGGTCGAGCGGAAGAGGAAGGAAAGGCCTTCAAAGTTCAGCGCCGGTGTATTATTTGTCCGAAGTCTTGACTCCATCCAAGCGAGATATCCTCATTATCGAAGCTTGTGTATGGCATATACATGACCACGAAGAAGGTTCCTCATTATTTCTCTGATCATTCTATCACAGTCGTCAGCGATGCCCCTTTATCAGAGATTCTGCACAACAGAGACGCAACCAGTCGAGTGGCGAAATGGGCGATTGAACTTCTTCCCCTTGATATCAAATTTGAGGCAAAGAAAGCCATTAAGTTCCAGGCTATAGCGGATTTCCTCGCCGAGTGGATTGAACAACAGCAGCCGACTGAAGTTCACTCGGAGCATTGGACCATGTTCTTTGACGGCTCTAAAATGCTGAATGGTTCGGTCTTTGGGGTTGTTCGGTTTCCCCGGAGGAGATAAGCTTAGGTATGTGCTCCATATTCACTTTGATTCCTCCAACAATGAGGCAGAGTACGAGGCCCTCTTATATGGATTGCATGGCCATCTCACTCGGCGTCGTCTGTCACTTTGATGGTCTATGGCGACTCAGATTTAGTGGTCAACCAGTGATGAAGGAGTGGGGCGTGAGAAGCCCAACTATTACTGGATATTGCAATGCAGTGAGGAAGCTGGAAAAGAAGTTCGAGGGGTTGGAGCTCCATCACATCCCCCGACTGAAAAATCAAGCAGCAGATGATTTGGCGAAGATAGGTTCCAAAAGAGAAGCCATTCCGAGTGGTGTGTTTTTGGAACATATACACACTCCGTCAGTTAAAGAAGATCCCTTCACAGAGGAAACTCCACAGCCCAAGAGTGCCACAGACCCGACTGAGGTTGAGGTCCCAGCAGTGGTCGACTTGGTCATGGAAGTTTTAGTGATCACTCCAGACTAGACAATTCCATACATCGCATATATTCTGAGAAAAGAGCTCCCAGAAGATGAGGAAGAGGCTCGACAGATCGTCCGTCGATCCAAAGCCTTTACCGTTATTAAAGGACAGCTGTATAGAGAAAGCCCGACTGGAGTTGGTCAGAAATGCATAACGCCAGAAGAAGGTCGAGTCATACTCAATGACATACACTGGGGACTGTGGTCACCATCGTCCTCTCGGACCATTGTAGCCAAAGCATACCAAGCCGGATTTTATGGCCAAGGGCGAATGAGATGGCGAAAGAAATAGTGGACAAGTCACGAAGGATGTCGGTTCTATTCCAATATGTCACACAAGCTCGTCGATACGAAGACCATTCCACTCGTCTGGCCTTTCGCAGTATGGGGGCTGGACATGGTCGGTCCCTTGCGAACAGGTCGGAGCGGTTTCACGCATGTACTGGTAGCAGTCGACAAGTTCACCAAGTGGATTGAAGCTAAACCAATCAAGAGTCTTGACGCCGGTACTGCTGTTTCCTTCATCAGAGAGCTGACGTTCAGATATGGGGTCCCGCACAGCATTATCACGGATAATGGGTCGAATTTTGACTCGGAAGAATTCAAGGATTTCTGCAACGCTCAAGGCACGCGAGTCGACTACGCTTCAGTCGCCCATCCATAGTCGAATGGACAGGCAGAACGGGCCAACGGGTTAATCCTCAAGGGTCTGAAGCCCCGACTGATGCGAGATCTCAAGCATGCGGCTGGAGCTTGGGTCAACGAACTCCCTTCAGTGCTTTGGGGTTTGCGGACCACGCCTAATCGGTCGACCGGAAGAACTCCATTCTTCTTGGTCTATGGAGCTGAAGCAGTCCTACCGAGTGATCTTCTTCACAATGCTCCTCGAATTGAACTTTACAATGAAGCAGAAGCCGAGCAAGCGCGTCAAGATGCAATCGACCTCCTAGAAGAGGAAAGGAGATGGCTCGATCCGCTCGACCATCTACCAAAGAAGACTTGCGTCGCCTTTACGCCGTAAATGTGAGAGGTCGAGCCTTCCAGAAGGGATCTGGTCCTTCGAGTGGATCAGCAGAAACAACATAAGCTCGCTCCCTCCTGGGAAGGGCCCTTCATCGTCACTAAGGTTCTCCACAACGGGGCATATCGTCTCTACAACGTCGAACACAATATCGAAGAGCCCCGAGCTTGGAATGCGGATCTGCTCCGTCTGTTTTACACTTAAAGTTTTTCACTCAGATGAGCTGTAATAAAATACTCCTGTAGTTTATGGATTTCGGAATAATAGTGTCATAATTCCTTCATGATTTTTGTCACTTTTTATTTTTGTCCAGTCAAATTTTTCCCCCAGTGGGTGGCTTAGCCGCGAATCCGTTTCGCCTAAGTTTAGACAAATCCTACCGAGTGGTAAACCAGACTTCCACTCGGGAGGCTTAGCCGCGAATCCGCTTCGCCTAAGTTAGACAAATCCTACCGAGTGGTAAACCAGACTTCCACTCGGAGGCTTAGCCGCGAATCCGCTTTGCCTAAGTTATAAAAATCCTACCGAGTGGTAAGCCAGACTTCCACTCGGAGGCTTAGCTGCAGCCCAGTGCTCGCCTAAGTAACTAAAAATCCTACCGAGTGGTAAGCGAGACTTCCACTCGGGGGCTTAGCTGCAGCCCAGTGCTCGCCTAAGTAACTAAAAATCCTGCCGAGTGGCAAGCCAGACTTCCACTCGGGGGCTTAGCTGCAGCCCAGTGCTCGCCTAAGTAACTAAAAATCCTACCGAGTGGCAAGCCAGACTTCCACTCGGAGGCTTAGCTGCAGTCCAAGTACTCGCCTAAGTACAACGTACGCTTGCAAGGAGGACGAGACGCAGGTCGACTGCGACCTCTCCTCCGAGCTGCACCATAAGTATAATGTGCGCTCGCAAGGAAGACGAGGTGCAGGTCGACTGTGACCCTCTCCTCCGAGCTTCGCCACAAATACAACGGAAATCCTACCGAGTGAAGAGCAGAACTCTCACTCGGAGGCTTAGCTGCAGCCCAGTGCTCGCCTAAGATATAAGAAATCCTACCGAGTGAAGAGCAAACCTCTCACTCGGGGGCTTAGCTGCAGCCCAGCGCTCGCCTAAGATATAAGAAATCCTACCGAGTGAAGAGCAAACCTCTCACTCGGGGGCTTAGCAGCAGCCCAGTGCTCGCCTAAGATATAAGAAATCCTACCGAGTGAAGAGCAAACCTCTCACTGGGGCTTAGCAACCAGCCCTACGCCTAAGATATAAGAAATCCTACCGAGTGAAGAGCAAACCTCTCACTGGGGCTTAGCAGCAGCCCAGTGCTCGCCTAAGATATAAGAAATCCTACCGAGTGAAGAGCAAACCTCACACTCGGGGGCTTAGCTGCAGCCCAGTGCTCGCCTAAGGTATAAGAAATCCTACCGAGTGAAGAGCAAACCTCTCACTCGGGGGCTTAGCTGCAGCTCCGCGCTCGCCTAAGGAATAAGTCGACTGCAGTAGGCATCCTGCTGTAAACCTGCAAAAGGGCAATTCGAGACAAAAGCAATCATATCCCGAAACAGTTGCACTGCACGATACGTGGCGGAAAAAGTGGCGCGGAGATCGAGGCGTCCATGTCATGTCCCATCCGAGCGCCGCGGTCCGTTCCGCTTCGCGCGCTTCCCCAAATTTCGTATCCCGCGGAATCCGCGAGCGGCAGATCGACCTGCCAAGTGCGAAATTTCTTGCGATCCGTCGTTCGGGAACAGCGAAGTATAAAAGATCACTCGACTAGAGAACAAGAATGGATCGAGTCGACTGAAGAAAAGCTGCTTATTATCAACAAAGAAGATCTTGATCCAGAACAACGCATAGCCAGTATGCAAAAGACAATCGGAAACAGCATCAACTCCTTCCTCACTCAAGCCTCAATCCATTCGGGGGCTAATGATGGATTCATGTACCTGGGGTAGGGTCATAGGCCTGACCTAAACGTCCTACCCAGGGGCACTCTTAGAAGAGATCACCTTCCAGTCGACCAACTAGGAACTCACTCGACTGACTGGAAGGACTCGACCATGGAAGACTCACTCGACCATGAAGATACACTCGACCACCAGAAGGTCAGAAGGCACTCTGCAAGGCAACGGCCTGTAATTGAATAGACTTAATGATAGTTAAGGCGCTTTATGAGGAGCGTTACCAGTAACGCCCTAAGCTTAATGTACTTTAACCTCTCCATTATGTGGGCTGGCTGGGGTCCTGGCGCACTCTATATAAGACACCCCCCTCCACAGGCAGAAGGGTTCACACTCTTGTAATACCTACACTGATAATCCACTCGACCGCCTCAGGGCTCCGAGACGTAGGGCTTTTACTTCCTCCGAGAAGGGCCTGAACTCGTACATCACTTGTGTTCACAACCTCTCCATAGCTAGGACCTTGCCTCTCCATACCTACCCCCTACTCTACTGTCAGACTTAGAACCACGACAAACACTACAGCCTTTCTAATAAGTATATGTGAATGACATATTGTTGATCGGAAATGATGTAGAATTTTCTGGAAAGCATAAAGGAGTGTTTGAAAGGAGTTTTTTTAAAATAAAGACCTCAGTGAAGCTGCTTACATATTGGACATCAAGATCTATAGAGATAGATCAAGACGCTTAATAGGATTTTCACAAAACACATACCTTGATAAAGTTTTGAAAAAGTTCAAAATGGATCAGTCAAAGAAGCAGTTCTTGCGTGAGTTGTAAGGTAATATATTGAGTAAGACTCAAAGCCCAACCACGGTAGAAAAATAGAGAGAAAATGAAAGTCATTCCCTATACCTCAGCCATAGAATCTATAAAGTATGCCATGCTGTGTACCAGACCTATTGTGTACCTTGCCAATGAGTTTGGCAAGGGGGTACAATGGTGATCCAGGGGCAGATCACTGTAGCGCTCAAAATTATCCTTAGTTACCTAAGAGGACTAAGGAAAATTTCTCGGTTATGGAGGTGATAAAGAGTTTGTCGTAAAGAGTTACATCGATGCAAGCTTTAACACCAATTCAGATGAATGTGAGTCTCATTCTGGATACATATTGAAAGTTGGAGCAATTATCTAGAGTAGTTCCATGAAGAGAATTGTAGACATAGAAATTTGCAAAATATATACGAATATGAATGTGACAGATCCATTGACTAAACCTCTCTGACAAGCAAAGCATGATCACACCTTAGTACTCTTTTGAGTGTTAATCACATGGCGATGTGAACTAGATTATTGACTCTAGTAAACTCTTTGAGTGTTGGTCACACAGCAATGTGAACTATGGGTTTTAATCACATGACGTTGTGAACTAGATTATTGACTCTAGTGCAAGTGGGAGACTGAAGGAAATATGCCCTAGAGGCAATAATAAAGTTTTTATTTTATATTTCCTTATTCATGATAAAGCTTTATTATTCATGCTAGAATTGTATTGATCGGAAACCTAAATACATATGTGAATACGTAGACAAACAATGTGTCCCTAGTGAGCCTCTACTTGACTAGCTCGTTGATCAAAGATGGTTAAGGTTTCCTAACCATGGACATGAGTTTTCATTTGATAACGGGTCACATCATTAGGAGAATGATTTGATGGACAAGACCCATCCGTTAGCTTAGCATAATGATCATTCAGTTTTATTGCTATTGCTTTCTTCATGTCAAATACATATTCCTTCGACTATGAGATTATGCAACTTCCGAATACCGGAGGAATGCCTTGTGTGCTATCAAACGTCACAACGTAACTGGGTGATCATAAAGATTATCTACAGGTATCTCCGAAGGTGTTTGTTGAGTTGGCATAGATCGAGATTAGGATTTGTCACTCCGAGTATCAGAGAGGTATCTCTAGGCCCTCTCGATAATACACATCATAAGCTTGCAAGCAAACAACTAAGGAGTTGGTCACGAGGTGACGTATTACGGAACATGTAAAGAGACTTGCCGGGAACGAGATTGAACTATGTATGCAGATACCGACGATCGAATCTCGGGCAAGTAACATACTGATGGACAAAGGAAATTGCGTTTGTTGTCATAACGGTTTGACCGATAAAGATCTTCGTATAATATGTAGGAGCAAATTGAAGGAAATATGCCCTAGAGGCAATAATAAAGTTATTATTTATTTCCACATATCATGATAAATGTTTATTATTCATGCAAGAATTGTATTAACCGGAAACATGATACATGTGTGAATACATAGACAAACATATAGTCACTAGTATGCCTCTACTTGACTAGCTCATTAATCAAAGATGGTTGTGTTTCCTAACCATATACATGTGTTGTCATTTGATTAATGGGAACACATCATTAGGAGAATGATGTGATTGACATGACCCATTCTGTTAGCCTAGCACTTGATCGTTTAGTATATTGCTATTGCTTTCTTCATGACTTACACATGTTCCTGAAACTATGAGATTATGCAACTCCCGTTTACCGGAGGAACACTTTGGGTACTACCAAACGTCACAATGTAACTGGGTGATTATAAAGGAGTACTACAGGTGTCTTCGAAGGTACATGTTGAGTTGGCATATTTTGAGATTAGGTTTTGTCACTCCGATTGTCGGAGAGGTATCTCTGGGCCCTCTCGGTAATGCGCATCACTATAAGCCTGGCAAGCAATGTGACCAATGAGTTGGTTACGGGATGATGCATTATGTAACTTGTAAAGAGACTTGCCGGTAACGAGATTGAACTAGGTATTGCATACCGACGATCGAATCTCGGGCAAGTAACATACCGATGACAAAGGGAACAACGTATGTTGTTATGCGGTTTGACCGATAAAGATCTTCTTAGAATATGTAGGAACCAATATGGGCATCCAGGTTCCGCTATTGGTTATTGACCGAGAATAGTTCTAGGTCATGTCTAAATAGTTCTCGAACCCGTAGGGTCCGCACGCTTAATGTTATGATGACAGTTTTATTATGAGTTTATAAGTTTTGATGTACCGAAGTTTGTTCGGAGTCCCGGATGTGATCACGGACATGACGAGGAGTCTCGAAATGGTCGAGGCATAAATATTGATATATTGCACGACTATATTCGGACACCGGAAGTGTTCTGGGTGATTTTGGAGAAAACCGGAGTGCCGGAGGGGTTACCGGAACCCCCCAGGAGAGTTAATGGGCCACATGGGCCTTAGTGGGAAGAGAGAGGGGCGGCCAGGGTGGGCCGCGCGCCCCCTCTCCCTCTGGTCCAAATTGGACGAGGAGGGGGGCGCCTCTTCCTTCCCTCTCCCCTTCCTTCCCCTCCTAGTAGGAGTAGGAAAGGGGGAGTCCTACTCCTACTAGGAGGAGGAATCCTCCTCCTGGCGCGCCCCCCTTGGGCCGGCCGGCCTCCCCCTTGCTCCTTTATATACGGGGGCAGGGGGCACCCCATAGACACACAAGTTGATTTACGGATCGTTCCTTAGCCGTGTGCGGTGCCCCCCTCCACCATATTCCACCTCGGTCATATCATCGTAGAGTTTAGGCGAAGCCCTGCGCCGGTAGAACATCATCATCGTCACCATGCCGTCGTGCTGACGGAACTCATCCCCGACGCTTTATTGGATCGGAGCCCGGGGATCGTCATCGAGCTGAACGTGTGCTGAACTCCAATGTGCCGTACATTCGGTACTTGGATCTGTCGGATCGTGAAGACGTACGACTACATCAACCGCGTTGTCATAACGCTTCCGCTTACGGTCTATGAGGGTACGTGGACAAACACTCTCCCCTCTCGTTGCTATGCCATCACCATGATCTTGCGTGTGCGTAGGAATTTTTTTGAAATTACTACGTTCCCCAACAGTGGCATCCGAGCCAGGTTTTATGCGTAGATGTCATATGCACGATTAGAACACAAGTGAGTTGTGGGCTATACAAGTCATACTGCTTACCAGCATGTCATACTTTGGTTCGGCGGTATTGTGAGATGAAGCAGCCTGGACCGACATTACGCGTACGCTTACGCGAGACTGGTTTCACCGTTATGAGCACTCGTGCTTAAAGGAGGCTGGCGGGTGTCTGTCTCTCTCACTTTAGCTGAATCGAGTGTGGCTACGCCCGGTCCTTGCGAAGGTTAAAATAGCACTAACTTGACGAACTATCGTTGTGGTTTGATGCGTAGGTAAGAATGGTTCTTGCTAAGCCCGTAGCAGCCACGTAAAATTTGCAACCACAAAGTAGAGGACGTCTAACTTGTTTTTGCAGGGCATGTTGTGATGTGATATGGTCAAGACGTGATGCTATATTTTATTGTATGAGATGATCATGTTTTGTAACCGAAGTTATCGGAACTGGCAGGAGCCATATGGTTGTCGCTTTACTATATGAAATGCAAACGCCCTGTAATTGCTTTACTTTATCACTAAGTGGTAGCGATAGTCGTAGAAGCAATAGATGGCGTAACGACAACGATGCTACGATGGAGATCAAGGTGTCGCGCCGGTGACGATGGTGATCACGATGGTGCTTCGAAGATGGAGATCACAAGCACAAGATGATGATGGCCATATCATATCACTTATATTGATTGCATGTGATGTTTATCCTTTATGCATCTTATCTTGCTTTGATTGACGGTAGCATTTTAAGATGATCTCTCACTAATAATCAAGAAGTGTTCTCCTTGAGTATGCACCATTGCGAAAGTTCTTCGTGCTGAGACACCACGTGATGATCGGGTGTGATAGGCTCTACGTTCAAATACAACGGGTGCAAAACAGTTGCACACGCGGAATACTCAGGTCATACTTGACAAGCCTAGCATATACAGATATGGCCTCGGAACACGGAGACCGAAAGGTCGAGCGTGTATCATATAGTAGATATGATCAACATAGTGATGTTCACCATTGAAACTACTCCATCTCACGTGATGATCGGACATGGTTTAGTTGATTTGGATCACGTGATCACTTTGATGACTAGAGAGATGTCTGTCTAAGTGGGAGTTCTTAAGTAATATGATTAATTGAACTTAAATTTATCATGAACTTAGTACCTAATAGTATTTTTCTTGTCTATGTTTGTTTGTAGATAGATGGCTCGTGTTGTTGTTCCGTTGAATTTTAATGTGTTCCTTGAGAAAGCAAAGTTGAAAGATGATGGTAGAAATTACGGATCGGGTCCGTAACTGAGATTATCCTCATTGCTGCACGGAAGAATTACGTCCTAGAAGCACCGTTGGGTGCCAGTGCCTGCTGCGATGCAACTGACGATGTTAAGAACGTCTGGCAGAGCAAAGCTGATGATTACTCGATAGTTCAGTGTGCCATGATTTACGGCTTAGAACCGGGTCTTCAACGACATTTTGAACGTCATGGAGCATATGAGATGTTCCAGGAGTTGAAGTTAAAATTTCAAGCAAATGCCCGAATTGAGAGATATGAAGTCTCCAATAAGTTCTATAGCTGCAAGATGGAGGAGAATAGTTACATCGGTGAACACATACTCAAAATGTCCGGGTATAATAATCACTTGATTCAACCGGGAGTTAATCTTCACGATGATAGTGTCATTGATGTAATTCTTAAATCACGCCACCAAGCTACAAGAGCTTCGTGATGAACTATAATATGCAAGGGATGAACAAGACTATTCGAGCTTTTCACAATGCTAAAAGCATGAGGTAGAAATCAAGAAGGAGCATCAAGTGTTGATGGTTAACAAGACCACCGTTTCAAGAAAAGGGCATAGGGAAGAAGAAGGAACTTCAAAAGAACAGCAAACAAGTTGCTGCTCAAGAGAAGAAACCCAAGTCCGGACCTAAGCTCTGAAATCGAGTGCTTCTCTCGCAAGCGATCGACATTTGGAAGCGGAACTGCCCCAAGTATTTGGCGGATAAGAAGGATGGCAAAGTGAACAAAGGTATATGTGATATACATGTTATTGATGTGTACCTTACTAATGCTCGCAGAGCACTGGTATTTGATAACGGTTACATTGCTAATATTTGCAACTTGAAACAGTACTACGGATTGCGAAGATTGGCTAAGGACGAGGTGACGATGCGCGTGGGAAATGGTTCCAAAGTCGATGTGATCGCGGTCGGCACGCTACCTCTACATCTACCATCGGGATTAGTTTTAGACCTAAATAATTGTTATTTGGTGCGAGCGTTGAGCATGAACATTATATCTGGATCTTGTTTGATGCGAGACGGTTATTCATTTAAATCAGAGAATAATGGTTGTTCTATTTATATGAGTAATATCTTTTATGGTCATGCACCCTTGAAGAATGGTCTATTTTTATTGAATCTCGATAGTAGTGATACACATATTCATAGTGTTGAAACCAAAAATTGCAGAGTTGATAACGATAGTGCAACTTATTTGTGGCACTGCCGTTTAGGTCATATCGGTGTAAAGCGCATGAAGAAACTCCATACTGATGGGCTTTTGGAATCACTTGATTATGAATCACTTGGTACTTGCGAACCGTGCCTCATGGGCAAGATGACTAAAACGCCGTTCTCCGGAACTATGGAGCGAGCAACTGATTTGTTGGAAATCATACATACCGATGTTTGTGGACCAATGAATGTTGAGGCTCGCAGCGGGTATCGTTATTTCCTCACCTTCACAGATGATTTGAGCAAATATGGGTATATCTACTTAATGAAACACAAGTCTTTTGAGTTACGAGTTTGGTCTACACTTGAAACAATGCGGAATAGTTTCGCAACTCACGCCACCCGGAACACCACAACGAAATGGTGTGTCCGAACGTCGTAATCGTACTTTACTAGATATGGTGCGATCTATGATGTCTCTTACTGATTTACCTCTATCGTTTTGGGGTTACGCTTTAGAGACGACCACATTCAAGTTAAATAGGGCACCATCAAAATCCGTTGAGATGTCGCCTTATGAACTGTGGTTTGGCAAGAAACCAAAGTTGTCGTTTCTTAAAGTTTGGGGCTGCGATGCTTATGTGAAGAAACTTCAACCAGATAAGCTCGAACCCAAATCGGAGAAACGTGTCTTCATAGGATACCCAAAAGAGACCATTGGGTACACCTTCTATCACAGATCTGAGGGCAAGATTTTTGTTGCTAAAATCAGATCCTTTCTAGAGAAGGAGTTTCTCTCGAAAGAAGTGAGTGGGAGGAAAGTAGAACTTGATGAGATAATCAGATCTGCTCCCTATAGGAAAGTAGTTCATCACAAGAACCGGTTCTGTGACAACTACACCAATTAGTGAGGAAGCTAATGATATTGATCATGAAACTTCGATGAAGTTTCTCTTGAACCTCGTGGGTCTACGAGTAAGATCCGCACGAGTTGTACGGTAATCCTATTCGGAAGTCATGTTACTTGACCATGATGAACCTCGAACTATGAGGAAGCGATGATGAGCCCAGATTCCGCAAAATGGCTAGAGGCCATGAAATCTGAGATGGGATCCATGTATGAAAACAAAGTATGGACTTTGGTTGACTTGCCGATGATCGGCAAGCCATTGAGAAAAATGGATCTTTAAGAAGAAGACCGCGTTGATGGTAATGTAGCTGTCTATAAAGCTCGACTTGTTGCGAAAGGTTTTCGACAAGTTCAAGGGGTTGACTACGATGAGACTTTCTCACCCGTAGCGATGCTTATGTCTGTCCGAATCATGTTAGCTATTGCTGCATTTCATGATTATGAAATTTGCCAAATGGTTGTTAAAACTGCATTCTTGAATGGATTTCTGGAAGAAGAGTTGTATATGATGCAGCCAAAAGGTTTTGTTGATCCAAAAGGTGCTAACAAAGTGTGCAATCTCCAGCGATCCATTTATGGACTGGTGCAAGCATCTCGGAGTTGGAATAAGCACTTTGATAGTGTGATCAAAGCATATGGTTTTATATGAGACTTTGGAGAAGCTTTGATTTACAAGAAAGTGAGTGGGAGCTCTGTAGCATTTCTGATATTATATGTAGATGGCATATTATTAATTGGAAATGATGTAGAATTTCTGGATAGCATAAAAGGATACTTGAATAAGAGTTTTTCAATGAAAGACCTCGGTGAAGTTGCTTACATATTGGGCATCAAGATCTATAGAGATAGATCAAGACGCTTAATAGGACTTTCACAAAGCACATACCTCGATAAAATTTTGAAAAAGTTCAGAATGGATCTGGCAAAGAAAGAGTTCTTGCCCGTGCTTCAAGGTGTGAAGTTGAGTCAGACTCAATGCCCGACCACTGCAGAAGATATAGAGAAAATGAAAGATGTTCCCTATGCTTCAGCCATAGGCTCTATCATGTATGCAATGCTGTGTACCAGACCTGACGTATGCTTAGCAATAAGCTTGGCAGGAAGGTACCAAAGTAATCCAGGAGTGGATAACTAGACAGCGGTCAAGAACATCCTGAAATACCTAAAAAGGACTAAGGATATGTTTCTTGTATATGGAGGTGACAAAGAGCTAGTCGTAAATGGTTACGTTGATGCAAGCTTTGACACTGATCCGGACGATTCTAAATCGCAAACCGGATATGTATTTTTATTAAAACGGTGGAGTTTTAAGTTGGTGCGGTTCTAAACAAAGCGTCGTGGCGGGATCTACATGTGAAGCGGAGTACATAGCTGCTTCTGAAGCAGCAAATGAAGGAGTCTGGATGAAGGACTTCATTTCCGATCTAGGTGTCATACCTAGTGCATCGGGACCAATGAAGATCTTCTGTGACAATACTGGTGCAATTGCCTTGGCAAAGGAATCCAGATTTCACAAGAGGACCAAGCACATCAAGAGACGCTTCAATTCCATTCGGGACCAAGTCCAAGTGGGAGACATAGAGATTTGCAAGATACATACGGATCTGAATGTTGCGAGACACTGTGACTAAGCCTCTCTCATGAGCAAAACATGATCAGCACCAAGACTCCATGGGTGTTAGAATCATTACTATGTAATCTAGATTATTGACTCTAGTGCAAGTGGGAGACTGAAGGAAATATGCCCTAGAGGCAATAATAAAGTTATTATTTATTTCCTCATATCATGATAAATGTTTATTATTCATTCTAGAATTGTATTAACCGGAAACATGATACATGTGTGAATACATAGACAAACATATAGTCACTAGTATGCCTCTACTTGACTAGCTCATTAATCAAAGCTGGTTGTGTTTCCTAACCATAGACATGTGTTGTCATTTGATTAATGGGATAACATCATTAGGAGAATGATGTGATTGACATGACCCATTCCGTTAGCCTAGCACTTGATTGTTTAGTATATTGCTATTGCTTTCTTCATGACTTATACATGTTCCTAAAACTATGAGATTATGCAACTCCCATTTACCGGAGGAACACTCTAGGTACTACCAAACGTCACAACATAACTGGGTGATTATAAAGGAGTACTACAGGTGTCTCCAAAGGTACATGTTGAGTTGGCATATTTCGAGATTAGGTTTTGTCACTCCGATTGTCGGAGAGGTATCTCTGGGCCCTCTCGGTAATGCACATCACTATAAGCCTTGCAAGCAATGTGACCAATGAGTTTGTTACGGGATGATGCATTACGTAACGAGTAAAGAGACTTGCCGGTAACGATATTGAACTAGGTATTGGCTACCGACGATCGAATCTCGGGCAAGTAACATACCTATGACAAAGGGAACAACGTATGTTGTTATGCGGTTTGACCGATAAAGATCTTCGTAGAATATGTAGGAACCAATATGAGCATCCAAGTTCCGCTATTGGTTATTGACCCAGAATAGTTCTAGGTCATGTCTACATAGTTCTCGATCCCGTAGGGTCCGCACGCTTAACGTTACAATGACAGTTTTATTATGGGTTTATAAGTTTTGATGTACCGAAGTTTGTTTGGAGTCCCGGATGTGATCACGGACATGACGAGGAGTCTCGAAATGGTCGACACAACAAGATTGATATATTGGACGACTATATTCGGACACCGGAAGTGTTCCGGGTGATTTCAGAGAAAACCGGAGTGCCGGAGAGGTTACCGGAACCCCCCGGGAGAGTTAATGGGCCACATGGGCCTTAGTGGGAAGAGAGAGGGCGGCGGGGGGGGCGCGCCCTCTCCCTCTGGTCCGAATTGGACTAGGAGGCGCCCCCTCTTCCTTCCCCTCGCCCTTCCTTCCCCCTCCTAGTAGGAGTAGGAAAGGGGGAGTCCTACTCCTACTAGGAGGAGGACTCCTCCTCCTGGCGCCCCCCTTGTTCCTTTATATACGGGGGCAGGGGGCACCCCATAGACACACAAGTTGATCTACGGATCGTTCCTTAGCCGTGTGCGGTGCCCCCCTCCACCATATTCCACCTCGGTCATATCGTCGCAGAGTTTAGGCGAAGCCCTGCGCCGGTAGAACATCATCATCGTCACCATGCCATCGTGGTGACGGAACTCATCCCCGACGCTTTGCTGGATCGGAGCCCGGGGATCGTCATCGAGCTAAACGTGTGCTGAACTCGGATGTGCCGTACGTTCGGTACTTGGATCGGTCGGATCGTGAAGACGTACGACTACATCTACCGCGTTGTCATAATGCTTCCGCTTACGGTCTACGAGGGTACGTGGACAAACACTCTCCCCTCTCGTTGCTATGCCATCACCATGATCTTGCGTGTGCGTAGGATTTTTTTTGAAATTACTACGTCCCCCAACACCAATATGAGCATCCAGGTTCCGCTATTGTTTATTGACCGGAGGGGTGTCTCGGTCATGTCTACATAGTTCTCGAACCCGTAGGGTCCGCACGCTTAACGTTCGATGACGATATTGTATTATATGATTTATGTGATTTGGGGACCGAATGTTGTTTGGAGTCCCGGATGAGATCACAGACATGATGGGGAGTCTCGAAATGGCAGAGAGATAAAGATTGATATATAGGACGATACTATTTTGACACCAAAAGTGTTTCGAAATGTATCGGGTATTTATCGGAGTACCGGGGGGGGGGGGTTACCGGGACCGCTAAGGGGAATATATGTGCCATGAGAGGGGAGCACACCAGCCCACTAGGTGTGGGGCGCCCCTTATGGCATGTGGCCGAATTAGAGAAAGAAAAACAGGGGTTCGACCCCCTTCCTTTCTCTCTTCCCCCTTCCCTTTCTTCTCCGGTGAAAAAAGGAAAGGGGGGCGCTAGTTGGGGAAACCCCAAGTAGGATTCGGATCCTACTTGGGGCGCCCCCTGGCTGCCTCTCTGATATGTCTCCAATGCATCTATGATTTTTTGATTTTTCCATGCTGTTATATTATCCTTCTTGGATGTTTTACAATCATTTTATAGTCATTTTATATCATTTTTTGGTACTAACCTATTGACATAGTGCCCAGTGTCAGTTGTTGTTTTCTGCATGTTTTTTACATCATAGGAAATCAATATCAAACGGAGTCCAAACGTAGCGAAACTTTTTGAGTATTTTTTTGGGCCAGAAGACATCTAGTGGGCCAATGAAGCACCTGGGGTGCCTCGAGGGGGGCAGCACCCACCAGGGCACGCCTAGGTGGGTTGTGCCCACCCCGGGTGCCCCCTAAACCGCCTCTTCGCTCTATAAATACCACAATATTCCAGAAACCCTAGGGGAGTCGACGAAAATCAATTCCAGCTGCCGCAGAGTCCAGAACCACCAGATCCAATCTAGACACCATCACAGAGGGGTTCACCACTTCCATTGGTGCCTCTCCGATGATGCGTGAGTAGTTCTTTGTAGACTTTCTGGTCCATAGTTAGTAGCTAGATGGCTTCCTCTCTCTCTCTCTCTCTCTCTCTCTCTCTCTCTCTCTCTCTCTTTTGATTATCGATACAATGGTCTCTTGGAGATCCATATGATGAAAGCCTTTTTGCGATTTGTTTGTTGGGATCCGATGAACTTTGAGTTTATGATCACATCTACGTTTTTATCCATGAAAGTTATTCGAATCTTCTTTGATCTCTTATATGCATGATTGCTTATAGCCTCATATTTCTTCTCCGATATTTGGGTTTTGTTTGGCCAACTTGATCTATTTATCTTGCAATGGGAAGAGGTGCTTTGTGATGGGTTCGATCTTACGGTGCTTGATCCCAATGACAGAAGGGGAAACGACACGTATGTATCGTTGCCATTAAGGACAAGATGGTATCTATTGTGGGGTCTATTTCTACATAAATAGATCATGTCTACATCATGTCATCGTTCTTATTGCATTGCTCCGTTTCTCCATGAACTTAATACACTAGATGCATGCTGGATAGCGATCGATGTATGGAATAGTAGTAGATGCAGGCAGGAGTCGGTCTACTAATCTTGGACGTGATGCCTATATAATGATCATTTCCTAGATAATCGTTATGATTATTTGAAGTTCTATCAATTGCCCAAAATGCCAAACATACTGATGTCTGTTAGAACTACGTCGGTATTTCGCCAAAGAGGAAGGGATGATGCAGTATAGCGACGGTAGGTATTTCCCTCAGTGATGAGACCAAGGTTATCGAACCAGTAGGAGAACCTCCTCACATCACGTAAACAGCCCCTGCACACAAATAACAAATACTCACACCCCGAAAGGGATTGACAACCCCTTTAACATGTCGGTTGTGAGTATTTGTTATTTGTGTGCAAGTGTTGTTTATGTGGTGTGAGGAGGTTCTCCTACTGGTTCGATAACCTTGGTCTCATCACTGAGGGAAATACCTACCATCGCTATACTGCATCATCCCTTTCTCTTTGGGGAAATACCGACGTAGTTCTAGCAGACATCAAAATGAATTTCTGGCACCGTTGCCGGGGAGGATTTTCAACATCAACCAGGTTCCTAATCACAAATCTCATCTCCTCGCAATTTACATTATTTGCCATTTGCCTCTCGTTTTCCTCTCCCCCACTTCACAAAATTTGCCGTTTTATTCACCCTCTTTTTCGTTCGCCGTTTTCTCGTCAGATCTGTTTTTGTGTGCGATCTTGTTTGCGTAGTCATGATGCCTGAAAGAAAATATTATGATGTTCCTTACCCAAATATTTTGCTTGAAATTGAGAAAAGTACTAAGGAATATATGACTACACATTTTGAGCATAATAAATATTTTATTGAAGAACTTAAGGAACACTCCGTTGTGTTAGAAGCTAAACAACTTGATGATATTAGTAGATAAGTTTGCAATCTTCAATCTAAGTATGCTTTTGCTGAAAGTTTGTTGGGAAAAATATCTGATGCACAAGCCACTTTAGTGATGAAGATCTTAAAATGATTGGTGTTTCTTCTATTGATTCTTTGTTTAGTAAAATTAATATTGATGAAAAAGGGACTCGAGAAGAGTCAACTTTAGCTAGAAGGCGTCCCTATGATTCGGAGGGTGAAAATCTTGTTGAGAAAATTGCTAAAAGTGGGTTCGAAGAGGTCAAGACTTTAACTAGTGATGTGCCCACTATTTTGGATTACAAAGACTTTAATTATGATAGTTGCTCTTTTATTTTTTGCAATCCATGATAAATTCACCCGATGCTTATGAACAAAATAAAGCTTTTACTAAACATATTGTTGATGCCACGATGAAAGCTTTTGAAGAAAAGTTTGAATTAGAAGTTTTAATTCCTAGAAAATTGCATGATGAGTGGGAGCCTATTATCAAAGTCAAGATTTACAACCATGAGTATTTTGCTTTGTCTGACTTGGGTGCTAGTGTTTCTACAATTTTTAAACCTTTATGTGATGTGCTTGGTCTTACCAATATTGAAGAATGCTCTTTAAATTTGTACTTAGCGGATTCTACTATTAAAAATCCTATGGGAAGAATTAATGATGTTCTTATTCTTGCAAATAGGAATTATGTGCCCATAGATTTTATTGTTCTTGATAATGATTGCAATTCGTCTTGTCCAATTATTTATGGTAGACCGTTTTTGCGTACTATTGGTGCTGTTATTGATATGAAAGAAGGCAATATTAAATTTCTGTTTCCAGTAAGGAAGGGAATGGAACACTTCCCTAGAACAAGAATTAGGCCACCATATGAATTAATCATGATGTCATCTTATGGATCTAGAACCAAAGATGACAAAACTTAGATCCAGCGCGTTATGCCTAGCTAGAGGCGTAAAACAATAGCGCTTGTTGGGAGGCAACCCAATGAATAAAATTTGTTTTTGCTTTTTGCTTTCTATTATTGTGTGTTAGCACAATTATGATACTGCTATGATTGTGTTTCTTGTGCTTTAATTAGTGTTTGTGCCAAGCAAGGCCTTTGGGAAGACTTGGGTGAAAGTTTATTTGATCTTGCTGAAAAACAGAAACTTTTGCGCTCACGAGATTATTTGTCATTTTTTTACAAAAGAGTGATTTTGAGTTGATTCTTTTTGAAGAATATTAATAGACACGTTCCTCACGTCCAACAATTTATTTAAGAATTTTTGGAGTTCAGAAGTATTCGAAATATTCAGATTTCTACAGACTGTTCTGTTTTTGACAGATTCTGTTTTCTTTGCGTTGTGTGCTTGTTTTGATGATTCTATGGTTTTCTTTGATGAGTTTTTGCCATAGAAAAGTTTGAATACAGTAGATATAATGGAAAAACAAAATAAGAATAGGTTTGCAACTGTACTTATAGTAGTGGTTTGCTTTCTTATACTAAACGGATCTCATGAAGGTTTTGTTGAGTTTTGTGTGATTGAAGTTTTCAAGTTTTGGGTGATCTTACGATGGATGAAGGAATAAGGATTAGCAAAAGGCTAAGCTTGGGGATGCCCGAGTCACCCCAAGATAATATTCAAAGAAGTAGCAAGCAACTGAGCTTGGGGATGCCTCCAAGTGGCATCCCCGCTTTCTTCTAACAACCATCGGTATTTTACTTGAAGCTATATTTTTATACGTCACATATTATGAGTTTTGCTTGGAGCGTCTTGTATGATATGAGTCTTTCTTGTTTTGCTTTGTGTTTCAAGTGTTGAGTCCTTGCTGTACACACCCTTTTGAGGAAGCCAAAAATTATGCTATGCTTGCTCCTATGCTTCACTTAAATTTATAGAGCCATGGATTTGCTCTAGTGCTTCACTTATATCTTTTTGAGCACGGTATGCTTTGTTATTTTTGAAGAAATGCTCTCATTCTTCACTTGGATTTATTTGGGGCTTTGTAAAATTTTCAGAAATTCTCTCTTGCTTCACTTAGACTATTTTGAGAGAAAGAAAAATTACTCATGTTCTTCACTTATATTTGTTTGAGCTTATCAAAACCAACATATAAAAATAGTCCCAAAGTGATAGATATCCAAGGAGGATATAATAAAAACTTTCATGAAGATCATTGGACAAAATAAAATTGATTCATAATAATGGTTTTAAGATATGACGATATGATATGTGAGTCATGTTGATGAGTAATTGTGCTTTAGTAAGAATATTGATGTTAAGGTTTGTGATTCCCTATGCAAACACGAAAGTCAATAGTTATGCAATGAAATTTATATCCTACTTATGGTGCATTATTCGGTGTTACTAATGCTTAATGCTTGGTTACGAGATTTTTTGATTTTTGGTTGGTCGCTTCTCAATCTTTTTGCTAGCCTTCATTTTGCACTAAGTATGATCACTACTTATGCATCCAAAATCCTTTAAACCAGTTTTGCCTTATGAGTCCACTATACCTACATATATGCGGTATTTTCATGCTGTTCTAAGAAAATTTGCATGTGCCATCTCTAATTTTCAAAATAAATTGCTCTTTTGTGTGCTCTACCGCTCGCGAGGCGGTGAAGGGTGACCAATATTTTCCATGCTAGATGTGTTATTCTCAGGATGAGTGTTTATTCACTTGCCATTGCACGAGAGTACGGCAAAGGTACTAGGGATGCCCAGTCCTGAAATGAATAACGAATTTACTTTATGTTGTCAAATAATAAATTCCTTGGAAAGTGTTGGTATGGAGGTCACTCGTGGATATGGTTAGCCATGGAGTGTGAAAGTAATGGTGGTAAAAGGAATAAACTTTATTTTTCTGTTTGGGAACCGCCTATGATATATCTATCATGGAAAGTGTTGGTATCTCTAAGTCGTTTTTGTTGGTGGGAAAAGTATGCCTCTCAAAAATATTTTTTCTCTCAATTTAAGCTTTGAGCTCGGGCACCTCTACAAATCCCTACTTCCCTCCATGAAGGGCCTTTCTTTTACTTATGCAATTTTTATTTTGAATTGAAACTCCATCTTCTCACCAACTAAGGGGCACTATGATCGTATTTGAGCATTGGGTGTAGCTAATATTCGAGTGTGTTTCATGAATGGATCAATGATTGAGCATGATGGGCTAGGGATAACTTGCTTTAGTGTTGATATTTTGAAAGACATGGTTGCTTGCTGATATGCTTGACTATTAAAGTCTTTATATCAAAACTAGACTATTGCTCTGAATCATATAAAAGTCCAAATGTCCATGCTATTAAGAAAATAAATGTGATGAACATGTTAGGCAGCATTCCACATCAAAAATTCTGTTTTTATCATTTACCTACTCAAGGAAGAGCAGGAATGAAGCTTGGGGATGTTGATACGTCCCCAACATATCTATAAATTTTTATTGTTCCATGCTGTTATATTATCATTCTTGGATGTTTTACAATCATTTTATATCATTTTTTGGTACTAACCTATTGACATAGTGTGCAGTGCCAGTTGCTATTTTCTGCATGTTTTTTACATCGCAGGAAATCAATATTAAACGGAGTCCAAACGCAACGAAACTTTTTGAGGATTGTTTTTGGGCTAGAAGACATCCAGTGGGCCAAGGAAGCACCTGGGGGGTGCCTCGAGGGGGCACCCACCAGGGCGCGCTTGGGGGCCCAGCGCCCATGTGGGTCGTGACCCCCTCGGGTGCCCCCTGAACCACCTCTTCGGTCTATAAATACCCCAATATTCAAGAAACCCTAGGGGAGTCGACGAAAATCAATTCCAGCCGCCGCAGAGTCCAGAACTACCAGATCCAATCTAGACACCATCACGGAGGGGTTCACCACTTCCATTGGTGCCTCTCCGATGATGTGTGAGTAGTTCTTTGTAGACCTTTGGGTCCGTAGTTAGTAGCTAGATGGCTTCCTCTCTCTTTTGATTATTAATACAATGGTCTCTTGGAGATCCATATGATGTAAGTCATTTTGCGATGTGTTTGTTGGGATCCGATGAACTTTGAGTTTATGATCAGATCTAGGTTTTTATCCATGAAAGTTATTTGAGACTTCTTTGATCTCTTATATGCATGATTGCTTATAGCCTCGTATTTCTTCTCCAATATTTGGGTATTGTTTGGCCAACTTGATCTATTTATCTTGCAATGGGAAGAGGTGCTTTGTGATGGGTTCGATCTTACGGTGCTTGATCCTAGTGACAGAAGGGGAAACGACACGTATGTATCGTTGCCATTAAGGATAACAAGATGGGATCTATTATGGGGTCTATTTCTACATAAATATATCTTGTCTACATCATGTCATTGTTCTTATTGCATTACTCCGTTTCTCCATGAACCTAATGCACTAGATGCATGCTGGATAGCAGTCAATGTGTGGAGTAATAGTAGTAGATGCAGGCAGGAGTCGGTCTACTAACCTTCGACGTGATGCCTATATAATGATAATTGCCTGGATATCATCATGATTATTTGAAGTTCTATCAATTTCCCAACAGTAATTGTTTTCCCACCGTTTGCTATCTTTCTCGAGAGAAGCCACTAGTGAAACCTACGACCCATGGGTCTCTTTTCATCATATTTGCCTTTGCGATCTATTTTCCTTTGTATTTATTTTCAAATCTATTAAACCAGAAATACAAAAATACCTTGCTGCAATTTATTTGTTATGCGATCTATTTATCCTATCTACCATTTTTACCTCACGTTATTTGCCTATCTTGAGGCGCCGTGCCCGAAAGGGATTGACAACCGCTTTAACACGCCAGGTTGCAAGTATTTGTTATTTGTGTGCAGGTGCTATTTACGTGGTGTGAGGAGGTTCTCCTACTGGTTCGATAACCTTGGTCTCATCACTGAGGGAAATACCTACCATCGCTATACTGCATCATCCCTTCCTCTTTGGGGAAATGCCGTCGTAGTTCTAGCAGACATCACTCTCCTCCCCTCCCACCTATATATATGTGGGGAGGGGGTGCCTAGAACACACAATGTCAATTGTTAGCCATGTGCGGCGCCCCCCTCCACAGTTTACACCCTCGTGTCGATCTCAAAACTGGCAGATCTCAGGTAGGGGGTCCCGAACTGTGTGTCTGAGGATTAATGGTAACAAGGGACGATGGGGATGCAATGTTTACTCAGGTTCGGGCCCTCTTAAAGGAGGTAAAACCCTACGTCCTGCTTGATTGTATTCAGTGGGTATAGGGGTTACAAGAGTTGATCTACCTCGAGATCGTAATGGCTAAACCCTAGCTGTCTAGCCTATGAGAATTCTGATAGCCTCTACGGACTAAACCCTCCGGTTTACATACACAGCGGAGGGGCCTATGGTTGTACAAAGTAGGCTGGCAGAGGAAGGAAATAATACATCTGGACACCAGAACTTTCCATTCACGCATATAGGAGTCCTACGCAGACACAGGGGATGATCTTCGGCTTTTATCTTCACGGCCCATTAGTCCGGCCCATATTGAATAGGCTGGGCACCCGAGGACCCCCTAATCCAGGACTCACTCAGTATCCCCCAAACTTGCCTTCAATGACGATGTAGTATCCGGCTTATGTCTTTGGCTTTGCAAGGCAAGTTCTTCATCATACCTCAGATGGATAAAAGTCCGGTCATGACCTTCACGTTCTGCCTTTATGATTCCTCCTTGTTGTCGCCTCAATTTCCATGCGCCGGGCGAATGCGAACGGTCCATAATATTTTTTTTTACAGATAATCGCCTGACCACATAGGGGTGGCATCTATATAAAGAGGTTAGATCCCCAAATGCCATCCACATCGCGTAGAGATCATCAGAACCAGCCACAGAAAACTTCAAAACATGGTTAGTGCTCCTAGCTCTTCTTCGCGCCCTCATGGCCCTCAAGAGGGTGATTGGCGAAGCTGCTCAGTGTCTCACCATCAGTTGAGTCGACTTCAGACGCTGGGATATCTCGCTCTCATAGATGTTGTCTCTGTGCGAGGCCTCGATTGGCAATGACGTGCTAGCAGAGAATTTCCCCAATCCCAACAAGGAGGAGAGGGTGTACTTCGTTTTGTTTCTTTTGTGGGGCTTAGGATTTTCGATCCACCCCTTTCTCAGGGGTCTGTTGGAGTTATACGGGATCTAGCTGCACAACCTCACCCCAGGTTCTATTCTAAACATCTCGGGTTTTGTCGCTCTCTGCGAACTATTTTTAGGCTGTGAGGCTCATTTTGAACTATGGAGAAAGTTCTTTTGCCTCATCCCTCGACATCAAGGGGGTTCCATATTTGAAGTGGGCGGCGCCAAAGTATGGCGCATAGCTGGATCAGGTTACCCTGTGTGAACTCCCAAGGAGGTATCCCAAGAATGGTCTTCGGAATGGTTTTACATTGAGGACGTTCCCCTTTTGTACCCAGTTCGGCGTGGACTCCCCTAGTTTTCTAGTGCTCCTTTGAAAAAACGCTTTAATTGGCGCCCCCCGGAGTCCCAAGGAAGAAGACAGTGCGGAAGTGAAGAGGCTGGTCAGCAAGGTCAGATTACTTTCTCATTACGAGCTCTCAATAATCGAAGTTATGTCCATTGAGATAAAGCAATGTATCCAGCCCCTCAAGTCCAGAGTGACCCCTTTATGGTTTTACAACGGAGAGGACGCCACATCTCGTTATAGGCGTAAGGGCCCGGATACCCTAGCCAAATTGGCCATCATCCTGGACGATCTTTATAAGGGGGAGAAAGAAGACTTCATCCGTCTAAATTGTCGGGAAGGTTTCTCCATGTATAACCCCATTGAATGGGTAAGTTTTTTGATTACCAGCACTGTTCTACCTTGTTATTGACGTATGTTAATCAAATTATTCTAATTTTCTTAAAGAAGACATGGAGGAAGGAGGTCGAGAATATTCATTGCCCTCCCCAACAGCCAAAGGATTATGCTCGTAACGAAGACCCCGGCTTCTGTGAGGATCTGAATATATTCATAGAGTTTGATGATGGAGTCTTTTACCAAGCGAGCCTTGACGGCTCGGAAGTGGCCATTACATCCGACTAGTCCCGCCTTTTCTCTTTCTCCATTGTAAGTATTTGGAAAGCTTCCTCAAAAAAGGAGACCCTACTTGTATCTCACCCATCACACTGAATTGTGCTTCATAGGATCGGCGCTCAGCGAGCCGCACTCCATTGGGAGCGACCTCTAGGAAGGCAGCATCGATTCAGGGCGGGCGTTCAAAGCGGAAGAAAACCGGGAGTGTGGCCGAGTCTCCTCCTTCTTCAAAGAGGTATGTACATTGCATGAGATTAGATCGTTAGATTTCTCCTCCTATCTTATTTCAGGAGGGGCATATGGCAAACTGTGGGCAAACGCCCTGCTAGCTGAGTATCAGCTAATCCGGCTCCGGGCTCATCGACTGGGACCAGAACCAATACTGACACAACTCCAACTCATCCGCCTCATGAGGATTTGGATGACGTATCCATCACAAATTCCGAAGTGGAGAGTGTGATGAATCATCGATGATTGAAAGAGACCATGCATTTTCTAGTTTTTACTGAACAGGAATTTACTGCACTCATCACCGTGGATGCATAAATCCGAGATGCCCGGGACAGACTCGCTGGAGTTGCTCATCTGTTCTCAAAAGATATACAGGTAATGTATTGTAAGTTTAATAGGTATAAGCCAGTAGCCCCCAAGACTTGAAACGGTTGAGACAAACCGATTTAAGGATCACTTATCACCGCAGGTTCTCAAAGAGAAGAACAATGCTCTGTCCCAGGAGCTTGAGACGAACAGGACAAAGCTACATACCTCCACCTCAGTGCTAGAGGAGAGGAAGAAAGTCTCGATGACCAATGACCATAAAAACAACCTGGAGGAGGAAAAGGAGAGACAAGATGAAGATATAAAGAGCTTAAAGGCTCAATTATTGGCCGCACAAAAAGAGAACAAAAAGTTGAAAGGCGACATATTCAGTATGACCTTTTAACCATTCAAGGGTCTCATATTATCCCATAATCCGTAGTGTCATAATGCTACTCTTACATGTCTGCTAACCGGGCGGCTTGAATAAGAAGTATCCGGATTCCAAGGTGATGTGCTAAAAGAGATGTCTGTGGTTCATGAGCGGGCCCGGAAGGCCATGAGAAGTATGGCCAAAGCCTTATGGCAATCCGACGCCCCTCGAGAAAGTATGGAGGGGTTGGTGAACCTGTTCAAAGGTGCCCGACGCCATTTTGAGCTATGGAAGGTGTCCAAATGCCGGGAAGGTGCACGAGAGGCATGGGCAATGGTGAAGACGCGCTATACCGGGCTCGATCCGAATCATATGGCCCGAGTTGGACCTTGCTACGTCTTGAGCTTGCGTTGGTTTTCCTTGAAGAGGAAAGGGTGATGCAGCAATAGTAGTGTAAGTATTTCCCTCAGTTTTTGAGAACGAAGGTATCAATCCAGTAGGAGGCTCCTCAAAAGTCCCACGCACCTACACAAACAAACAAAGAACTCGCAACCAACGCAATAAAGGGGTTGTCAATCCCTTCACGTCCACTTGCGAAAGTGAGATCTGATAGAGATAGTATGATAAGATAAATATATTTTTGGTATTTTATAATATAGATGAAAAAAGTAAAGATGCAAATAAAAGTAGATTGGAAACTTATATGATAAAAGATAGACCCGGGGGCCAAAGGTTTCACAAGAGGCTTCTCTCAAGATAACATAAGTATTACGGTGGGTGAACAAATTACTGTCGAGCAATTGATAGAAAAGCGAATAATTATGAGATTATCTAGGCATGATCATGTATATAGACATCACGTCCGCGACAAGTAGACAGACTCCTGCCTGCATCTACTACTATTACTCCACACATCGACCGCTATCTAGCATGCATCTAGAGTATTAAGTTCATAAGAAGAAAGTAACGCATTAAGAAAGATGACATGATGTAGAGGGATAAACTCATGCAATATGATATAAACCCCATCTTTTTATCCTCGATGGCAGCAATACAATACGTGCCTTGCAACCCTTTCTGTCACTGGGTAAGGAGACCGCAAGATTGAACCCAAAGCTAAGCACTTATCCCATGGCAAAAAAGATCAATCTAGTAGGCCAAACCAAACTGATAATTCAAAGAGACTTGCAAAGATAACTCAATCATACATAAAAGAATTCAGAGAAGATTCAAATATTTCTCATAGATAAACTTGATCATAAACCCACAATTCATCGGATCTCGACAAGCACACCGCAAAAAGAGTTACATCGAATAGATCTCCACAAGAGAGGGGGAGAACATTGTATTGAGATCCAAAAAGAGAGAAGAAGCCATCTAGCTAATAACTATGGACCCGAAGGTCTATGTTAAACTACTCACAACTCATCGGAGGGGCTATGATGTTGATGTAGAAGCCCTCCATGGTTGATTCCCCCTCCGGCGGAGCGCCGACGAATGCTCCAAGATGGGATCTCGCGGATATAAGAGGTTACGGCGGTGGAAATTGTTTTTCGTTGGCTCCCTGGATGTTTTCGGGGTACGTAGGTATATATAGGAGGAAGAAGTACGTCGGTGGCTGTCGGTGTCAAAACCGGCGGATCTCGGGTAGGGGGTCCCAATCTGTGCGTCAAGGCTGATGGTAACAGGAAGCAAGGGACACATATGTTTACCCAGGTTCGGGCCCTCTCGACGGAGGTAAAACCCTACTTCCTACTTGATTAATATTGATGGTATGGGTAGTACAAGAGTAGATCTACCACGAGATCGTAGAGGCTAAACCCTAAGAGCTAGCCTATGATGGTATGATTGTAATTGTGGTCGGCCTTCTAAGGACCAACCTCTCTGGTTTATATAGACACCGGAGAGGTCTAGGGTTTACATGGAGTCGGTTACAAGGAAGGAAACACTATATCTGGATCGCCAAGCTTGCCTTCCATGCAAAGGAGAGTCCCATCCGGACACGGGCCGAAGTCTTGAGTCTTGTATCTTCATGCTTCAATAGTCCGGACGTTGTACATAGTCCGGCTGTCCGGATACCCCCTAATCCAGGACTCCCTCAGTATCCCCTGAACCAGGCTTCAATGACGATGAGTCCGGCGCGTAGTACTGTCTTCGGCATTGCAACGAGGGTTCCTTTTCCGAATACTCCAGAGTAATTATCAAACATGTAGACCGTGTCCGGATCTGCAAGATGATCTTCACATGGCATAAATCTGATCTGCTGGCAATCTTCGAGCATCGTGCCCGTGCATCGTGGCCTGGTCCAACGTGAACCTGCGCTTCTTACCACGACTCGTGTTACGAGGCGGTTTTATTGGCATGTCCCGTCGAGACAGAGATCGTGTTCCTCTTATTATGCGATTTTCCATTAATATGGGCGTGCGTGACCCCCCGACGGTTGTTGGTATAACTTCGTGTGTTTTTAGATAAGCCTCAAACGGTCACACCGAGGACTCTTGATATTCACCCTCTTTATAAAGGGGGGTGAGGCCTATGCCTCTTTTACACCTTCCTCGTGTCTTCTCGCACCTCGAGTTCTAACACCCGAAACCCGAGCTTCAACACCCCAGATCCTCCAATATGTTTGGATCCGTCCCTCAAGGCCGATGGGTGGCCTCCTCGATTAAAGAGGAAGACATTACGAAGCTCAGGGAGGTCGGATACCTGACCGCCGACATCCAACACAGGCTTCCTGCTCCAGGGCAGGTCATCCCAACACCGGAGCCTACTGAGTGCGTCATTTTTGTCCCGCACTTTCTCCGCGGCCTGGGCTTCACCCTCGATCCCTTTGTGAGGGGGCTCATGTTCTATTATGGGTTGGATTTTCATGATCTAGCTCCAGACGCTATCCTCCATATCACGTCGTTCATTATCGTGTGCGAGGCTTTTCTCCACGTCACCCCGCACTTCGGCTTGTGTCTTAAAACCTTCAATGTGAAGCCGAAGATGATCGAGGGGCGACATGTGGAGTGCAGAGGTGCCGTAATAAGCAGGAACGCCGATGCCCCATGGCCAGAGGGTTCTTTCCAGAATTATCCGATGTATGGCAACGGAGGTGGTTTTATGTCACGGCTCCCAGAGGCACAAAGTGGGTGGCTGCCCCCGAGTTCCGCTCGGGCCCTCCATCACAGTTGGCGTCTTGGACAGACGTAGGATAGAATTGGGGGCCCGCTGGTGACATACCAGTACTGCAGAATCGCATCCGGGAGCTTCTTGAGAGGTACAATAACCTCGTCAGCATAATGCAAGTGATGTTAATCTGACGGATGTTGCCGTCCCAACGCCGGCCTCTCCGGATGTGGGAGTTCAATCCGGAGGGTCCGCGGACTGTCAAGCACTTCTTCGGCTTGAAGCTTGGAGAGATGTGCAAATTATTCTTCGGACAGAAAGTAGAGTGTCCGGATACCACCGAGGATGCGGGCCTAAGCTGCAATTGCCTAGATACCCAAGTAAGTAATCTTGACACCGGACACCTTGTTTTGAGTTTTTCATAGTTGGTTATTCTGAAAATCATACGTGGCCAGGAATGGCTCAGCAAGGTGGAGAGAATCAGGTGTCCGGCACCACTTCCCGAAGGTTCGCCTGGTGCCACCATGGCTAAGATGCTTGACCAGGTACTCAGCAGGATGCCCTCGGGGAAGGACAAGGGGAAGAATGAAGAAACCGAACTCCACACGCTACACATCTGAACCGGGGGAATTGTTACCTCCCCTAAGGAGGATAGTCAGGAGAGGGAGGCTAAGGCCTCCTCCCCGCGCGGGAAGAAGAGGGCTGCCTCCGAAGACTTGGAGGCGGAGATGCCCAAACCAGGGAAAAAGACATCCCTAGGGGGCCTTTTCCTGACGGGCACCCTCACCGCATCATGCCCTCCAATGGGCCAGCCCTCCACCGAGCTGTAAGTCAATCTACAATCCGAAGGTACTGTGTTTCTCCTAGATCAATAACCAGGATTCAACTTTTTTGCAGTCCGGCTAGCAGCTCTTCTCAACAGGGTTCGTCTTCAGGGGACCTTCCCCCGGAGAAGATGGAGAGTGAGACCCCACCTGCCTCTCCGACTCATGAAGCGGGTGACACCGAGGTGTCGTCACGGAGGAGTCCGGATCTGCCGAAGCCGGAAGCCAATACATCAGCCGCCCTGAATTCGGAGCATTTGGCTCACACGAGGGGCGATGGGAAGGGTCCAGCACAGTTCATTGTCCGGCCGGACGTACTGACAGGCTTACTGGAGCAAGCTGCGCTCTCGGAGGATCACCGCTCATTAATGAGCGCGATGCTCAAGAAGATTTCATCCGCTACAAGCGGTTTGAATGAAGCATTCACAAGCCTGCTCAAAGGCTTTGAGGTATGTAATGAGTAGTACACTATTTCTTTGGCTGTGAGGCACGCGCTAGGTGTGCTCCATATAGATAGTAGCCCCTGAGACTCTGGTTGCCCGCCCTAGGCGGCAAACGGGGGATCATAAACCAATGACTGTGCTGTAAATATGTGCAGGTACCTGTGGGTCTGGACGCCGGCCAGTCCATTGAAGTTGCCAAATTAACGAGGCAAATTGGATCGATTGATGCCGATATCACGTTGGTGAATGAGCGGCTGGACAAATCACAAGGTATGTGTCATGCCTTCCCTTGTATAGGAAAATATGAAGGTGGCATGATATTGATGTAATATGTTTGGACTGCAGATGGTGCTGCTGTCGTGGAGGCCCTGAGGGCGGAACTTGCTCAAGCCAAGGAACAGGCTCGGGTGAGCAATGCGGCTGCCCTAAAGGCGGCCGAGGAATTGAGGGCCGAACAGGCCGCTCATCGCCGAAGCGAGGAAAAGATAGCCGAAATGGCTATTGAGTTAAAAAATGCCACTGACTGGTATGAGCTCCTTAAAAAGGAACATGAGGATAATTCGGCCGAACTGAACAAGGCACTGAATGCCACCAAGGAAATCCGGACCGAGCTCAGGGGTGTGTGTGAGGAGCTTCAACAGGCTGGTAAAATCGCGGCTGGGGGCTCCTATTTGCTGCGGACGAAATTTTTCGATCCGAAGTATGCTCCCCTGGATGGACGCTGGAGTCCTGCAGACGCATATGCAAATTTGGCGAAGAGTACGGCTGACGCTGCCGACTTCTTCAAAGATCAAGGTGACAAGGAAGTGGAGAAGCTTTTCTGGTCGCAATTCCATGCTCCCACTCACCCGCTGCTGTTAAGTGACAAAATGGCTGCTGTAGCGTAGCTTCACAGGCTGTCCGAGTTTGCAATGCGGTCTGTAGTAGACCATCTATGGCCAAAGGGTCCTAAGCCGGACAGTTACTTCGGTTTGGTGCAACAGTTCCTTGGGGCCGTGCCTCGGATCGATGCCATGAGGAGGTCGGCGTGTATAGAGGGTGCATGGATGGCTCTTGCCCGCGTTGAAGCCTATTGGACGGATATGGATGGCACCGTTATAGCGTCCCAGGATCCGGTGGGGGGCCAATATCCGGCCGAGCACTATTTGGCGCAGGTCACAGAGGGTGCCCGCCTAATAGAGGCGCAGTGCTCGAAGAATGTCTTGTTCGAGTGATGAGTCGAATCATTGTAAAAACAATGTTTATTTTGATTATCAGGCTATATTTATACTGTTTGCCTAAAAATATGATTGTGTCCCCTGTGCGGCCGTTTATATATATGTGTGTGTGTGTGTAATCCGAAAGTTAGCAGTCGTTGGCTTCAGCCCCCACGCATACAATGCGGGGGTGTTCGCAAAAAATGTGCTTAGTCACACTTGATCCAATGTCTTGGTCCATAAAGGAGGTGATCGCACGTCAAACTAGGCAACCGGACTATATAGCTGTAACACTTTCGCTTAGCCATGGGGGTCTAACGTTGGGGCTACTATGTAGCCCCTTGTACCTTCACGTGCATCTGAATACGGGGGGCGCATACGTACATGGCCGGAAAACGGCCCTTCGTTAATGCGGAGGAATCCTAATGATTCCGGTGAGTCTTCGAGTGGTTGAATAGTCTCTCACTGCATCATGACAGTCAGTTTTCGGCTTTCTCTATTGAGGTGCTCATCCGGAATAACCAGGGCACAATCGCAATAGTTCTCCTTTGGCCACCTTAGCCAATAATAACAGAATGTAAGGCGGCAAACCCAGGAGCCGGGCAATCCCAACATTTGTCCAAAGACATGATTCGGAGCTGATGCATATAAGGCCAAACTCGTGACGCCGAACAATCCCGAAGGTATTCGGACTTTATAACAGATGATGAGCTCAAGAATGCCCATTCATTATAAACCCTGTGTTTCCAGGTACGTGCATTGATCTGTCGTGGCGAAATGCCAAAAACGGCAGTATCCTCTGTGGGTATGGAACCCATGGGATGGTTAAGCAACAAGAGGCAATAGAAAAGGTTTACACAGGAGCTTAATCTAAAAAGAAACTTGTTGAACAGGGCCCTACTGCACGTCTGCGCCTTTGTCTTTGTTGTGCCGCATCCTGGAAGGGTATCACGCGAACGTTGTCTGTGGAAAAAGAAAACTCATAGGAGAGTGCAACATAAGTATGCGATGGATAGTAAAAGTGTAAGATGTTGGCCTGCCAATAAGGTTGAGCCAAGTGTGGGGCTTTATAAAGTGTTTATAGCCCCCGGTATCCACTATAGGATTACATATACGATGCCCTGGTTCAATCTGGGCTACCAGACTCGTCTAACCGTGTCCGTGGTCCTAACGACCAGTCATATTTTTTTTATATTGGAGGTCGCTTATAGTCCGGCCGCTAGGGCCGTCGCGTCTTCCTCTGCGCGTGATGAGCGCTCTATTATTCCACTAACGGTGATGACGCCCCGTGGACCGGGCATCTTGAGTGTAAGGTAACCATAGTGCGGCAATGCGTTGAAGCGGGCGAAGGCCGTTCTTCCGAGCACTGCGTGATAGTCGCTTTGGAAGGGTGCAATGATGAAGAGTAGTTCTTCGCTTCTGGAGTTGCCTGGAGAGCCGAATGTTACCTCCAGTATGACGGAGCCCCTGCTGTAGGCTTCAACGCCTGGTATCACCCCTTCAAAGGTGGTTTTGCTTTGGCTGATTCTGGATGGGTTTATCCCCATCCTGCGAACAGTGTCCTCGTATATTAAATTGAGACTACTTCCGCCGTCCATGAGGACCCGGCTGAGGCGGTATTCGTCGATTATTGGGTCAAGCACCAAGACCTTTGATCCTCTGTGCCGAATACTAGTTCGTCCGTCCAAGTGCTCGAAAGTGATCGGATACGACATCCAGTAGTTAAGTGAGGGTATGACGGGCTCTTATCGTGCGTGTTTCTATGCGCGCGTTCGTGCCTTCTCATGGATGTACGAGTTGCGTGGATCATGTTCACTGTTTTGACCTCTGGCGGGAATTTTTTTGTCCCTCAGTGTTCGGCTGGCGAGGTTCATCCTCGTCCTCACTTGGTGTTTCCCTTCCCTTGTGTTCGGCATTCAATTTGCCGGCCTGCTTGAAGACCCAACACTCTCTGTGCGTGTGGTTTGCAGGCTAGTCAGGGGTGCCATGGATTTGGCATAGTCTGTCTAGGACTCTATTCAGACTGGACGGTCCCTCTTTACTGCCTTTAGATGGCTTATTTTGCTGATTAGGTCGAGAGCCCCTGAATCCAGCATTAACCGTTGTGTTATCCGGGCTCTCTTCCTTGTTTTGGCGTTTATTTTTATTACGCCGTGGCTTCCTGTTGCCATCCCTTATTTGAATGTCTTTGGGTCGCTGGTGCCTTTTCGGCTAGCTACTATCTTCTCCAGCATAAGCGGGTCATAAGGCTTGTTAGGGCTGCCATTGTCCTTGGCTTTTCTTGGCCGAGGTGTCTGGCGAGCCACTCGTCATGGATGCTGTATTTGAATGCCGCTAAGGCTTCGGCATCCGGACAATTAACAATTTGATTCTTCTTAGTGCGGAATCTGTTCCAAAGCTTGCGGGCGGACTCTCCGGGCTGTTGGACTATGTGACTTAAATCGTCAGCATCCGGAGGCCGGACATAAGTCCCTTGAAAATTGGCCCTGAAAGCGTCTTCGAGTTCCTCCCAACTCCCAATTGAATTTTCGGGGAGGCTTTGCAACCAGTGTCTAGCTGGTCCTTTAGCTTGAGGGGAAGGTATTTGATGGTGTGGACTTCACCCCCGCGAGCCATATGTATATGTAGGATAAAGTCCTCTATCGAGACCCCCTGGGTCTGTTGTTCTGTCGTATGCCTCTATGTTCACAGGTTTAAAGCCCTGTGGAAATTTGTGATCCAGTACTTCATCAGTAAAGCGCAGGGGGTGAGCAGCCCCTTCGTATCTGGACGTACTGTGGCATGCCGTCGGCTGTTGTTGTGTTCGGTGTTTATTCCGAACTGGTATTTGGTTGGTGTAATCGTTTTGGTGACCATAGTCCCTCGCCAGGGTGTATCCTTTAGATTCGTAGAGGGACCTAGCTGCGCCAGCTTTCTTATCCAGGTGCTCACGTAGGTCGTGTGCGGCGTCTGTAGCTGCTTTGTTGCAGTTATGGAGTGGTACATCTGGCCTCCTGGTCATGTTACTCTTTGGTGGAACGGCCTCGTCGTCGAATTCTCTAAGTAGCTTATGTTTTGGGTAGCTCTTTTTATGGCGATCGTCGCCATATCTTTCCTCAGTGTCTAGCACTTTGTTCCATCTGCGGTTGAGTGTTTCCTGTGCGGCTTTAAGCCATTGCTTCTGCTTCTTCAGACTTCTAGCTGTGGCCATAAGCTTCCTATGGAGGTTTTCTCGTTCCACGCGTTCTTCCGGGATGATGAATGTATCATCGTCCGGACTGTCTTCTTGTCCTGGGCCAGTTTGATGAACTAGTACCTTTGGATCATTGTCTTTGGGCGTTTGCTCCGAACTGTGTTCTGTGTGACCTGGTTCGTCCTGCTCCATCGCTGGTTCCGTATGGTCGTTGTTGCCTTCTGGGTTGACCAGAGTATCGATCCTTTTGGTGCTCTTTCTGATATTTTTACTGTTACTAGACTTGGAACGGTGTTTGCGCCGTCGCTTTGGCTTTTGCCCAGGGGTTTTATCTTCTGGATTGTCACCGTCGTCTTCCTTGGGCGTATCCACCATGTATATGTCGTGTGACGAGGCGGAAGTCTGGTACCCCATAGATTCTGAATCTTCTCCTGCATCACCGTCCATGCCGTCGATGCCTTCGGAGTCGAAGTCAAGCACGTTGGTTAAATCATCAATCGTGGCCATGAAGTGGGTGGTGGGTGGGTAACGAATTTCTTCGTCGCCTGCTTCCCACTCAAGCTGGACATAGTTCGGCCCGGAATTTTCTGTCAAAGAGAGAGTTTTTAATGAGTTCAGTATGTCGCCAAAGGGCGAGTGCTGGAAGATATCCGCAGCGGTGAATTCCATTACTGGAGCCCAACCAGGCTCGGTGGGCTCAGGAGTGCGCGGGCAGGAACCAACATACGGATGCGAATCCGGGGGTCCGAAGTCATAGGCCACCATTGAGGTGAGACCTGTGTTCGGCTCCATCGCCGATGAGTGTGCGCCTGCAGGGCGAGGTCCACCCCTGCGTCCTTAGGCAACGCAAATTGCTCCGGGTTTAGATCATGAGCTTTGCCCGACAGCAGGTTCAAGCCATGCTCGTTGTGACTGCTCGGTGATCCGGGCGCAGGCCCAAATCCGTCGAAGATCAAGTCTCCGCGAATATCTGCTGTGTAGTTCATGTTTCCGAACCTAACCTGGTGGCCGGGGGCGTAGCCATCGATCTGCTCCAGATAGCCAAGCGAATTGGCCCGCAGTGCAAAGCTGCCGAACACGAAGATCTGTCCAGGAAGAAAAGTCTCCCCCTGGACCGTGTTGTTGATGATTGAAGGCGCCATCGAGCCCTGTAGTGACGACACAGAGGAACTCTCAATGAAAGCACCAATGTCGGTGTCAAAACCGGCGGATCTCGGGTAGGGGTCCCGATCTGTGCGTCAAGGCTGAAGGTAACAGGAAGGAAGGGACACAGATGTTTACCCAGGTTCGGGCCCTCTCGACGGAGGTAAAACCCTACTTCCTGCTTGATTAATATTGATGATATGGGTAAAACAAGAGTAGATCTACCACGAGATCGTAGAGGATAAACCCTAAAGCTAGCCTATGATGGTATGATTGTAATTGTGATCGGCCTTCTAAGGACCAACCTCTCCGGTTTATATAGACACCGGAGAGGGCTAGGGTTTACATGGAGTCGGTTACAAGGAAGGAAACACAATATCCGGATCGCCAAGCTTGCCTTCCACGCAAAGGAGAGTCCCATCCGGACACGGGCCGAAGTCTTGAGTCTTGTATCTTCACGCTTCAATAGTCCGGACGTTGTACACAGTCCGGCTGTTCGGATACCCCCTAATCCAGGACTCCCTTAGTGGCCGCCTGTGGGGCCAAGGAGACAGGGGGCGCCCAGGAGGGGTGGGCGCGCCCTCCTATCTCCTGGCCGCCTTGATTGCTTCTTGACTTGCACTCCAAGTTCTCCGGATCACGTTCGTTCTAAAAATCACGCTCCCGAAGGTTACATTCTGTTTGGACTCCGTTTGATATTCCTTTTCTTCGTAATACTGAAATAGGCAAAAAAGCAATACGGGCTGGGCCTCCGGTTAGTAAGTTAGTCCCAAAAATGATATAATTATGTAAAATAAAGCCCATAAACATCCAAAAGGGGTAATATAATAGCATGGAACAATCAAAAATTATAGATACGTTGGAGACGTATCAAGCGTCCCCAAGCTTAATTCCTGCTCGTCCTCGAGTAGGTAAATGATAAAAACAGAATTTTTGATGTGGAATGCTACCTAGCATAATTCTCAATGTAAGTTTCTTTATTGTGGCATGAATGTTCAGATCCAAACGATTAAAAATAAAAGTTCATATTGATAAAAGAAATAGTAACACTTCAAGCATACTAATCAAAGCAATCATGTCTTCTCAAAATAACATGGCTAAAGAAAGTTCATCCCTACAAAATCATATAGTTAGGATATGCTTCATTTTCGTCACACAAAAATGTTCCCAAATTCTACACCCCCGATGACAAGCCAAGCAATTGTTTCGTACTTAAATAATCTCAAACTTTTTCAACCTTCACGCAATACATGAGTGTGAGCCATGGATATAGCACTATGGGTGGAATAGCATATGATGATGGGGAGTGCGTGAGAAGACAAAAAAGGAGAAAGTCTCACATTGACGAGAATAATCAACGGGCTATGGAGATGCCCATCAATTGATGTCAACATGAGGAGTAGGGATTGCCATGCAACAGATGCACTAGAGCTATAAATGAATGAAAGCTCAACAAAAGAAAACTAGTGGGTGTGCATCCAACTTGCTTGCTCACGAAGACCTAGGGCATTTGAGGAAGCCCATCGTAGGAATATACAAGCCAAGTTCTATAATGAAAAATTCCCACTAGTATATGAAAGTGACAACATATGAGACTCACTATATGAAAAACATGGCGCTACTTTGAAGCACAATATATGGGACTCACTACATCAAGAACATGGTGCTACTTTGAAGCACAAGTGTGGAAAAAGAGATAGTAACATTGCCCCTTTTATTTATTCATTTATTTTCATTTTTTCTTTGGCCTTTCTTTTTTTTCTTTTGGCCTTTCTTTTTTTTCTTTTGGCCTTTCTTTTTTTTTCTTTTTGGGCAATGCTCTAATAAAGATAATCATCACACTTTTATTGATTACAACATATGAATTACAACTCGAAACTAGAACAAGATATGACTCTATATGAATGCCTCCGGCGGTGTACCAGGATGGTGCAATGAATCAAGAGTGACATGTATGAAAAATTATGCATGGTGGCTTTGCCACAAATACGATGTCAACTACATGATCATGCAATGGCAATATGACAAAAGTAATGTATGTCATGATGATGAACGGAATGGTGGAAAGTTGCATGGCAATATATCTCAGAATGGCTATGGAAATGCCATAATAGGTAGGTATGGTGGCTGTTTTGAGGAAGATATAAGGAGGTTTATGTGTGATAGAGCGTATCATATCACGGGGTTTGGACGCACCGGTTTGCACCAACTCCCAAGGTGAGAAAGGGCAACACACGAAACCGAAGAGGCTAGCAATGGTGGAAAGGTAAAAGTGCGTATAATCCATGGACTCAATATTAGTCAAAAGAACTCATATACTTATTGCAAAAATTTAGAAGTCATCAAAAATCAAGCACTACGCGCATGCTCCAAGAGGGATAGATTGGTACGAAAATACCATCACTCGTCCCCGACCGCCACTCATAAGGATGCACAAGCCAGGTATAGTTCATGTTTCAAATTTGTTACACAACTTTAACCATACTTGCATGCTACGGGACTTGCTAACTTCAACACAAGCATTCTTTAAATTCATAATCACCCAACTAGCATGACTTTAATATCACTACCTCCATATCTCAAAACAATTATCAAGTATCAAATTGATCATATGAAAGGACAAGTGCTCCCTAGGTGGTTTTGGTAATTAATGTCAACATATCTCTTGTTGGACTAACTCCTTTATCTAGCATGTTTCAGATAAGTTCAACAATGGAGTGCCATGGACTAAAGGATGTGGGAACTCCTTCAAGATGCTAAGGACAAAGGATTGGCTCAAGCTTCAAGCCCAGGACTCTTCATTTCATATTTTAGTGATCCAAGATCACATTGAGTCTATAGGAAAAGCCAATACTATCAAGGAGGGATGAGGTGTTGCTTAATGAGTCTCTTGCTTCATGTGCTTGGTCATATGCTCCAAAACCCTCAGCTACTTTCCCACTTCCACAAATGACCTAAACCTAAAGCCAAAATCGGTCACACCGATTCTTTCTATTCCGGCGCCACCGATTTCATATGTCTTAGCCACTGCCACAAACCCTAAGCAAAACGGTCTTACTGATAGGGATCTCGGTCTCACCAAGATGGGATTGTAATCTCTCTGTGTATGTCCATTACCAAAATCGGTCTCACCGAGTTTGAGCAATCGGTACTACCGAGATTACAATGCAAACTTCCTGGATTGACTCATTACCAAAATCGGTCCCACGGAGTTTGTGTAATCGGTCACACCGAGTTTGCCTGACCAACTCTCTGGAAAGCTTATTACCAAAATCGGTCCCACTGAGTTTGTGTAATCGGTCTTACCGAGATTACGTTGTGCCCTAAACCTAACCATATCGGTCTTACCGAGTTGCATTTCGGTCCCACTGATAACCCTAACGGTCACATTTTTTGCTAAATCGGTCTGACCGAGTTTAACGATTCGGTCCCACCGAGTTTGGTAGATTGTGTGTAATGGTTAGATTTTGTGTGGAGGCTATATATACCCCTCCACCTCCTCTTCATTTGTGGAGAGAGCCATCAGACTGAACCTACACTTCCAGCGTACATTTTCTGACAGAGAACTACCTACTCATGTGTTGAGGCCAAGATATTCCTTTCCTACCATATGAATCTTGATCTCTAGCCTTCCCCAAGTTGCTTTCCACTCAAATATTCTTTCCACCAGATCCAAAACCTATGAAAGAGAGTTGAGTGCTTGGGAGACTATCATTTGAAGCACAAGAGCAAGGAGTTCATCATCAACGCACCATTTGTTACTTCTTGGAGAGTGGTGTCTCCTAGATTGGCTAGGTGTCACTTGGGAGCCTCCGACAAGATTGTGGAGTTGAACCAAGGAGTTTGTAAGGGCAAGGAGATCGCCTACTTCATGAAGATCTACCGCTAGTGAGGCAAGTCCTTCATGGGCGACGGCCATGGTGGGATAGACAAGGTTGCTTCTTCGTGGACCCTTCGTGGGTGGAGCCCTCCATGGACTCGCGCAGCCGTTACCCTTTGTGGGTTGAATTCTCCATCAACGTGGATGTATGATAGCACCACCTATCGGAACCACGCCAAAAATATCCGTGTCTCCAATTGCGTTTGAATCCTCCAAACCCTTCCCTTTACATTCTTGCAAGTTGCATGCTTTACTTTCCGCTACTCATATACTCTTTGCATGCTTGCTTGTTATGTATTGTGAATGTTAAACTTGTGCCTAAACTCCACTTAAACTTAAGCAAACTTATAAACTACAACTTTGGTACATAGTGTCTAATCACCCCCCTCTAGACACCTCTTCTCAAGGTCCTACAAGTGGAATCAGAGCTTTGGTCTCCATTGCTTTGGTTTAATCACCATTGGAGGAAGATGGATGAGTCTACTATTGGGAGTCTTAGACATAGAGTGCCTATTCTTGATGGAGAGTATTTTCATGAGTGGAAAAACGAGATGCTTGTAATTTTCAATCAATATCATTTGAACAAGTACATTGCTAGCCCTTATGCACCTTATGTTGATCCTATGCATCCTACCCATGATGAGTCAATTGACATGATTAGGAATCTTAGAACTGCCGAACTTATCATTAGAGGATTGCCTAGAAACTTGATTGGATGTTTGCCTACTTTCAAGTGTGCCTACACTATATGGAAATTTCTTGAAGAACGATTTCCAGATTATTCCTTGAAAAATCTTGATGAAATTCTTCACAAGTCCATTGCTTTGAGTAAAATGAATTCTAGTGATCCTATGTTTGGTGATCGTCTATTTGAGCTTACAAACCTTATGTGTGCCAAAGGAAATGTTGGGATTATTAGTGATATCATTGCCGAAGCTATAAAAATTCATAAGCAAGATCATTGTCAAACTCATTCTAATGAATCACCCTCTCTAGGATTTGATCCACCACATGACAATGTTGAACATGGATACTATGATGAGGATGATGATAGTGACTTCGATCTTGATGATGCAATGAGACATTTTGGTCTTATGGCAAATCTTCGGGGATATATGTCGGGAGGAAAGGAATGGGTTCTTGATAGTGGATGTACCGATCACATGACCGGAGATAAAGACATGTTTCGTGAGCTTGCTGATAATGATAGTCCTCGAAAGTATGTCACTTTCGGTGACAACTCAAAGGGTAAGGTGGTTGGCCTCGGTAAGGTGGCCATATCACATGATAGCTCCATACAAAATGTCATTCTCGTTGAATCTCTTGGATACAATTTACTTTCAGTGTCTAGACTTGCTGATTTTGGTTTCAATGTCCTATTTACTGAAGTAGATTGCCAAGTGTTTCGTCGAGATAATCATAAAATGGTCTTTACCGGTGTGCGTAGAGGTGATCTATACATTGTTGATTTCACTAAAAAGGCTCAACCTAAAACTTGCTTCATTGCTAAATCCTCAAAAGGTTGGTTATGGCATAGACGACTAGGTCATGTTGGTATGCGAAACCTTGACAAGCTTATTAAAGGAAATCATATCCTTGGAGTTAGCGATGTCATATTTGATACAGATAGACTTTGTAGTGATTGTCAAGCAGGTAAACAGGTTGGAGGAAGGCATCCCGTGAAGAACATCATGACCACAAGGAGGCCGCTCGAGCTACTTCACATGGATATTTTCGGTCCCAACTCTTACAAGTGTCTCGGTGGAAATTCTTTTGGTCTAGTTATAGTTGATGATTTTTCAAGATTTACATGGGTGTTCTTTCTCGATGATAAATCGTAGGTCCAAAAGATCTTCAAAAACTTCGCTAGGAAGGCCCAAAATCAATTTGAAGTGAAGATCAAGAAGGTTCACAGCGACAACGGAATAGAGTTCAAGAACGCAAATGTGGACACCTTTCTTGACGAAGAAGGGATTTCACATGAGTTCTCGGTTACGTACACACCTCAACAAAACGGAGTTGTTGAGAGGAAGAACCGGACACTCGAAATGGCGAGAATGATGCTTGATGAGTACAAGACGCCGAAGCACTTTTGGGCAGAAGCGGTTGAGACAGCTTGTCATGCAACAAATCGCTTGTATCTTCACAAGCTACTCGGCAAGACGGCATACGAGCTCCTCACCGGTAACAAACCCCAAGTTGGATACTTTCGAGTATTCGGCTTAAATTGCTACATTCTTTATAAGCATCGTCGCTCTAAATTTGCCCCTAAATCTCATGAAGGTTTCCTACTTGGTTATGGCTCAAACTCTCACACTTACCGTGTCTACAACAATTTCACCTGAAAGGTTGAAGAGACGGTAGATGTGAAGTTTGATGAATCTAATGGCTCGCAAGTAGAGCAATTGCCAATTGATGTAGGTGACAAAGATCCTTCGGAAGCAATTCAAGACTTGGCTATTGGCAAGGTTCGTCCAACAAAGGTGAAGGAGAGTACCTCGTCCGTCCAAGTGGAAGCTTCTACTTCATGACAAGATGAACCAAGAGTTGATACGGAAGCATCCACAAGTGGGACACACCAAGATGAAGAAAATGAGGAAGTGCATCAAGATGAACGTCAACAACCTCCTTCTCCACCACGACAAGAGAACGACAACGCCAACAATGAAGAAGGCCAAGAAGAAGAACAATATGAAGAAGATGTTCAACGAAGACCCAAGCAAAAGCTTTCACGAGTTCGAGCAAGAATTGCTAAAGATCATCCCGTCGAGCAAATCTACAATGACATTCAAACCGGGAGAATCACTCGCTCTAAAACTCGTTTAGCTAACTTTTGTGAAAACTATTCTTTCATCTCTAGCATTGAACCTATGAAGGTTGAAGAAGCATTGGAAGATCCGGATTGGATAAATGTTATGCATGAAGAGCTACACAACTTTGAGAGGAACCAAGTTTGGACATTGGTTGAGAAGCCCGACAACAACCACAACATCATCGGTACCAAGTGGGTGTTTCGCAACAAGCAAGACGAAGATGGACAAGTAGTTCGCAACAAAGCACGTCTCGTCGCCCAAGGCTACACACAAGTCGAAGTTATGGACTATGGTGAGACTTATGCTCCCGTTGCTAGACTTGTGTCCATTCGCATCTTACTTGCCTATGCTAATCATCATGATATCACCTTGTACCAAATGGACATTAAAAGTGCTTTTCTAAATGGTGAAATAAAGGAGGAAGTTTATGTTAAGCAACCTCCCGGCTTTGTCAATCCTAAGAAACCAAATCATGTTTACAAACTTCACAAAGCACTTTATGGTCTTAAACAAGCCCCTAGAGCATGGTATAAATGCTTAACCAAGTTCCTTATTGAAAAAGGCTTTGAAATTGGGAAAATTGATTCTACTGTTTTTTCTAAAAGGGTTAATGGAGAACTATTTGTGTGCCAAATCTATATTGATGATATTATATTTGGTTCAACTAACCCTCATTTTAGTGAAAAGTTTGGGAAGCTAATGTCCAAGAAGTTTGAGATGTCCATGATGAGTGAACTCAAATTCTTTCTTGGGTTGCAAATCAAGCAAACTAAGGAAGGTACCTTTGTTTCTCAAACGAAGTACACTAAGGACTTATTCAAGAAGTTCTATATGCAAGAATGCAAAGGTATGTCTACACCCATGCCTACTAGTGGACATATTGACTTGACCAAAGATAGTGAACCGGTTGATCAAAAGGTTTATCGCTCTATGATTGGTTCATTATTATATCTATGTGCTTCACGTCCCGATATCATGCTAAGTGTGTGCATGTGTGAACGATATCAAGCTGATCCTAAGGAATGTCATCTTAAGGCTGTGAAAAGGATAGTGAGATACTTAATCCATACACCAAACTTTGGTATTTGGTATCCTAAGAGGGCCTCTTTCCATCTTGTTGGCTATTCCGACTCGGACTATGCCAGAGACAAGGTTGATAGAAAGTCCACTTCGGGTACTTGTCAATTTCTTGGTAGATCTTTTGTGTCTTGGTCCTCTAAGAAACAAAACTCGGTATCCCTGTCCACCGCCGAAGCTGAATATATTGCCGCTGGTTCATGTTGTGCTCAATTACTTTGGATGACCCAAACTCTTAAATATTATGGGATATATGTGAGACATGTTCCATTGCTTTGTGACAATGAAAGTGCTATCAAAATTGGTCACAATCCTGTGCAACATTCTCGAACTAAGCATACACTACTAGGGAAAAGCCTAGCAGCAGCGCGGGTTTGGGCACATTAGTAGCGGGTACCACGCTACTAATAAGCGCTTCTGACTAACTTATAGCAAGAGCCGGGTGCAACCAGCTACAACTAACGTATAACGATAGCGTGGGTAGAAACCAGCTACTACTAATCAGTAGTCTTGTAAAAAAAATTGAAATTTTTTTGAAATTTTTTTTTGAAATTTTTTTCCCTAATTTTCAAATTTCGGAATTATTTTAACCTCTAATCACCCCTCCCTCCCTCATCACTGCTCAATTTAATCTCTAATCACCCCTCATCATTCCAAATCATCTAACTTCCCGGACGGTCACCCATCCTCTCACTACTCCAGCCTGAGCACGCTTAACCTCATCGGTTCTATTCTCCTCGCTTCCAAGTCTCGCACTTGTTGTTTTCTCGACAATAGTAAGATGTCAATCCTATTAACCTCAGGAATTTAGCTTGAGCATGAAGTCACACATTTCACTGTTTGTGTTTGAAACTATTGTTCTCTAAAAAATTAGTAACACTAATATTTCTTGAATAATTAGTTTGACCATAGTTTGACCACAGTTTGACCAGGTTTGACCACAGTTTGACCATAGTTTGACCAGATTTGACCAAAATTCAAAAAAACTAAAATAATTATTTATTAACACTAATATTCTTGAATAATTAGTTTGACCATAGTTTGACCAGATTTAACAAAAATTAAAAAAAAAACTCATTTTTTTCAATTTTTTTGCCTCCAGATCTTAAAAGCCCCGTAACTTTTTTTTGTTAGGCTTTCGAGTAGATGCTTTTTCATATATAAAACTTTTTCATCCGAGTTCGTATGCAAAAGTTATGGCCATTTTACAATTTTTCAGAGAGATTTTGCAAATAAAGTCGAAATTCATATTTGTAAATTTTCCCAACAACTAGACCACATATCACATGGGAAACTTATTTTCTTTTATTTTTTTGACATTTTATCATTTTCTTTTATTTTTTTAAACTGAAAAGGCGCTCCACGGGGGTAGATTTTGACAAATAGGCCATACCCGCGCTCTCGCTATGGCGAGCGATTAGCGATATTGCTGGTTTTAACCTCGCTACTACTAAGTTGATAGCGATGGCGGGGTTAGTAGTAGCGAGGTTAAAACCCGCCATCGCTATCAACTTAGCAGCGGCGAGGTTAAAACCCTCGCTACTACTATGGCATATCCCGGGGCACGGTAGAGACCGCTTAGTAGTAGCGAGGTTACAAACCCAGCTGCTGCTATCAACTTAGTAGTAGCGAGGTTTAAAACCTGCGCTGCTAGTAAAGCAGATGGCGAGGTTTTAACCCTCGCCGCTAAGATTCTGTGTATAGCCTTTTCCCTAGTAGTGATATTGAAGTTCGTCATCATTTCATTCAAGATCATGTTGCTAAGGGTAACATTGATCTTAAGCATGTTCGTACCGAAAAGCAATTAGCGGATATATTCACTAAACCTCTTGATGAGAAAGTGTTTTGTAGGTTAATAGGAGAATTGAACATCATTGATGCTTCAAATTTGGAGTAGAAACTCCATTGGATACATGCAAGACATGAGCTTATGACTAATCCTTGATATTTCTCTTATGATGAAAATCTTATGTCTTGGATATATTTGTATCTTGCATGTTATCTAACCCATATAGGTACTTGGATGAATCTAATTCCATGAAATTGTAATCTACTCACATCTTGAGCAATCTCTACATCACCAAGTCTCTACACCATGGTGGTTGAAGACAAGGAAGCACGAAACCATTCAAACATATCCTTTGACAAATTCTATGTTGAGCTTCATGATTGTCATTTTTGGATACACAAGTGCTCTTCCTTGCAAGAACTAACCCATGTAGGTAGATGGACTCAAATTCCAAGTGGTGCTCCCAACTCTTGATGAACTACATCAACCTTGAGCAACCCGCACAAATTCAACTACATGGACAACACCACCAACCAAGGTATGTTATTCCATCTTAGAGAAGCTTTACTCCAAGTCATGAGCTAAAGCAACTCGACAAGATGTGAATACATCAAGATGCTTAAACGAAAAATGGCAACCCCATTTTGAGCTTAAACAATGAGTATGACCTATGATCAAGTGATCTCACTTCACTCCTAAGTCAATATACTCTAACATAGGTGACTTTGTCGCCGACCATATCTAGATGAAGTTCTCTTGTGTTCTTTTCTGTGTTTTTGCATTTCTCACATGCATATTTATTTCCCCTTATAAAAACTTCATCTAGATTTCTTTCTGTTTGCTCTACATTTTCTGCATCAAATTCCTTGCATATCTTTCAGTAAATTCCTTGCAAATCTTTGTGAGATCTTACTAGTCTAAGTGAGCTGAGGTGACAAGTGTTTTCTCTGCGATGAACTTGGTTTCACCGATATCTTGTCTTCGGTCCAACCGAATCCTTTCGGTACAACCGAAGCATACCACTCGGTGCCACCGACCTCACATTAGAAAAAGCAGCTTGCCACATATTCTATGTTTCTTCTGATCCAGCTCAACTCAATGAATCTTTTCCTCTACAAGCATCACATTTTCATTATTGCTTTGTGCTGTGTCTCAAGGACCAAACCCATTAGACAGATTCCAGAAGACCCTTCTTGGACATTGATGTCAAAGGGGGAGAGAGAGAACATCAAAGCTTATCATTTAGATGGGGAGAGAGATCTTCTAGGGGGAGAGACCCTCAAAGGGGAGAGAGATCTCCAGGGGGAGAGAATACTTAAGTAGAGAGTATTTCTCAAGGATCCCAGATGCTTGGTGTTCAAGAGGAGAGATGCCCACATGTCTTCTTGAGGGGAGAGACATGTTCATATGATCTGTTGTGCTTATTTGCATTAGCATGCATTACCTCTGATCCTCATTCATATCTTTCAGCTCTGATTTTCTATTCCCTATCTTCTCCCAGTATCCCATGCTAGATTCAGGGCGAGCAAGACATCTAAGGAAAAGAAATCATTTAAATTCATTGCATATCTTTACTCTTGGGGACATGTCTAATCCAATGTGGTACTTAGTACTCACTCTCTACATGTCATCCCAGTCTTGGTATTCTTGTGGTTTCTTCTGCTTGCTCTGGCTAGTAGATGTATCTGTGTTATCTAACCTTGTTTATGCAGGTTCATTTCATCCTAAGCCAACTCAAGACTTCAAGGTAAGTATATGCATCAAAATCATGTGTATGAGGAATTCTTGCTGATGTACATATTGTTTGCAAGAAGGACTCATGAGCATGAAGGTATTCTCTTTAATATTCTTTGCTCTGATGCATATGGCCAAGATACATGTAACACATTGCCTGCTCTATCATGTTTATGCTCTCACATGCTTCTATATTCCATATTCACATGATTGCATACATGTAGGGAGAGCCTATGTTAGTTACATGTCTTTCCAAAGCTTTACTTGCTATTCTTTATATCTTTATCTAAAGCTTTGATGTATGTTGTCATCAATTACCAAAAAGGGGGAGATTGAAAGCACAAGTGCTCCCTAGGTGGTTTTGGTAATTAATGTCAACATATCTCTTGTTGGACTAACACCTTTATCTAGCATGTTTCAGATAAGTTCAACAATGGAGTGGCATGGACTAAAGGATGTGGGAACTCCTTAAAGATGCTAAGGACAAAGGATTGGCTCAAGCTTCAAGCCTAGGACTCTTCATTTCATATTTTAGTGATCCAAGATCACATTGAATCTATAGGAAAAGCCAATACTATCAAGGAGGGATGAGGTGTTGCTTAATGAGTCTCTTGCTTCATGTGCTTGGTGATATGCTCCAAAACCCTCAGCTACTTTCCCACTTCCACAAATGACCTAAACCTAAAGCCAAAATCGGTCACACCGATTCTTTCTGTCCGGCGCCACCGATTTCATATGTCTTAGCCACTGCCACAAACCCTAAGCATTTCGGTCCCACCGATAACCCTAACGGTCACATTATTTGCTAAATCGGTCTGACCAAGTTTAACGATTCGGTCCCACCGAGTTTGGTAGATTGTGTGTAACGGTTAGATTTTGTGTGGAGGCTATATATACCCCTCCACCTCCTCTTCATTTGTGGAGAGAGCCATCAGACTGAACCTACACTTCCAGCATACATTTTCTGATAGAGAACTACCTACTCATGTGTTGAGGCCAAGATATTCCATTCCTACCATATTAATCTTGATCTCTAGCCTTCCCCAAGTTGCTTTCCACTCAAATCTTCTCCACCAGATCCAAAACCTATGAAAGAGAGTTGAGTGCTGGGGATTCTATCATTTGAAGCACAAGAGCAAGGAGTTCATCATCAACGCACCATTTGTTTCTTCTTGGAGAGTGGTGTCTCCTAGATTGGCTAGGTGTCACTTGGGAGCCTCCGACAAGATTGTGGAGTTGAACCAAGGAGTTTGTAAGGGCAAGGAGATTGCCTACTTCATGAAGATCTACCGCTAGTGAGGCAAGTCCTTCGTGGGCGACGACCATGGTGGGATAGACAAGGTTGCTTCTTCGTAGACTCTTCGTGGGTGGAGCCCTCCGTGGACTCGCGCAACCGTTACCCTTCATGGGTTGAAGTCTCCATCAACGTGGATGTACAATAGCACCACCTATCGAAACCACGCCAAAAACATCCGTGTCTCCAATTGCGTTTGAATCCTCCAAACCCTTCCCTTTACATTCTTGCAAGTTGCATGCTTTACTTTCCGCTGCTCATATACTCTTTGCATGCTTGCTTGTTATGTATTGTGAATGTGAAAATTGTGCCTAAACTCCACTTAAACTTAAGGAAACTTAAAAACTGCAACTTTGGTACTTAGTGTCTAATCACCCCCGCTCTAGACACCTCTTCTCAAGGTCCTACATCATAGCATCCAATTCACTTCCTATGATAGTTTTTATTATACACAACTTGGATACCTACCATTCTAGGAAAAATTTTATAACCATAGCAAATACCATGCTGTTCAAAGAAATTCTCAAAATAATATAAGTGAAGCATGAGATACTAGCAATTTCTACAAAATTAAGCCACCGCCGTGCTCTAAAAGATATAAATGAAGCATTAGAGCAAAAACTATCACATAGCATATTCTAATAAATTCTAATCAAGTAGGCTTCTCCAAAAATGTGTGTACAACAAGGATGATTGTGGTAAACTAAAAAGCAAAGGCTAATATAATACACGACGCTCCAAGCAAAACACATATCATGTGGCGAATAAAAATATAGCTCCAAGTAAAGTTACCAATGAACGAAGACGAAAGAGGGGATGCCTTCCCGGGGCATCCCCAAGCTTAGGCTTTTGGCTATTCTTGAATATCTTGGGGTACCATGGGCATCCCCAAGCTTAGGCTCTTTCCACTCCTTATTCCATAGTCCATCAAAGCTTTACCCAAAACTTGAAAACTTCACAACACAAAACTCAACAGGAAATCTTATAAGCTTCGTTAGTGAAAGAAAACAAAACCACCACATAAGGTACTTTAATGAACTCATTATTTATTTATTTTGGTGTTAAACCTACTGTATTCCAACTTCTCTATGGTTTATAAACTATTTTACTAGCCATAGAGGCATCAAAATAAGCAAACAACACACGAAAAACAGAATCTGTGAGAAACAGAACAGCCTGTAGAAATCTGTAACTAATGCAAACTTATGTAACTCTAAAAATCCTACCAAAATAGGAAGTCCTGTAAAATTTGTCTATTGATCAGAAACAAAAAGAATCAGCGCCAAATCACGTTTCTGTGATTTAACAAAACTAATTTCGTGCGGTCAAAGTTTCTGCTTTTTAGTAGAATCAAATTAACTATCACCATGGGTTATCCTATAGGTTCTACTTGGCACAAACACTAATTAAAACATAAAAACACATATAAACAGAAAGTAGATGCAAAATTTCTTACTAAACAGAAACAAAAACAAAAAACACAAATAAAATTGGGTTGCCTCCCAACTAGCGCTATCGTTTAACGCCCCTAGCTAGGCATAAAAGCGAAGATAGATCTAAGTAGTGCCATCTTTGGCACTAAATTCATAAGTAGCTCGCATGATAGATTCATAAGGTAATTTGTCTTTATTTCTTGGAAAGTGCACCATGCCTTTCTTTAATGGAAATTGGAATCTAATATTCCCTTCATATCAATAATCGCACCAATCGTTCTAAGGAAAGGTTTCCCAAGAATAATAGGGCAAGACACATTGCAATCTATATCAAGAAAGATAAAATCTACGGGCACCAAATTTCTATTTGCAACAATGAGAACATCATTGATCCTTCCCATTGGCTTTTTAATGGTGGAATCTGCAAGGTGCAAATTTAAAGAGCAATCATCAAGATCATGGAAACCTAGAATATCACATAAAGTTTTCAGAATCGTGGAAACACTAGCACCAAAATCACACAAAGCAAAACACTCATGATCTTTAATTTTAATATTTATAGTAGGTTCCCGCTCATCATTAAGTTTTCTAGGTATAGAAACTTCCAAATTAAGTTTTTCATCATAAGATTGCATCAAGGCATCAACGATATGTTTGGTAAAAGCCTTATTTTGACTATAAGCACGAGGAGAATTAACAACGGGTTGCAAGAAGGAAATACAACCTTCTAAAGAACAATTATCATAATCAAATTAAAATACGAGATAGTGGGTTCAATGCTATTTAAAGTCATGACCTCTCCAATCCCACTTTTACTAAATTTAGCATCAAGATCTAAAAACTCCAAATTCTTGGGACGCCTTCTAACTAAAGTTGACTCATCTCCAGTCCCATTATTATGAAGATTCATATTGCAAAACAAAAATCTAATAGGGGACACATCAATAACTTTAAGATCTTCATCATTATTTTCATTGAAACTAGAAGAACACGCCTTTACAAAGCAATCTTTCTTAGCACGCAATCTAGCGGTTCTTTCCTTGCACTCATCAATGGAAATTCTCATTGCTTTGAGCGACTCATTGATATCATGCTTAGGAGGAGTAGATCTAAGTTTAAGAGAATCAACATCAAACGAAAGTCTATCAACGTTCCTAGCAAAATCATCAACTTTGAGCAATTTTTCCTCAAGCAAAGCAATAAAATTCTTTTGAGAAATCATAAATTCTTTCACACTATTCTCAAAATCAGAGGGCATCTTATTAAAATTACCATAAGAATTATTGTAGGAATTTCCATAATTATTAGAGGAATTACTAGGGAACGGTCTAGAATTAAAGTTTCCTCTATAAGCATTGTTTCCAAAACTATTCCTACCAACAAAATTCACATCCATAGATTCATTATTATTCTCAATCAAAGTAGACAAAGGCATATCATTGGGTTCAAGAGGAGTATTTGTAGTAGCAAGTAATTTCATAAGTTCATCCATCTTCCCACTTAAAACATTGACTTCTTCTATAGCATGCATTTTTTTACTAGTAGATCTTTCGGTGTGCCATTGAGAATAATTAGCCATAATATTATCAAGAAGTTTTGTAGCATCTCCTAACGTGATTTCCATAAACGTGCCTCCCGCGGCCGAATCTAAAAGATTTCTAGAAGCAAAGTTCAAATCGGCATAAATTTTTTGTATGATCATCCATAAATTCAAACCATGAGTAGGGCAATTCTGAATCATCAATTTCATTCTTTCCCAAGATTGGGCAACATGCTCATGATCAAGTTGTTTAAAATTCATAATATCGTTCCTAAGAGTGATAATCTTAGTGGGAGGAAAATACTTAGAGATAAAAGCATCTTTGCACTTGTTCCAAGAATCAATACTATTTTTAGGCAAAGACGAAAACCAAACTTTAGCACCATCTCTAAGTGAAAACGGAAATAACTTCAATTTAGCAATATCACTATCCATATCTTTCTTCTTTTGCATATCACACAAATCAACAAAGTTGTTTAGATGAGTGGCAACATCTTCACTAGCAAGGCCGACGAATTGATCTTTCATAACAAGATTCAGCAAAGCAGTATTGATTTCACAAGACTCAACATCATTAAGAGGAGCAATCGGAGTACTAAGGAAATCATTATTATTGGTATTGGAGAAATCACACAATTTGGTATTATCTTGCGCCATGGCAACAAGTAATCCAACACACAAGCAAACAGAAAAAGGCAAGCGAAAAAGGAGAGAGAGATTGGGAAAGAGAGGGCAAATAAAACAGCAAGGGTAAGTGGGGGAGAGGAAAACGAGAGGCAAATGGCAAATAATGTAAATGCGAGGGAGATGAGTTTGTGATGGGTACTTGGTATGTCTTGACTTGAGCGAAGACCTCCCCGGCAACGGCGCCAGAAATCCTTCTTGCTACATCTTGAGCTTGCGTTGGTTTTCCTTGAAGAGGAAAGTGTGATGCAGCAATAGTAGCGTAAGTATTTCCCTCAGTTTTTGAGAACCAAGGTATCAATCCAGTAGGAGGTTCCTCAAAAGTCCCACGCGCCTACACAAACAAACAAAGAACTCGCAACCAACGCAATAAAGGGGTTGTCAATCCCTTCACGGCCACTTGCGAAAGTGATATCTGATAGAGAGTATGATAAGACAAATATATTTTTGGTATTTTATAATATAGATGCAAAAAGTAAAGATGCAAATAAAAGTAGATTGAAAACTTATATGATAAAACATAGACCAGGGGGCCATAGGTTTCACTAGAGGCTTCTCTCAAGATAGCATAAGTATTATGGTGGGTGAACAAATTACTGTCGAACAATTGATAGAAAAGAGAATAAGTATGAGATTATCTAGGCATGATCATGTATATAGGCACCACGTCTGCGACAAGTAGACCGACTCCTGCCTGCATCTACTACTATTACTCCACACATCGACCGCTATCCATCATGCATCTAGAGTATTAAGTTCATAAGAACAGAGTAACGCATTAAGAAAGATGACATGATGTAGAGGGATAAACTCATGCAATATGATATAAACCCCATCATTTTATCCTCGATGGCAACAATACAATACGTGCCTTGCAACCCTTTCTGTCACTGGGTAAGGGCACCGCAAGATTGAACCCAAAGCTAAGCACTTCTCCTATGGCAAGAAAGATCAATCTAGTAGGCCAAACCAAACTGATAATTCAAAGAGACTTGCAAAGATAACTCAATCATACATAAAATAATTCAGACAAGATTCAAATATTTCTCATAGATAAACTTGATCATAAACCCACAATTCATCGGATCTCGACAAACACACCGCAAAAAGAGTCACATTGAATACATCTCCACAAGAGAGGGGGAGAACATTGTATTGAGATCCAAAAAGAGAGAAGAAGCCATCTAGCTAATAACTATGGACCCGAAGGTCTGTGGTAAACTACTCACAACTCATCGGAGGGGCTATGGTGTTGATGTAGAAGCCCTCCGTGGTCGATTCCCCCTCCGGCGGAGCGTCGGCGAAGGCTCCAAGATGGGATCTCGCGGATACAGAAGGTTACGGCGGTGAAATTGTTTTTCGTTGGCTCCCTGGATGTTTTCGGGGTACGTAGGTATATATAGGAGGAAGAAGTACGTCGGTGGCGGCCTGTGGGGCCCAGGAGATAGGGGCATGCCCAAGAGGGGTGGGCGCGCCCTCCTATCTCCTGGCCGCCTCGATTGCTTCTTGACTTGCACTCCAAGTTCTCCGAATCACGTTCGTTCCAAAAATCATGCTCCCGAAGGTTTCATTCCGTTTGGACTCCGTTCGATATTCCTTTTCTTCGAAATACTGAAATAGGCAAAAAAAACAGCAATACGGGCTGGGCATCCGGTTAGTAGGTTAGTCCCAAAAATGATATAAATATGTAAAATAAAGCCCATAAACATCCAAAAGGGGTAATATAATAGCATGGAACAATAATAAATTATAGATACGTTGGAGACGTATCAGACCCCAAGGACCGGACGGAAAAGAAATTCCCGTGAACTTGGTATATGATAGCTGCTAAATATTTGCAAGAAGACTGTAGCTTAGACAGTCTTATGGATGACCTAGATAAAGAGTAGGTGTTCGGTTCAATGTATCAATGTACTTTACCATCGAACTTGTCTCCAACCGAACATATCAAAATTTGTCATCGCAGGCCTTCGGCTTCAACCTCTGAACCAAGAAGGTGGAGTGTTCCCGGATACCATGTTGGAATGTGGTAAACATTCATTATGTCCGGAAACCAGGAAATCCAGTCATATTGCTCAAAAAGATAAAATTTGTTCAGGGAGTTATGTGATATTATTGTTTATCGTAAGAAACATCTTCCAGGGAAATAAATTCATTAAGGGTTGCTTTCCTTGGGTTGGCATGCTTAATTATGCATGCCTAGGCTTTGATCCGAATTACGGGGAGCCTATCCTGTATTTGTTAGAAGAATTAGAAAAACACAAACAATCTGTCATTGCTTGCCGATCAATTATTCTCTTAAGAACGCTAGCTTTCGGCTTCACCCGTCTGAGGTACAGATCCGGATTACCCGGTTGCAACAATCGCAGAGGTACTCCCTTTACACCCTAGCCGAACAATCGGGGACGTAGGGTATAAACATAGGAGCAAGGCAACCCAGCGTGGCAAAAACTTCAGTCATAGAGGTGCATATAATGGCAAAAGGTGTATAGAGAAAACGACGTAAACAATGGAAGCAACAAGCTTCTAGTAATAAGCTTCGTCAAAGAAGCCCCTAGTTATGCTGGGGTGTATACATTTAAAGATGCGTACCCCTAACAGTTCAGTAGATCTGAACATACCCTATGATATAAGAAGGAAAAATAAAAAATAAGAGGAGAAAAAGGGAGCCTAGTCAAAGAAAAATAGAAAAGGGGTACGACCAAACTATCCGTAGAATCGTCGGAGCCGAGCAGCGTTCCATGGATTTGGCTCAAAGCAATTATCAGATGCATTATGAAGGCGATAAACTCCTCCTGTGAGAACTTTATCTATGCTGAAGGGCCCCTCCCATTTAGGATTGAGCTTTTCCTTCTTCCTCTCTAGGAGACGCAAGATAAGGTCGCCGATGTTGTATGTTCTTGCCCGCACTTCTCTGCTTTGGTATCGCCTGGCCTGCTATTGATAGAATGCGGAACGGGCTCATGCAATATAACACTCCTCTTCAAGGCCGTCTAGGTCATCCTGTTGATCGAGCTCGGCCTATCGCTCTTCGTACATGCGCACTCGAGGCGAGTCATGAATAATGTCGCAGGGCAAGAGAGCTTCTGCGCCATACACCATGAAGAAAGGTGTGTATCCACTAGTTCGATTGGGCATAGTTCGCAGCCCCCAGAGCATGGAATCGAGTTCCTCAACCCAGTGCTTATCTGACTCCTATAGGAAGCGCACTAGTCTGGGTTTAATGCCGCTCATTATCATGCCATTGGCCCATTCAACCTGGCCGTTAGTTTGAGGGTGGTAGATGGGTGCATAGTCTAGTTTAATGCCCAAGTTAATACACAAGTTTTTCAGCTCATCAGCTGTAAAATTTGAGCCATTATCAGTGATGCTGTGTGGGACGCCATAACGGTGTACCACACCGGATATAAAGTCAACCATTGCTCCTGCTTCAGCTGTTTTGACTGGTTTGGCCTTGATCTACTTAGTGAATTTATCCACCATAACTAGTAAAAATTTCTTTTTGTGGCTTCCCCTTTAAGGAGTCCGACCATATCGAGCCCCCAGACTGCGAAGGGCCAAGTAATGGGGATTGCTCTTAAGGCAGTGGGAGGCATATGACTTTGTTTTGCGAAAAGCTGGCATCCCACACAATGTTCGACAAGGTCTTGTGCGTCTGCTCGGGCTGTTGGCCAGAAAACACTTGTTCGGAAGGCCTTGCTTACGAGAGCCCGAGCTGCGGCACGATGGCCACCCGGACCAGCATGTATTTCATCCAAGAGTTGTCGCCCCTCCTCTTTGGAGATGCACCTTTGGAGGACTCCGGTAGTACTTTTCTTGTACAGTTCAGCTTCGTGAACTTTGTAGGCTTTAGAACGCCGAACTATGTGATGGGCCTCATTTTGATCACCAGGAAGCTCCTCCGTATTAAGGTAGGCCAGGAAGGGTTCGGTCCATGGAGCAATAATGGCCATGATCTCATGAACCGAGGGTGTTATTTCGGTATCCAAACCCCCAATGATATCTGTATTTTGTTCGGCTGCTAGGGGTGTTATCAGGACCGGACTAGGGTTGCCGCTCTCGTCCTGCCACACCACGGATGGCTTGAAGAGCCTTTACACAAAGGTATTAGGCGGGAAGAGGTCGCGCTTGGCACCCATTCAAGCAAGGATGTCCGCTGCCTGGTTACTGTCTCGAGCGACGTGATGAAACTCAAGCCCCTCAAACCGAGCCGATATTTTTAATACAACATTCCGATATGCCGCCATTTTTGGATCATTTGCATCGAACTCTCCATTTATCTAGGATATTGCAAGGTTTGAATCGCCACGCACTTCCAGGCGTTCTATGCCCATGGAGACAGCCATGCGGAGACCATCACTACAAAAAAAAGACACATCCGTGACATTTTGAGCTGAACGAATTTTTTGCTGTCATACATATGACACTTCTATGAGGATAATTGTGACAAAACCCGGTATCATCATAGATGTGGTGGGCTCCTACTTCTATGACAAAAAATCATGACAGAAAATGGGCTTTTCGTCCTGGGCGGGCCGGAGATGCAGCTGCATGACATTCTTTGGGCCGTCCATGACGGAAAAAACCGTGGTGGAAGCAAGGGGGAGGAAAATTTCGGGGAGTTACCGGTTATGGTGGGAGGTCGGGGGCAGAGCGATGCGCATTTCTCTCGTACAGGTACACGCGTGTGTGTGAGGCGTTGGCTCTAACTGAACCCAAGCGAGGCGTTGGGGTCTAACTGAACCCGAGCGATTGCACTACAGGCTACGCGTTACTGAACCTGAACGATCGATCGATGGCTGTTAACTGAACCCGATGGAGCGATTCCTTCGCTACTGCTGCTAACTGAAGCCGATCGATGCTGCCTCTGGGATGAAGAGTGAGCGTTGCGGGGGGGGGGGGGGGTTGGATGAACAATGAGCGGTGGCGTTGGCTCTAGATGAACAGGACCTCGTGGTGTGGAGGGCTGGATGAATAGTAGACAGTGGAGGGGTGGCCTTGGAGGGGTGGTTGAACAGGACCCCGTGGTGTGGAGGGCTGGATGAACAGTAGACGGTGGAGGGCTGGATGGACAGTAGACGGTGGAGGGGTGGTTGAGCAAGAGCGGTGGAGTAAGCGGTGGAGGCTGGATGAACAGGAGCCTGTGGAGGCTGGAGGAGGTCGACGGTAGCCCGTGGAGGCTGGAGGAGGTCGACGGTGGAGAAGAACAATATCCGTGGAGTCCGCTTTTGCGATCGCCACTCCCTCCCCGCCACCGTGGCGCCCAACACAAGTCCGTTTCGTCCGTTTTGTGGTACGCCACACCCCTCCCGATCAAAAGGACCCCCGTTTCGACCGTAGGAGGTCCGTTCCATCCGTTTTGCGGTACGCCACACCCCTCCCGATCAACATGACCCCCGTTTTGACCGTAGGAGGTCCGTTTTGTCCTTTTTGCGGTACGCCACACCCCTCCTAATCAACAGGACCCCTGTTTCGACCGTAGGAGGTCCATTTCCTCCGTTTTACGGTACGCCACACCCCTCCCGATCAACAGGACCCCCGTTTCGACCGTAGGAGGTCCGTTTCCTCCATTTTGCGGTACGCCACACCCCTCCCGATCAACAGGACCCCGTTCCGAACGTAGGAGGTCCGTTTCCTCCATTGTGCGGTACGCCAGGCCTCGTTTCCATCGCCTGTTTCGTCCAAGCCGGTTGGCTCCCACGCGTTCTGTTACCTCCCGATGAACACGACGCATTCCGTTGCCTCCCCATGAACACGACGCATTTTGTTGCCTCCCCATGAACACGACGCATTCTGTTGCCTCCCCATGAACACGACGACGACTCTGTTTCTCCGTTCCGACCTAGCCATGTACGTATGCGCGAGTAGGCATTCGAGACCCCGCCCGTATGTACGTATGTGGCTGTATTTTCTTTCTTGCACCCTGGCCACTGTACGTACGTGTACATGCTACGTGCGCTCCTCTACTACGACACGTGCGCGCCTCTACTACGACAAGTGCGTGCCTTTGCATCGACCATTATGTACGTACACGTTCGCGACCAGGATGACAACGCTACGTACGCTTCGACCAGGTGGGTCCCGACTGTCAGGCACTTCCGTGCCTGCGAAGATGTAGCTGGTGGGTCCCAGCAGTCAAGGGGGCGAATCGTTTTGTTTTTTTTGCCCAGGCGCACTTCCTTGCGTGCGAAGGTGTAGCTGGTGGGTCCCAACAGTCAGGGGGAAATGTTTTTTTCGCGAAATATGGTGGCCTGTCCGGTGGGTCCCCGCTGTCAGGTGGAGGAATAATTATTTTACACATAATAAAGAGTCACTTCCTTGCTGCGGCCGTGGACCCAGCTGTCAGCCTCTCCACGCATAGTCCACGTCCAATGGAAGCCATTCCTTGAACACGTTGACCATACTGCAGCGAGAGCACCAGGGCAGTGGACGACGACGAGGCCTAGGAAGGGGACGACGCGGAGCCGGGGAAGACGTGGTAGTGGATGCCCACGCATAGAGGAGTCCGAGGGTGCACTGGTTCGCTGCGGTGTGAGGCTGCTGTGGCCACAGAATAACAGGGGGTGTGGGTGAGTAGTGGGATATCCTGGCCAGCGGTGGGAGTAGTAGGGGGCGGTGAGGCCTCCGCTGCATCGCAGCCGGCCACGGGAGGCAGGAGCACGAGGCACAACCGGTGCTGGTTTGGGCGGCTGGAGCAAGAAGGCCAGAGGTTGAAGAAGCACTACGTCCGTTGGATGGACATCGTACGGTCACTGGAGCTAGAATCGTGCATATTGACTAAGTTGACAAAGCCCTCCGTCCCCGTCAACTTAATAGGCCCACAAGTCAGCCTGCCACTATACTGGGTCCCAGCTAACAGGGGGAGTATTCATTTTATTGTGCGTAATAAGGAGGCACTTCCTTGCGTGCGAAGATATAGCTGGTGGGTCCGAGCTGTTAGCGGCGGTAATGATTTTTTCGCAAAATACTGAGGCAATTTCGATGGGTCCTCGATGGCAGGTGGAGGAATCATTATTTTGCGCGTAATAAGGAGGCATTTCCTTGCGTGCGACCGTGGACCCAGCTGTCGGCCTCTCCATGTACAGTCCACTTCAGATGCATGTCGGTCGTTGACCACGTTGACTAGGCCACGCCGAGAGCACCAGGGCGGTGGACGATGGCGAGGCCTAGGAAGGGAACGACATGGAGGCAGGGAAGACGCAGCAGTTGTTTCCCACGCGGAGGGGGGTACGACTAAACGAGGGTTTACTGGTTCGTCTGCCGTCGCCGAAGAATAACAGCAGGTGTGGGTGAGTAGAGGGATGGCTAGGCCAGCGATGGGAGTACGGTGGGGCGGTGAGGCCTGCGCGGCAGCACAACCGGCTGCGGGGAGGAGGGAGCAGGCAGTCTCGCCGGCGCTTGTTTGAGGGGCTGGAGCAGGAAGAGCATAGATTGAAGAAGCACGACGGCCATTGGATGGCCGTCCAACAGTCACTGCTTGTGCCTCAACCTTTTTTTAGGAAAGCCTCAAATCTGTGGAAAACAGCATACAGCCCATCTGCCATTATTTCTAATAATTCACAGCCCATTTGCTAATTCTTAAGGTTTTTTTGGAGACCATATTCTTTTTGTTAGCATTACAGCCCATAGTGTGGCCACGGTTAAAAATTATACGGAATTTTGCATATTTCGGTGCGGTCCGAACTGTTTTTAATCCCGAAATTTCGACTCACATTCAAACTGATTTTAAAAATAAATGTATATCAATATAAAATCCAACAATTTCTCCAAGCATAAAAATTAATGTAATTTAAAATCTTGAAATGAAAAAAAGATATTTGAAACTAATTGCCTGTTTGATGTGTTTTAAAAATGTACAACCCATTTCTCATTACTGATAGGCCATTTTCTCGGCCAGCCGAATGAAGCTCTCCTCGTCTTGAAAGATTTGCAGCCCAATAGGCCTGACAAATCGAATTACTTGGCAAATCACAAAAAACTGGGCTGTGGCCTTGGTCCCAGCTATCAGCCTCTCCACGTACAGTACTCTTCCGATGGAAGTCGGTCGTTGACCACATTGACCATGCCGCGCCGAGAGCACCAAGGCGTGGATGACGGTGAGGCCTAGGAAGGGGACGACGCGTAGCCGGGGAAGACGCGGCAGTGGATGCCCACGCGGAGAGGCGTACGAGGGTTCACTGGTTCGGCTGCGGCATGAGGCTGCTGTCGCCGCAGAATAACAGGTGGTGTGGGTGAGTAGAGGGATACCCTGGGCCAGCGGTGGGAGTAGTAGGGGGCGGTGAGGCCTCCGCGGCATCACAGCCAGCCACGAGAGGCAGGAGCACGCGGCACGACCGGTGCTGCTTTGGGCGGCTAGAGCAAGAAGACCAGAGGTTGAAGAAGCACTATGGCCGTTGGATGGACATCGTACGGTCACTGGAGCTAGAATCGTTCATATTGACTAAGTTGACAAAGCCCTCCATCCTCGTCAACTTAGTAGGCCCACAAGTCAGCCACCCACTATGGTGGGTCCGAGCTAGCAGGGGGTATTCATTTTTTGGTGCGTAATAAGGAGGCACTTCCTTGCGTGCAAAGATATAGTTGGTGGGTCCGACCTGTCAGCGGGGGGGGGTTTTTGTGAAATACACAAGCCCTTCTCATGTACAGTGCGTAATAAGGAGGAACTTTCCTTGCGTGCGACCATGGACCTCGTGGGTCCCAGCTGTCAGGTTCTCCACGTACAGTCCTCTTCCGATGACTCTCGTATGTTGACCACGCCGCGCCGAGCTCACCGAGGCGGTGGACGACGGCAAGGCCCTAGACTGGAATGACCCGGAGATGGGGAAGACGCGGCAGTGGAGTCGCAGACGGAGAGGAGTGGGAAACTTGACTGGTTCGGGTGCGGGGTGGGCCTACACTCGGCAGAGAATAATAGGAGGTGTAGAGTGGAGGGATGGCCTAGCCGTCGGCGGGGTAGCGTTTCGCTGAGGAGGCAAAACAACGCCGCTGGACGCCGAAGGCTGGAGCAGGCGGTTCCGGCAGCGCTGGGGGAAGAAGATGAGAGATTGAAGAAGAATGACGGTCGTCGGATGTAAATCCAACGCCTTCTTAGGATTCGACCTACTGGCCCACATGTCAGCCAGTCCATTTGTTTTTTAGTCCATTTGGTGGGCTGGGTGAAACAATGATGTAGCATCAACCCGTTTAAATATCATTTGCATTTTTCTCGAAATCCGCGGACTTGCTGGGCTGGGTGAAAATATCATGTTGGGCTAGATGGAGAAATGTTATAAAAACATAAACACATGATTGCACGTCAGTAAAATCTTTGCAAGCTTATGTACGCAATCACTAGGACTTAACTTGGCAAGTTATATATAAACAATTATTATTATTATTTTGTAAGAACTTTCAACTTACGAAATAAAATATCATTTTAATTTGAGGAGTTAATAGTATGTGGGGTATTATTATTTTTTAGGCTAGACGTGGGACAGTTGAGTTGGTCCTAGGGGAAAGTACTAGGAGAAAACTCAGTTTACATCGAAAAAGAAAGTGGGAGAAAATTCAGAGACCTGCTGGGTCCACCTGAGGAGAGGAATATGTTGGGAGGAAGGAGATTCAAAGCACGGCAGCCGAGTGAACTAGTTTTTTTTACGGATAAGTGAACTAGTTTACATACATTAGCAAATAGCCACTAAAAAGCAATCAGGTTAATGGGTTCTTAAAAGAAATATTTCGGACAAAACAGATAATTACGACACATAGGCTAATGCATGAAACACTCAGATGATAAATGTGCTTATAAATAGATAAAGTACAACATCTAGACCTTCCTAGCACGCTTGATCATGACGCTGCGGCTGTCCGTGTACTCGTCGGTTACGGGAAGCAGACACGCCCTCATGTCCAAGATCTGCCTATACATGTCGTAGCATGCGTATGCGTCCTTTGCCGCGTAGGTTATGTAGGCTAGATTCAGAGGTACCTCCCACGTGTTCAGGTCATCTTCTTTCATGTTGGCGTATCAGGGGTCTATGATGGTCTCAGCGAGGTCAACCACGGAGTCCTTCTCCTGCCCGTTGCTGATGATCTTGTATTGCTTCTGGATGTCGACAAGCTTGTTGCCTCAGATGGCCGAATCATCGAGTTCTTCCTTCTCCCCACCGTAGCGAAGGTGCAGTCGGCGCTGCCGATGAAACGGGCGAATGCTCCAGAACCTGGTGCAGCCATAGGACTGAGGCGAGGCAGAGCTTTACCGAGTCCGTATCATTGTTGTACATCACATTCAACTTGGTGCATCCATAGGACTGAACGGTGAACTAACTCCTTGCTGAAGTCCATATCCAGCAGGCTCACCCCTCGGATCGCCATTGGAGTCTCTTCGAGTGACCGAGTGTGTAGGCGGTGGCAGTAGTTCGTTTTTCCAGCTCTTGGGGAACTGGATTCAACAAGAAGAGTGTGTCTGTACTGACAGCGATTACAACCCTCCTCGTCCTCGCTCGCTGCACGCCCGGTAGAAGATGCACCCTCGGCGCATTCAAACGCCTCCATTAAGAAACCTACACCGGCCACACATCGGTTCACGAGCAGGTCTGTATTGGTACTGTAATAACAGGAGTTAGTGGTCACTCTACTTAATTTTAATTAGCTTTAACAGAAATTTATACTTAAAACAAGCAATGCATTGGCTCGTTCTATCAGTGCCACGGGATCAACATGCACAACAATTAGAATTATTATTCTCAGGACGCACACGATCAGCACATTTGTCGCACTTTCACAAAGATAATACTACCAAGTTTGAACTGTTTGTTATGGTTGCTGTCCTCCGCATCATCATGCCGTGTTTCCCACCTTGCAAGATTCAGAACCAACAAATAAGATCCAAATAATAAGTACAACAAAGACGCCTACACATCTCATTAATTCCCAGCTTGCAAGATTCAGAACCAACAAATAAGATCCAAATAATAAGTACAACAAAGATGCCTAAACGTCTCATTGATTCCCAGCTTGCAAGATTCAGAACAAACAAATAAGATTCAAATAATAAGCACAACAAAGATGCCTACACATCTCACTGATTCCCAGCTTGCAAGATTCAGAACCAACCCATTAGAGCCTTTTGATAAAGTGAATATCGGGATTAAATCCATCTTGGCTAGCCATGTCATCCAATCGAAGAATTTGGCGAATGCTCTTGACCGTCACAACATCTGTAGTTGAGTATTCATGTTTGCACAGCATGTTTGCATAGCACAAACAAGGAGACGAGAGAGCATGGTTTCACTTTAGTTGAACCATATTGTGCAGTTCCACCAAAATTGTGAGATGTTCCCACGTGACATTTTAGTTGAACTGCACAAGACACTCATTCCAAAAAAAAGTGTTTTGTGCAGTTCACCAAAAGGTCACAATAGCAACAAGGTGAAATGGATATCCCTATCTGCACAAAATGATAGAAAGTAAATAGTTGTTGGTCAATAAGAATATACGAAACATATACAAAATGAAAAGAAGCATCTTAATTATGTTCATGGCAAGCACGCAAGGACAGTAGAAATTTTAAAACAACAGCAATGCTTCATGTTACCAGAAGCATTACGATCAACAATGAGATTCCTCGGATATGGGATTACTTTAATGGTGGCATTGCTTGTTTACCAGACACAGTAAATCAACAGCAGCTAAAGAGTTGGTTTAAGGGCATGGGACCGTGGGGACACCAGGACACTCAGCAGCGTAAAGGAGCAACTTACTTATCATACTGGGGAAAACAGCAGGAGTTCCATTTGTAACACAGTTTAACTGTATCTTATCACTTGAGGCATTAGATTAACAATAACACTGGTTAGACATGTCCCTAAGGTAACAGTGTGATCGCTTCATTTTACATGCGCCCTTACAGCAAAAGGTTGGTTTACCCACAAAAAAACAGCAAAAGGTTGGTATAAGGACATGCGATAGTGGACGCATCAGCACAATGTACCTACAAGGAGGCATAAAGTGGTGATGCCGAGCTTGTTCATGCTATGTGAGGGTAGCAAACCTAATCCTGGAGACTTTTTACTATGTGAGGGCAGCAAATCTAATCCTGGAGACCTTTTACTATGTGAGGGCAGCAAATCTAATCCTGAGACCTTTTACTATGTGAGGGCAGCAAATCTAATCATGAGACCTTTTACTATATGAGGGCAGCAAATCTAATCCTGAGACCTTTTACTATGTGAGGGCAGGAAATCTAATCCTGGAGACCTTTTACTATGTGATGGCAGCAAATCTAATCCTGGACATACTCTATTGACTTGTCCACCAGCCGCCACTTTCTATCCTTTTTTCAACCAATAATAGATCTATTCCTTATCCAGTTTGTACTGCGTTTTCCCATTATTTCCCTTTTCAACCAAGAGACCGGTTGGGTATCCGGTCTCTACTACTTTCACCATATTATTTCCTCTTTGAATCAAGTCCTAGATTCATTGTAACGCCCTCGATGCGGCTATATCTCCCACGTGTCGAAGCACGACTTAGAGGCATAACCGCATTGAAAGCAATGTCGCAAGTGAGGTAATCTTCACACAACCCAAGTAGTACATAAGGGAAAGAGATACATAGTTGGCTTACAATCGCCACTTCACACAAATACATGAATAAAGCATTACATCATCCAGATACAATCAAGGTCCGTCTACGGAACCAAAATAAAAGAAGAACCCCAAATGCGATAAAGGTCCCCGATCGACCCCAACTGGGCTCCACTCTCGATCAACTAGAACGAAACAAAACAAAGGGAAGATCTTCATCGAGCTCCTCCTTGAGCTTGGTTGCGTCACACCGCCGCAACATAGGCACCGCAAACTGGTTTTGAAGTATCCGTGAGCCACGAGGACTCGGCAATCCCATTACCATGGGTATCAAGACTAGCAAAGCTTAATGGGAAAGGAAGGGGTAAAGTGGTGAGGTTGTAGCAGCGACTAAGCATGATATGGTGGCTAACCAACGTAAATAAGAGCGAGAAGAGAACAAGCAGAACGGTCGTGAAGCTAGCAATGATCAAGAGGTGATCCTGAACACCTAATTACGTCAAACATAACACAGAAACCGTGTTCACTTCCCGGACTCCGCCGAGAAGAGACCATCACGGCTACACACACGGTTGATGTGTTTTAATTCGGATCAAGTGTCAAGTTATCTACAACCGGACATTAACAAATTCCCATCTGCCACATAACCGCGGGCACGGCTCTCGAAAGTTTAAACCCTGCAGGGGTGTCCCAACTTAGCCCATGACAAGCTCTCGCGATCATCGAAGGAATAGACCTTCACCCGAGACACTCCGATCAGGCTCGGTATCCCGGTACATCAAGACATTTCGACAATGGTAAAACAAGACCAGCAAGACCTCCCGGCGGCCGACATCCCGATAGTAGCCGCGTATCTCGCCTCGTGCCACGACCGGATGAGTCAAGCTACGAGTAAAACCAGCCCTCGAGTTGCCAAGAGGTGGCCCCGCAGGCTGCTCAGTTCGGACCAACACTTAGACAAGCACTGGCCCGGGAAGGCTATAATAAAGATGACCCTTGGGATGCGCGACTCCCAAGGGAAAAAAAGGTAATAGGTGAGGCAAATGGTAAAACCAATGTTGGGCCTTGCTGGAGGAGTTTTATTCAAAGCGAACTGTCAAGGGGGTCCCATAAATCACCCGACCACGTTAGGAACGCAAAATCCGGGAACATAACACCGGTATGACGGAAAACTAGGGCGGCAAGAGTGGAACAAAACACTGCATAAGGCCGAGCCTTCCACCCTTTACCAAGTATATAGATGCATTAATAATATAAGAGATATTGTGATATCCCAACATAAACCCTGCCCACCATGGAGAAATCTTCAACTTCACCGCAACTAGCAACGCTATAAGAGGGCCGAGCAACGCAATAACATAGCCAAACAAAGGGTTTTCATAGGAAAGGTGTCAAGGGTTAGAGGTTCATGGCAATATGGGATGGCTGGTCAAACATGTAATAGGTAGCGCAAAGATAGCGAAAAAACGAGGCAACTAGCATAGCAATGATAGTAGTGAGATCCGTAGAAGCGGTCATCTTGCCCGAAATCCCGCAAGGAAGAAGAACGAGTCCATGAAGAAGACAAACGGATGAAGTCGAACGGATCCTCACAACTCCGAGACGAAACCGGCTAACGAGAGAAGCAACCGGAAAGAAGCAAACAACATGGTAAACACACTAGCATAATCATGGCATGATGCACAATCAAGTATGATGCATGTCCGGTATAATGAGGCATGGCATGGCAAAGTGCAACAAACAACACTACAATTTAAGTGGAGCTCAATATGCAACGAGTTGCATATTGACGGAACATCACATCAATTATTTAGTTCTCTCTTGTTTAAGCTACCCAACAATATTAAATGTTGATTAACATGGCAAGGGGTGAAGCATAACAAAACTACCTACCTAGGCAAGTTTAAATGAGGCCGGAAACAACGAACAACAAGTCCGGAAAATCCCCATATGCATATTTTGAATTTGGTACTGTTCTGCCCTAAACACAATTTTAAAGTTGTTAAACAGCAAAATAAAGTGGACCATGTTAATCTAGGCATTTTTCCACCCCATTTACATATAAAGTTTATTAAATTTGGAGCTACGGTTAATTAGTTATGAATTAAATCATTTTAGCATGGCATTTGAGCAAATTTAATCAAACAACATTTTAAACATTTTAAACATGGATGAAAGTGGCATATTATGAAACTAGATGAAAAACTAAGCATTTTACATATATAAATTATTTACATCCGATGCACGGTTAATGAGTTATTATATGCATGAACATTAGGGGTTTTTCTGTAAAACAGTTAAATCACTGGATAAAAGGAAAATCGCAGGAACACGAAAAAAACATGAACGGGCCGAATCTGCTGGCTGGCCCAACAAAGTGTCTGAGGAGGGAATCTGGAGGGCTGCTCACCAGCCACATGGGCGGTCGGTGGAGAAGCTGGGCCGGAGGGTGGTGGACCGGCGCTGGCTGCGGCCGTGGCCTAGGCTTGCGGGGCCCGCGAGGGGAGGCCCACGGGAGGAGGGGTCGAGGCGCGGGCGGCCTCCTCGATCCCGAGCGGCCAAGGCCATGGCGGCGCCAGCAGGAGAAACTCCGGCGAGGGCACGCAGGGAGGCCATGGGGCAGCGATCCCGGCGGATCCGGACGGATCTGACCCCGGGGAGTCCGGTCCCGGCGACAGCGAGGTCGGACGGCGAAGCTCCAAGGCGGCGTGTTCCTTGGGCGGCGGCGGCGGTTCCCTGCGGGGCAGAGAGCGTGAGGGAGAGAGCCGGAGAGGAAGAGAGGCGACGGGGAGGGGCGGTGACCTGGGTCCGGCGAGACGATCCCCGGCGGGCGGCGGCGCTCCGCGAGGCTGACGGACGGCGGCGACGAGGAGAAAAGACGGAGGACTCGGGCGCGCGGATCGGGACGCTCGGGGAGGAGCCAGGCGAGCGAACGGGCGCGGGAGGCTGGGGCGCCTCGGGCCCAGATGGGCTTACCAGGGCCCGATCTGGGTTCCTGGCGGGCCGCGGCGGCGGGGAGGCGCGGGGTGAGGTGGCGATGCCACATGGCGGCGGGAGAGTGGCGGCTGCGGGAGGTTAGGGGAGGCTAGGGGCTAGGGTTGCCCAAATTAGGAAGGAGAGGTGTATATATAGCAAAATTGCTAGGGTTTGGGGGTTAGGAGGGGTTTCGGGACCCTCCGATCACGATCGGGCGGTTCCGGAAGCGAGGAGAGGTAGAGTGGCCTAGGTGGGCTGTGAGAGAGAGACTTGGGCTGAGGGGAGAGAAGGGAAGTGCAGCCCGACAACTGTTTCCGGAGACCGAAAACATCCGACGATAGACCGGCTATATTGCGGTTGTAGGTTTAACGGTTGGGCTATCAAATGGACTCCGAATGCGATGAAACTTGGCAGGCGGTCTATCTACACTATAATAAGACCGCACAACAAGTTGCAACCCATTCCGAGAACATTTTTATGCCACTTATAAAATAATATTTTGGAGGTGCCGCGGGCGCGTGCCAGTGTGGTTGGTCTCAGAACGGACAACGGAGAGAACTAAGAGACCGGGACGGATGCAAGTTTTGAAAACATGATGATGCAATGCGGATGATGACATGGCAAGATGCAACACGCAAGCGAATGACAAAGCAACAACAGCGAATAACTGGAGGACAACTGGCACATCGGTCTCGGGGCGTCACAACACTCCACCACTATGAGAGGATCTCGTCCCGAGATCTAGGATGGCACCGGAGGGAAAACGGAAGAGGAAGAGAAGAGGTAAAACTAAGTTGCTTCTTTGACGAACGAGTGAAACCATGAACCTTGATAGGTTGAGCAATTTAAAAGAAAGAGTACAACAGAGATGAACGAGATTGTAAACAATCCGTTAGAAAAGAGGAACTAGGAGTATTACGAGAATTTGAAGGTTGCAAAGACATGAATCAAGAGTTTAATGGACAAGATAGAATTCGAAACCACTGCGGTTAAGACTAGATTGAGAAGGGGTAAGATTGATATAACTTGGGCAGCACTCCGACTGAAAGAAGAAGGAAAACTTGATAAGATGAAAAGAACTTGAAAGAAAAAGACACGACACTCCGGTTAAATGGATAAGCATGAAACGATCATGATCCTCACAATTCGAGATGATGAGTGAAGAGCACAACATCACAATGCCTCCGTAATGAAAGAATAGAAGTTAGACCGTTGGGATAAAGGGACGGAGAAGAAAATGACAACTTTTGCCACAAATGAACTTGGAAAGCATCCTTGCAAAGAAGAATTGAACGGAGTTGTTGGAAAACCAACAACGAAAAGAATAAGCTTGAAGTGGACTTATGGAAACATCTCAACATTATGAGGTGACAACCGGCCACAAATGGAAACCATTGATTTGATTGAGAGCACCAAAGAGATGAAAAACTGCTTTCGCCGAGAGGATAGGAGAAAACTTGGATCATTGATAAACACCATAAATAGCAACATTCCTTAGGGAAGGCTTTAGGTGAAAACTATACCAAGATACTCCAAAGAAGAGATTGATGGATTTAAAATATCTCATTCTTGACAACCTGTGAATCAAGAAACATGAACTCAAATTATCAAGAATGACATAATACCACCTCCAAAATATGGTAGAAAGAATCACACTTCGGAATGCAAGATGAAGAATACTTGAACTCCCCAAAACAAGACATGTGTTGAACACCATGTTTATTTTGAAGTATGGCTTGACGGATCTTAACTTCAAGAGAAATCTTGAAGAACAATTGAAGAATGAAAAAAATCCTTGACGAAGCCCCATGTAGAGCCTCCATGAAGAACTCCGGTAAACAAAAGGGTGATAGAAAGAAAGAGAAGTTGAAAACACAAGGTGAATCCTTGCAATGATTTAGATGGATCTCCGTGATAATTAGAGCTTGGAACTCCGGGAAAAAGAGAAGATGAAACAAATGAAACCGAGAATTTATTCATCATGAATAAACTCCGAAAGAAAATAATTGAATCACCTCGATGAAATAAGAATAAGATTTATTGTATGCTTATCCTTCATCAAATTTAATTGATGACAAGCAACGGATTTGGCCTACTACTTATTCTCGTAGAAAGGATTAAGAGAGATAAGGAGTAAACTTGAGAAGGTCTTCAACGAACCACCGGTAGGATTGGAAAGAACGAATGAATTGATATGATGAACAAGGAATAGAGATCTTGAAAGAACCACCGTAAGAATTGAAAAAGAACGTAGCAAAGGCACAATTCACGGGAAAGAGTTGGAAAACGAATGAAGATATTTGCGGGGATTTAGATACAAGTGGACGAAGAGATCATGAGCTGATTAGAGGAAATTTGAACGAATCACCGGTATGATTTGGAGAACGAGAGCTGAAAGCTTGAATGAATAATACTGAGATGATGGGCTTCAAGGAATGAAACTGAAAATACTCCTAAAATGCTCCGGATGGGTGAAAAAGATTCTCACAATCGAAAACAATTATGAGAGGATGGCAACAAGCTAGCACCATGAATCTTGAAGAGAATGGAGCAAGATTAAAGAGAAACTCTTCTTCGGTCTTCAAATGATGAGAATGACAACGAGAAACACCACCGAGAATTATTGAGGCACACCGGAAGAATCAAAAGCGAAGTGGTTGAGCCAACTATGAAAATAATTTGAAAGATCTTGGAGAAGGCATGTGACTGATGAAAATTCATTCTTACGTCAAACTTGGAGAAGAATTTAGGATAGCTCTGGGAAAATAGAAGAGTCAGGTAAGATCCTGGGAAAAGACCTGTGGGTTAGGGCCCACTCAAAAGAAAACACCGTTGAAAAGATTTAAAAGAGATGTTGCACCGGTTGAATTAAATGGCTTGAATGAGATAACAATCTCCAAATAGCTTGAACGGATTAAGAATGGAAACACAAATCTTCGAGATATCTTGAGCACTCCGGAATATAAAATAGCGAGAAGTAGAATGATAATGAGGTGCACCGGTATGAGAAGACATTGAAATGAGGAAAAAGGTATGATCAACAAAACTTGACTTGAATCCACCGGAGAAGAGAAAGGAATGAGGAATGACGAACTAGTAGAACATCTTCTTGAGAACCACCGGGTAAGAACATTGATGGAAAAGAATGGAGAAACTTCCCAAAAATAAAAGGATACTTTGTAAAGAATTCTTAGTCCTTGAAGAAAAAGGGTGGGAGGGCGGGAAAACAAAGGCAACTTGGGACGGATGAAACAAACACCGTCAAGAAAACTTAGATTTGATCTTGCGGATGGGAAAAAATGATGGGATCCACTTGAAGAGAAGCACACCGGTTGGAAAGGAGTTAACATGATAAAATCAATGATCAAAAGGATTAGTATTCACATAGCAGTATGAGAACACCGTTTAGGAAAGGTATGGATTCAACATTTGACTTCGAAGCAACTCGAATACCACAAATAAAACAAAACAAAGGATTTGGCTTGCGAATAAGCGGAACAAACATATGATAGAGATTTCGTCCGAAGTTTTAGTGGTGGGGCCTACACGGGCTCAATCGACAAAGACCATCATGTACAAGGCAAGGCACATGACATACGAAGCGTCCCAGTCGGCATAGCCAAGGACTCTTTAAGACACAACGAGACCATCAGAAAACCAACCGTGAATAGGCGGACCACTAGACGTCGAACCCCAATTTCATATCATACATCCGTCGGAAAGATATCCTAAGAGCTACTTGAATTCCCACCTATGAAACTCCCGAAACTTTCGGTTATGCAATCTGGTGTTGGGGATACAGGGAGCAATATATCTCACCCAAACTAACAATCCCTACATCCAAATGTATCCATCCGTCAACACATAATCAAGAAACCTTCGAAATCGTCTACCTCAACCTTCAAAAGCATCCGTTATACGAGTCATGGCAATACTCCGTACTCACCTCGATCTCAAGTTAGCGGGTTATCTCACCAACAACTGCATAAAAGAGATTTTCGATGTCGGCGTACCAAACTCGGTATTCCAACTGCAACGATAAAATTATGACGACAACACCTCGAGCTCAACTCCCCGGGACACTGCCACAACCCCTAAATGATAGGAGGCACCAAGAACAATATTCTCGTCATAAGAATATCGGACGATCCCAAGATACCAGCGTGATCCTAAAAAAATTTAGTGAAATTTGAGAAGAGGAAAGTCAAAACATCTACGTCAGATACCTCACCGAAAGGTCGAAGGACCGGGGGAGTAAAAGAATCCTACTCTCGATATATATAATCCTAAATGACTCAAAACATTTTTCTAGACACAACTCGCCACTAAAACGATCAAGCAATGGGGCTCCTAAGGTCGGGAAGGCTCGATACCAACTTATAACGCCCTCGATGCGGCTATATCTCCCACGTGTCGAAGCACGACTTAGAGGCATAACCGCATTGAAAGCAATGTCGCAAGTGAGGTAATCTTCACACAACCCAAGTAGTACATAAGGGAAAGAGATACATAGTTGGCTTACAATCGCCACTTCACACAAATACATGAATAAAGCATTACATCATCCAGATACAATCAAGGTCCGTCTACGGAACCAAAATAAAAGAAGAACCCCAAATGCGACAAAGGTCCCCGATCGACCCCAACTGGGCTCCACTACTGATCAACTAGAACGAAACAAAACAAAGGGGAAGATCTTCATCGAGCTCCTCCTTGAGCTTGGTTCGTCACACCGCCGGATAACATAGGCACCGCAAACTGGTTTTGAAGTATCCGTGAGCCACGAGGACTCAAAGAATCCCATTACCATGGGTATCAAGACTAGCAAAGCTTAATGGGAAAGGAAGGGGTAAAGTGGTGAGGTTGCAGCAGCGACTAAGCATGATATGGTGGCTAACCAACGTAAATAAGAGCGAGAAGAGAACAAGCGGAACGGTCGTGAAGCTAGCAATGATCAAGAGGTGATCCTGAACACCTACTTACGTCAAACATAACACAGAAACCGTGTTCACTTCCCGGACTCCGCCGAGAAGAGACCATCACGGCTACACACACGGTTGATGTGTTTTAATTTGGATCAAGTGTCAAGTTATCTACAACCGGACATTAACAAATTCCCATCTGCCACATAACCGCGGGCACGGCTCTTGAAAGTTTAAACCCTGCAGGGTGTCCCAACTTAGCCCATGACAAGCTCTCGCGATCATCGAAGAATAGACCTTCACCGAGACACTCCGATCGGGCTCGGTATCCCGTACATCAAGACATTTCGACAATGGTAAAACAAGACCAGCAAGACCTCCGGCGTCCGACATCCTGATAGTAGCCGCGTATCTCGCCTCGAGCCACGACCGGATGAGTCAAGCTACGAGTAAAACCAGCCCTCGAGTTGCCAAGAGGTGGCCCCAAGAAGTTGCTCGGGCCGGACCAACACTTAGACAAGCACCGCCCGGGGCTATAATAAAGATGACCCTTGGGATGCGCGACTCCCAAGGGAAAAAAAAGGTAATAGGTGAGGCAAATGGTAAAACCAATGTTGGGCCTTCTTTGGAGGAGTTTTATTCAAAGCGAACTGTCAAGGGGGTCCCATAAATCACCCGACCGCGTTAGGAACGCAAAATCCGGGAACATAACACCGGTATGACGGAAAACTAAGGCGGCAAGAGTGGAACAAAACACCAGGCATAAGGCCGAGCCTTCCACCCTTTACCAAGTATATAGATGCATTAATAATATAAGAGATATTGTGATATCCCAACATAAACCCTGTCCACCATGGAGAAATCTTCAACTTCACCTGCAACTAGCAACGCTATAAGAGGGGCTGAGCAACGCAGTAACATAGCCAAACAGTGGTTTTCATAGGAAAGGTGTCAAGGGTTAGAGGTTCATGGCAATATGGGATGGCTGGTCAAACATGTAGTAGGTAGCGCAGCATAGCGAAAGAACGAGGCAACTAGCATAGCAATGATAGTAGTGAGATCCAGGGTAGCGGTCATCTTGCCTGAAATCCCGCAAGGAAGAAGAACGAGTCCATGAAGAAGACAAACGGATGAAGTCGAACGGATCCTCACAACTCCGAGACGAAACCGAAGCTAACGAGAGAAGCAACCCGGAAAGAAGCAAACAACATGGTAAACACACTAGCATAATCATGGCATGATGCACAATCAAGTATGATGCATGTCCGGTATAATGAGGCATGGCATGGCAAAGTGCAACAAACAACACTACAATTTAAGTGGAGCTCAATATGCAACTAGTTCCATATTGACGGAACATCACATCAATTATTTAGTTCTCTCTTGTTTAAGCTACCCAACAATATTAAATGTTGATTAACATGGCAAGGGGTGAAGCATAACAAAACTACCTACCTAGGCAAGTTTAAATGAGACCGGAAACAACGAACAACAAGTCCGGAAAATCCCCATATGCATATTTTGAATTTGGTACTGTTCTGTCCTAAACACAATTTTAAAGTTGTTAAACAGCAAAATAAAGTGGACCATGTTAATCTAGGCATTTTTCCACCCCATTTACATATAAAGTTTATTAAATTTGGAGCTACGGTTAATTAGTTATGAATTAAATCATTTTAGCATGGCATTTGAGCAAATTTAATCAAACAACATTTTAAACATTTTAAACATGGATGAAAGTGGCATATTATGAAACTAGATGAAAAACTAAGCATTTTACATATATAAATTATTTACATCCGATGCACGGTTAATGAGTTATTATATGCATGTGAAGGAAATATGCCCTAGAGGCAATAATAAAGTTATTATTTATTTCCTTATTTCATGATAAATGTTTATCATTCATGCTAGAATTGTATTAACCGGAAACATGATACATGTGTGAATGCATAGACAAACAAGATGTCACTAGTATGCCTCTACTAGACTAGCTTGTTAATCAAAGATGGTTATGTTTCCTAACCATGAACAAGGAAGTTGTTATTTGATTAACAAGGTCACATCATTAGTAGAATGATCGATTGACATGACCCATTCCACTAGCTTAGCACACGATCGCTTAGTATGTTGCTACTGCTTTTATCCATGACATATACATGTTCCTATAACTATGAGATTATGCAACTCCGCCATCGGAGGAACACTTTGGGTCCTACCAAACGTCACAACGAATCGGGTGATTATAAAGGAGTACTACAGTGTCTCCAAAGGCGATGTTGGGTTGGCGATTTCGAGATTAGGTTTTGTCACTCCGATTGTCGGAGAGGTATCTCTGGGCCCTCTCGGTAATGCACATCATCAAGCCTTGCAAGCACTACAACTAATGAGTTAGTTGTGAGATGATGTATTACGGAACGAGTAAAGAGACTTGCGATAACGAGATTGAACTAGGTATTGATACCGACGATCGAATCTCGGGCAAGTAACATACCGATGACAAAGGAACAACGATGTTGTTATGCGGTCTGACCGATAAAGATCTTCGAGAATATGTAGGAACCAATATGGGCATCCAGGTCCCGCTGTTGGTTATTGACCGTGAATAGTTCTAGGTCATGTCTACATTGTTCTCGAACCGTAGGGTCCGCACGCTTAAGGTTTCGATGGCGCTTATTATGAGTTTATGTATTTTGATGTACCAAGAAGTTCGAGTCCCGGATGTGATCACGGACATGACGAGGAGTCTCGAAATGGTCGAGACATAAAGATTGATATATTGGAAGCCTATGTTTGGAGTTCGAATGGTTCCGGTGAAAACAGAATTTATCGAGTACCGGAGGTTACCGAACCCCGGGAGGTAAATGGGCCATAGTGGGCCTTAGTGGAAAGGAGAAGGGCCAGCCCTAGGTGGCACAAGCCCTCCCCTTCCCTAGTCCTACTAGGACTAGGAAAGGGGCCGCCCCTCTCTCTCTCCCCTCCCGAATCCTAGTCCAACTAGGATTGGGGGAATCCTACTCCCGAGGGAGTAGGACTCCTGGCCAGCCTCCTTGGCCGGGCCGCCCCTCCCCTGCTCCTTTATATACGGGGCAGGGGGCACCCTAGAACACACAAGTTTGATCTACGGATCGTTCCTTAGCCGTGTGCGGTGCCCCTCCACGATATTCCACCTCGGTCATACCGTCGCAAGCTTAGGCGAAGCCTGCGCCGTGAAACATCAAGTTCGTCACCACGCCGTCGTCGACGAAACTCTCCTCGACACTCGGCTGGATCGAGTACGAGGGCGCCATCGAGCTGTACGTGTGTCAAGAACTCGGGGCGCCGGAGTAACGGCGCCGGATCGGTCGGATCGCGAGGAGAACGTCGACTACTTCCTCTACGTTGTGATCGCTTCGCTTGGGTCTACAAGGGTATGTAGACAACACTCTCCCCTCTCGTTGCTATACATCACCATGATCTTGCGTGTGCGTGGGAAAATTTTGAAATTACTCGTTCCCCAACAAAGGGCATCCGAGCCTAGGTTTTTCTATGGTTTGATGTTTTGCACGAGTAGAACACAAGTGAGTTGTGGGCGATACAAGTCATACTACCTACCAGCATGTCATACTTTGGTTCAGCGGTATTGTGAGATGAAGCGCCCGACCCGACATTACGCCAGACGCTTACGCGAGACTGGTTTCACCGCTCACGAGCACTCGTTGCTTAAAGGTGACCGTGGGTGCCTGCTCTCTCACTTTAGTTGAACCGAGTGTGGCTACGCCTGGTCCTTGAGAAGGTTAAACGGAGTCTATTTGACGAATATCGTTGTGGTTTTGATGCGTAGGTGAGACTGGTTCTTGCTTAAGCCCGTAGCAGCCACGTAAAATTTGCAACAAACAAAGTAGAGGACGTCTAACTTGTTTTTGCAGGGCATGTTGTGATGTGATATGGTCAAGACGTGATGCTATATTTTATTGTATGAGATGATCATGTTTTGTAATCGGTTATCGGCAATCGGCAGGAGCCATATGGTTGTCGCTTTATTGTATGCAATGCAATCGCCCTGTAATGCTTCACTTTATCACTAAGCGGTAGCGATAGTCGTAGTAGCATAAGTTTGGCGAGACAACAACGATGCTACGATGGAGATCAAGGTGTCGCGCCGGTGACGATGGTGATCATGGTGGTGCTGCAAGATGGAGATCATGAAGCACAAGATGATGATGACCATATCATATCACTTATATTGATTTGCATGTGATGTTTATCCTTTTATGCATCTTATCTTGCTTTGATTGACGGTAGCATTATAAGATGATCTCTCACTAAATTATCAAGAAGTGTTCTCCCCGAGTATGCACCGTTGCCAAAGTTCGTCGTGCCCAGACACCACGTGATGATCGGGTGATAAGCTCTCGTCCATCTACAACGGGTGCAAGCCAGTTTTGCACACGCAGAATACTCAGTTATACTTGACGAGCCTAGCATATGCAGATATGGCCTCGGAACACGGAGACCGAAAGGTCGAGCGTGAATCATATAGTAGATATGATCAACATAAGATGTTCACCATTGAAAACTACTCCATTTCACATGATGATCGGTTATGGTTTAGTTGATTTGGATCACGTGATCACTTGGATGACTAGAGATGTCTTTCTAAGTGGGAGTTCTTAAGTAATATGATTAATTGAACTTAAAATTATCATGAACTTAGTACCGATAGTATCTTGCTTGTTTATGTTTGATTGTAGATAGATGGCTCGTCTTTGTTGTTCCGTTGAATTTTAATGCGCCCTTGAGAAAGCAAAGTTGAAAGATGATGGTAGCAATTACACGGATCGGGTCCGTAACTCGAGGATTATCCTCATTGCTGCATGTAAGAGTTACGCCCCGGATGCACCGCTGGGTGCCAGTGCTTCTTGATGCTGGCGACGACGTTAAGAACGTCTGGCGAGCAAAGCTGATGACTACTCTATAGTTCAATGTGCCATGCTTTACGGCTTAGAACCGGGACTTCAACGACGTTTTGAACGTCATGGAGCATATGAGATGTTCCAGAGTTGAAGTTGATATTCCAATGTAATGCCCGGATTGAGAGATATGAAGTCTCCAATAAGTTCTATAGCTGCAAGATGGAGGAGAATAGTTCATTAGTGAGCATATACTCGTAATGTCCGGGTACTACAATCACTTGACACAATTGGGAGTTAATCTTCCGGATGATTGTGTCATTGATGTAATTCTTCAATCAACGCCACCAAGCTACAAAGGCTTTGTGATGAACTATAATATGCAAGGGTTAGTAAAGACTATGCTCGAGCTCTTCGCAATGCTAAAAGCTGCGGAGGTAGAAATCAAGAAGGAGCATCAAGTGTTGATGGTCAATAAGACCACTAGTTTCAAGAAGAAAGGCAAAGGGAAGAAGAAGGAACTTCAAGAAGAACAGCAAGCAAGTTGCTGCTCAGAGAAGAAACCCAAGTCTGGACCTAAGCCTGAAACCGAGTGCTTCTACCGCAAGCGGTCGTCACTTTGAAGCGGAACTGCCCCAAGTATTTGGCGGATAAGAAGGATGGCAAGGTGAACAAAGGTATATGTGATATACATGTTATTGATGTGTACCTTACTAGAGCTCGCAGAGCACTGGTATTTGATACGGTTACATTGCTAATATTTGCAACTCAAAGCAGGGACTACGGATTGCTTAACACCGCAAAGGACGAGGTGACGATCGCGTGGGAAATGGTTCCAAAGTCGATGTGATCGCGGTCGGCACGCTACCTCTACATCTACCTTGGGATTAGTTTTAGACCTAAATAATTGTTATTTGGTGCTGCGTTGAGCATGAACATTATATCTGGATCTTGTTTGATGCGAGACGGTTATTCATTTAAATCGAGAATAATGGTTGTTCTATTTATATGAGTAATATCTTTTATGGTCATGCACCCTTGAGGAGTGGTCTATTTCTTATGAATCTCGATAGTAGTGATACACATATTCATAATGTTGAAACCAAAAGATGCAGAGTTGATAATGATAGTGCAACTTATTTGTGGCAATCGCCGCTTAGGTCATATCGGTGTAAAGCGCATGAAGAAACTCCATCTTGATGGACTTTTGGAGTCACTTGATTATGAATCACTTGGCACTTATGAACCGTGCCTCATGGGCAAGATGACTAGAACACCGCTTCTCCGTACTATGGAGAGAGCAACAGATTTGTTGGAAATCATACATACAGATGTATGTGGTCCGATGAATGTTGAGGCTCGTGGCGGATATCGTTATTTTCTCACCTTCACAGATGACTTAAGCAGATATGGGTATATCTACTTAATGAAACATAAGTCTGAAACGTTTGAAAAGTTCAAAGAATTTCAGAGTGAAGTTGAAAATTATCGTAACAAGAAAATTAAATTTCTACAATCTGATCGTGGAGGTGAATATTTGAGTTACGAGTTTGGTCTACATTTCAAACAATGCGGAATAGTTTCGCAACTCATGCCACCCGGAACACCACAGCGTAATGGTGTGTCCGAACGTCGTAATCGTACTTTACTAGATATGGTGCGATCTATGATGTCTCTTACAGATTTACCGCTATCGCTTTGGGGTTATGCTCTAGAGACGGCCGATTCACACTGAATAGAACACCGTCGAAATCCGCTGAGACGACACCTTATGAACTGTGGTTTAGCAAGAAACCAAAGTTGTCGTTTCTTAAAGTTTGGGGATGCGATGCTTATGTGAAAAAGCTTCAACCCGATAAGCTCGAACCCAAATCGAGAAATGTGTCTTCATAGGATACCCAAAGGAGACAGTTGGGTACACCTTCTATCACAGATCCGAAGGCAAGACATTCGTTGTTAAGAATGGATCCTTTCTAGAGAAGGAGTTTCTCTCGAAAGAAGTGAGTGGGAGGAAAGTGGAACTTGATGAGGTAATAGTACATTCTCCCTTACTTGAAAGTAGTTCGTCACGTAAACCGGTTTCGAGACACCTACACCAAGTAGTGAGGAAGTTGATGATGCCGATCATGAAACTTCAGATCAAGTTACTACGTAACCTCGTAGATCAACCAGAGTAAGATCCGCACTGAGTGGTACGGCAATCCTGTTCGAAATCATGCTACTAGATCATGATGAACCTACGAACTATGAAGAAGCGATGGTGAGCCCAGATTCCGCAAAATGGCTTGAGGCCATGAAATCTGAGATGGGATCCATGTATGAAAACAAAGTATGGACTTTGGTTGACTTGCCCGAGGGTAGGCAAGCAATAGAAAACAAGTGGATCTTCAAGAAGAAGACCGACGACGACGGTAATGTTATCGTTTATAAAGCTCGACTTGTCGCAAAAGGTTTTCGACAAGTTCAAGGGATTGACTACGATGAGACCTTCTCACCCGTAGCGATGCTTAAGTCCGTCCGAATCATGTTAGCAATTGCCGATTTTATGATTATGAAATTTGGCAAATGGATGTAAAGACTGCATTCTGAATGGATTTACGGAAGAAGAGTTGTATATGATGCAACCGAAGGTTTTATCGATCCAAAGGAGCTAACAAAGTGTGCAAGCTCCAATGATCCATTTATGGACTGGTGCAAGCATCTCGAGTTGGAATAAACGCTTTGATAGTGTGATCAAAGCATTTGGGTTTGTCTGCACTTTTGGAGAAGCTCAGATTTACAAGAAAGTGAGTGGGAGCTCAGAGCATTTCGATATTATATGTAGATGACATATTGCTGATCGGAAATGATATAGAATTTCGGATAGCATAAAGGGATACTTGAATAAGAGTTTTTCAATGAAAGACCTCGGTGAAGCTGCTTACATATTGGGCATTAAGATCTATAGAGATAGATCAAGACGCTTGATTGGACTTTCACAAAGCACATACCTTGACAAAATTTTGAAAAAGTTCAAAATGGATCAAGCAAAGAAAGGGTTCTTACTGTGTTACAAGGTGTGAAGTTGAGTAAGACTCAATGCCCGACCACGCGAGAAGATAGAGAGAAAATGAAAGATGTTCCTATGCTTCAGCCATAGGCTCTATCATGTATGCAATGCTGTGTACCGGACTGATGTGTGCCTTGCTATAAGCCTAGCAGGAGGTACCAAAGTAATCCAGAGTGGATCATCGACAGCGGTCAAGAACATCCCAAATACCGAAAAGGACTAAGGATATGTTTCTCGATATGGAGGTGACAAAGAGCTCATCGTGGCAGCTTACGTTGATGCAAGCTTTGACACCGATCCGGACGATTCTAAATCGCAGACCGGATACGATTTACACTAAACGGAGGAGCTGTCGGTTGGTGCAGTTCTAAACAAAGCGTCGAAGCGGGATCTACATGTGAAGCGGAGTACATAGCAGCTTCGAAGCAGCTAATGAAGGAGTCTGGATGAAGGAGTTCATATCCGATCTAGGTGTCATACCTAGTGCATCGGGTCCAATGAAAATCTTCTCGTGACAATATCGAGCAATTGCCTTAGCGAAGGAATCCAGATTTCACAAGAGGACCAAGCACATCAAGAGACGCTTCAATTCCATCCGGATTTAGTCCGGTGGGAGACATAGAGATTTGCAAGATACATACGGATCTGAATGTTGCGACCCGCTTGACTAAGCCTCTTCCACGAGCAAAACATGATCAGCACCAAGACTCCATGGGTGTTAGAATCATTATTGTGTAATCTAGATTATTGACTCTAGTGCAAGTGGGAGATCAAGGAAATATGCCCTAGAGGCAATAATAAAGTTATTATTTATTTCCTTATTTCATGATAAATGTTTATCATTCATGCTAGAATTGTATTAACCGGAAACATGATACATGTGTGAATGCATAGACAAACAAGATGTCACTAGTATGCCTCTACTAGACTAGCTTGTTAATCAAAGATGGTTATGTTTCCTAACCATGAACAAGGAAGTTGTTATTTGATTAACAAGGTCACATCATTAGTAGAATGATCTGATTGACATGACCCATTCCACTAGCTTAGCACACGATCGTTTAGTATGTTGCTACTGCTTTTATCCATGACATATACATGTTCCTATAACTATGAGATTATGCAACTCCGCTTACGGAGGAACACTTTGGTGCTACCAAACGTCACAACGAATCGGGTGATTATAAAGGAGTACTACAGTGTCTCCAAAGGCGTATGTTGGGTTGGCGATTTCGAGATTAGGTTTTGTCACTCCGATTGTCGGAGAGGTATCTCTGGCCCTCTCGGTAATGCACATCATCAAGCCTTGCAAGCACTACAACTAATGAGTTAGTTGTGAGATGATGTATTACGGAACGAGTAAAGAGACTTGCCGTAACGAGATTGAACTAGGTATTGGATACCGACGATCGAATCTCGGGCAAGTAACATACCGATGACAAAGGAACAACGATGTTGTTATGCGGTCTGACCGATAAAGATCTTCATAGAATATGTAGGAACCAATATGGGCATCCAGGTCCCGCTGTTGGTTATTGACCGTGAATAGTTCTAGGTCATGTCTACATTGTTCTCGAACCGTAGGGTCCGCACGCTTAAGGTTTCGATGGCGATGTTATTATGAGTTTATGTATTTTGATGTACCAAGAAGTTCGAGTCCCGGATGTGATCACGGACATGACGAGGAGTCTCTAAATGGTCGAGACATAAAGATTGATATATTGGAAGCCTATGTTTGGAGTTCGAATGGTTCCGGTGAAAACAGAATTTATCGAGTACCGGAGGTTACTGGAACCCCGGGAGGTAAATGGGCCATAGTGGGCCTTCTCGGAAAGGAGAAGGGCCAGCCCTAGGTGGTCACAGCCCCCCCTTCCCTAGTCCTACTAGGACTAGGAAAGGGGCCGCCCCCCTCTCTCTTCCCCTCCGGAATCCTAGTCCAACTAGGATTGGGGGAATCCTACTCCCGAGGGAGTAGGACTCCTGGCGCGCCTCCTTGGCCGGCCGCCCCTCCCCTGCTCCTTTATATACGGGGCAGGGGGCACCCTAGAACACACAAGTTTGATCTACGGATCGTTCCTTAGCCGTGTCGGTGCCCCCTCCACGATATTCCACCTCGGTCATACCATCGCGAAGCTTAGGCGGCCTCGCGCCGTGAAACATCAAGTTCGTCCACGCCGTCGTCTTGTGAAACTCTCCCTCGACACTCGGCTGGATCGGAGTATGAGGGACGCCATCGAGCTGTACGTGTGTCAAGAACTCGGGCGCCGAGTAACGGCGCCGGATCGGTCGGATCGCGAGGAGAACGTCGACTACTTCCTCTACGCCAGATCGCTTCCGCCGGGTCTACAAGGGTATGTAGACAACACTCTCCCCTCTCGTTGCTATACATCACCATGATCTTGCGTGTGCGTAGGAAATTTTTTGAAATTACTACGTTCCCCAACAGCATGAACATTAGGGGTTTTTCTGTAAAACAGTTAAATCACTGGATAAAAGGAAAATCGCAGGAACACGAAAAAAACATGAACGGGCCGAATCTGCTGGCTGGCCCAACAGTGTACAGGAGGGGGAATCTGGAGGGGCTGCTCACCAGGCCACATGGGCCGGTCGGTGGAGAAGCTGGGCCGGAGGGTGGTGGACCGGCGCTGGCTGCGGCTGCGGGCCTAGGCTTGCGGGGCCCGCGAGGGGAGGCCCATGGGAGGAGGGGTCGAGGCGCGGGCGGCCTCCTCGATCCCGAGCGGCCAAGGCCATGGCGGCGCCGGCAGGGAGAAACTCCGGCGAGGGCACGCGCGGGGAGGCCATGGGACGGCGGTCCCCGGCCGGATCCGGACGGATCGACCCCGGGGAGTCCGTTCAGCGACAGTGAGGTCGGACGGCGAAGCTCCAAGGCGGCGAGTTCCTTGGGCGGCGGCGGCGGTTCCCTGCGGGCCAGAGAGCGTGAGGGAGAGAGCCGGAGAGGAAGAGAAGCGACGGGGAGGGGCGGTGACCTGGGTCCGGCGAGACGATCCCCGGCGGGCGGCGGCGCTCCGCGAGGCTGACGGACGGCGGCGACGAGGAGAAAACGATGGAGCACTCTGGCGGCGCGGATCGGGACGCTCGGGGAGGAGCCAGGCGAGCGAACGGGCGCGGGAGGCTGGGGCGCCTCGGGCCCAGATGGGCTTCCCAGGGCCCAATCTGGGTTCCTGGCGGGCCGCGGCGGCGGGGAGGCGCGGGGTGAGGTGGCGATGCCACATGGCGGCGGGAGAGTGGCGGCTGCGGGAGGTTAGGGAAGGCTAGGGGCTAGGGTTGCCCAAATTAGGAAGGAGAGGTGTATATATAGCAAAATTGCTAGGGTTTGGGGGTTAGGAGGGGTTTCGGGACCCTCCGATCACGATCGGGCGGTTCCGGAAGCGAGGAGAGGTAGAGTGGCCTAGGTGGGCTGTGAGAGAGAGACTTGGGCTGAGGGGAGAGAAGGGAAGTGCAGCCCGACAACTGTTTCCGGAGATCGAAAACATCCGACGATAGACCAGCTATATTGCGGTTGTAGGTTTAACGGTTGGGCTATCAAATGGACTCCGAATGCGATGAAACTTGGCAGGCGGTCTGTCTACACTATAATAAGACCGCACAACAAGTTGCAACCCATTCCGAGAACATTTTTATGCCACTTATAAAATAATATTTCGGAGGTGCCGCGGGCGCGTGCCAGTGTGGTTGGTCTCAGAACGGACAACGGAGAGAACTAAGAGACCGGGACGGATGCAAGTTTTGAAAACATGATGATGCAATGCGGATGATGACATGGCAAGATGCAACACGCAACCGAATGACAAAGCAAGAACAGCGAATAACTGGAGGACAACTGGCACATCGGTCTCGGGGCGTCACATTCATGCTACAACTTTCCCCCTTTCTTTGTTGTTTGAACAAAGCCCTAGATTCGAATGCATGAAGTAGCTTTACCTCTAATAATACTAAAAATTTAGGTGGCTTTGGAAGAGATGATTGGAGTAGAAAAAGATGCACATGCAGACATGTGGGGAGATGGGGCAGTAGAGCAAGGCCACTTTCGAAGAACTTATACCTGAGGGTCGCCGGGATGTCGGGGGCGGCAGGTCGGATCTGCGGACAATACGTCAGGGAGGAAGAAGGGTCGGAGGACCTCCTGAGTTGGCGCTGTGTTGGAGAGAACAGCACGGGCAGAGGATCTGGCCCCTCCGGCAGCTGTGGGTTTCCTCCCTCGGCGGCGATGACTGCGTGAACGATGCACCTTTTAGTCCTATACCCACACCGGCCGAAGGGATCCGGCCGGATCTGTGACCAGCGGTGAGCAGAGAGAAAATGTCGCTACCGCTATCTTATTTATATCTGGAGAGGATGAGAGAATGAAGAGAGCAACCCTAGTAAAGCAAGCGCTTAGGCCCCTGCGTCCATATATAGTGGAGTGACTATCTTTTTTCTCTCCACAAAAAGCGTTTCAATTTGTGTACATGGCATTAAAGAAAAGAAACTCTCTATTTAAGTTGACTACTCTACGACTCCTACTTACTACTACAGTACTTCCTCCATCCTGGTTTATAGGTCCCTTTTATAGTTTGTGCCAAATTTTGACTAAAGATTTAACTAACAAAATGTTGATGCATTTCAAGAAAAATTATCTCATTGGATTCGTATTTGAACATAGTTTTGAAAAATATAATGTTTGGTGACATGCCTGAACATTTTCTTAGTTTAATCTATGGTCAAAATTTGGCACGAAATACAATGGGACCAATAAACCCGGACAGAGGTAGTATTGTTCACTTGTGCTCCCCGCCCCTCCATTCATTGAACAACCACGGGTGAATAAACATACAGTAAGTATTGTATTTATATAGAACGAACAAGCTCAAACTATTTTCGCGTAGTTAAAAGTTGAGGGCGGGGCTTTTCTCGGGCAGTACGCGCGACAGTTTTCGGATAGGCGGTTTGACAAAGAGGCGAGGAGGGTGAGCGAGTGGGGCTGTGCGATTTGACGGCGCGTTACTGCTGGAAAGACTTGTGATATGACCACTCACTATAGTCATGAATTATTGGCGCTCCGACCGGGGTGATGCCCCCTTCCATTCCGCGCTCTAATCTGGTGCATGACACATCGACCCGGATGCTGGCTCTCCCACATGTCGGATTAGTAAGAAGGAGCAAAGAATGATGCGGTATATACTAGTACTATACTACTGTACTACTCAGGTCGGAGGAGTGCGAACCACGGCAGCCCAGTGAACCAGCCATGCGAACCACGGTAGCCCAGTGAACCAGCAGTAGAAAACATTGGTGATATGGCCATAAAAACAATGTGTCATGGTCCACATCAGTAGCATGTACAAGAACACTCCTCTTGGTTTGGATCCTCGAGTTAGAGCTAGTTTGGGTTGAAATAGCCTCAAATTATCGAAACAAGAGGGGTTAGTCTGAGCTAGTTTGCTCTAACCCAGCTAAAAAATAGCCCGTGGAGAGGTTCTAATTGGGTTAGTTATCCCGGGCCCACTAAAAGAGAACTAAAAATTTCACCGCCGCACTGCATCGCTCCCTAAAAAATCTCACCTGCCCGCACTGATCGCTCCCCCTCTCGCACGACTCCTCCTGTTCCCCATAGGGCCGCCCGCTCAAGCGCCGCCCCTCTCTCTCCTCCACCGCCCTCTCCTTCCGCCTCCGCCGCCCTACTCCGGCCGCCCTCTCCTCCGACCTTGAAGGTCGCCCGCTCCCCTTCACTAGTCGCTTTCTCCCTCATGTCAAGCTGGCGGCAAGATCTACCGTGGAGGTCGCGAGAGGGGTGAGTTTGTTCGTTCCTTCTTTGTCTCACGGCCATATCATTGATCTTGCTTGCTCTAGCACTAATTCTGATTTGGAAAAGTAGATCATGATCAAACTTGCTATAGATTTGTGGTGCACGCATGGAATTGTTTGATGCTGCTTGAGGAGGTAATAAATCTTACTAGAGGCCCGAAGATTCAGGTCACCTTTCTAGGTATTTCAATTCCAGGCTTGCATTATTTGTAGAGGCCCAAAGATTCAGTTCACCTTTCTTGGTATTTCAATTTCAGGCTTGCATTGTTTCTAGAGGCCCAAAGATTCAGTTCACCTTTCTAGGTATTTGAGTTTCAGGCTTGCATTATTTCTAGAGGCCCAAAGATTTGGTTCACCTTTCTAGGTATTTCAGTTTCAGGCTTGAATTATTTCTAGAGGCCCAAAGATTCAGTTCACCTTTCTAGATATTTCATTTTCAGGCTTGCATTATTTCTAGAGGCCCAAAGATTCAGTTCACCTTTCTAGGTATTTCAGTTTCAGGCTTGCATTATTTCTAGAGGCCCAAAGATTTAGTTCACCTTTCTAGGTATTTAAGTTTTAGGCTTGCATTATTTCTAGAGGCCCAAAGATTCAGTTCACCTTTCTAGGTATTTCAATTTCAGGCTTGCATTATTTCTAGAAGCCCAAAGATTCAGTTCACCTTTCTAGATATTTTAGTTACAGGCTTGCATTATTTCTAGAGGGCCAAAGATTAAGTTCCCAGTCGGCGGCAAGCAGCCCTGCTACCCATGCCGGTGTCGACCTCAACTCACAAGGGCTAGCGTTAGAGGGGTTCCCGGGGCTTGGGCTCTACAGAGCCTTCCTCCAGAGCGACGATGGCGAGCTCCTCCCTCGGTGCGTGAGGGGCTCCGGGCTCCCTCCCTATCATGAACGACTTCCGTGATGAGTTAGCTCATTCTTTGTTTCATGAAGTGTTTTTTTATTTTGTGATGCTTGTTTGAGACTTGTATGTTTAAGTGGGATATCTCATTTTTATGGACAAAGTAAAAATTATCATGTTTTGCATGCTTGATTTGTATAGATGGTTCGCTTATGTCAATTGTGAGCGGAGGAGGCCACGAAAGAGCCACGACACCAAGAGGGTGCTTGGATCCAAGGGACTTATTTTAGTCTGACTAAAAATAGGGTCCAAAGTAGTCAAATGATTGAGATAGAGCATTTATTGTCAATCTAACCCTGCCATCCATACATCTCTTTGGTTTAGAGTTAGTTCAAGGTTAGTATCTAACTCTAACCTCTAACTGAGTTAGAGTTCTCCTCGTCTCGGGTCATCTCCATCATACTTTCCCCATTCCTGTGTTTTCAGTATCCTGCGAATCAAAGAGGCCCTTTTTCAGGAAAAATCAAAGAGGCCCTTAGACTAGTTTAGGTCCGGTCATTTTTTATAAACGTGTTATGTCCAAAATTTAATGAACGTGCTCCGGTTTCCATGAAAATAATCCGTTTCATGTAGTAATTCATTGATTTATTTATTCTTCTGCGGGGGGTTTGCATGTAATTCGTGAGGACTGAAATGTAAAGTACCCCAGCATATGCTCCGAGTCGTGCATGCACTACGACCCAGATGCTCTATGTCCCACATGTCAGCGAATGGGAGAACGTGGAAATAGCCTAGGAGTACATATAGGAGGATAAATGCGTGAAAAAATATGTACTATGAAGCATAGCCGCGGTTCGAAAAGTAGACCTAAAGTGGTTACAGCTATAGGTCGCACGCACCCAACTAGTGGTACTAGACATACGACTAATTTTTCCCTCAAAAAAAAGAGGCACGAGTGCTCAAGATTCTATTCTATAAACACGAGTCCCATCTCGACAACAACTTCCGTGCTACAGCTAGCTCTCCTCCTCATTTCTCTCTTCTAACTCTAAACTCGGCCGACGCTTTGGTGGGTTGGGTGGGTTTGCTCAATCTATGCCCCACCTCACAAAGGAAAACGCTATGACTAGAATAAAATGCCATATACTCCTTCGCTCATAAATATAAGCCTTTTAGATACTACTTCAAATGGAATACAGATACATGATGTATGAAGACATAGTTTAGAGTGTAGATTCACTCATTTTGCTTCAGTATGTAGTAGTCACTTGTGGAATCTTTAGAAAGACTTATATTTGGAACGAGGGAGTACTATACTAATAAAACATTCAGCCACGAGGGGACGCAGGTTGGTTACAGGAGGCAATAAGAAGAGATGCATGCATCGACGACGCCCACCTCCTCGACTCAGTATGCCGCCCCCAATCGAACGGCGCCTAAGTAGCAGCGGCTTTCGTGGCCAGGTCGTCGTGCTTCTGAACAATGGCGTCCAAAGATTCCAGCCGCTGGAAGAAGGCCAATGTATTTCCGTCCTCGCTTGCCTTGTAGTGGCCTATGTAGACGATTTCCTCGTAGATGTGGATGTGCAGGTCGACGGTGTCTTGCATGGTGAGGCACTGCGCGGCAAGCGCGGCCTCGAGGTGCACATTCTTCGTCGCAACCTCCGGCACCTGCAGGGCCACCAGGGCTTGAAAGAGTTCGTCACCATGTAGGCCGATGAGGGTGGCAGGCAATGAGGAGCCTGGGCGCTCGGGCTGGAGCAGTACGGCAAGGTCGTCCGCGCGCTTCTTGACGGTGATGAACTTGCGGATGGAGTTGACCATCATGTCGTCCATGCGAGAGGCGAAGCCGGCGTCGGCGAGGGCTACGATGCCTGCGGTTGCCAGCACCATCTGGAAACGCTGCTGTAAGTGCATCTAGTGCCACCCCTAGTTGGTTTTGGAGTATTGACGACAAAGTTGGTTGAGGGACTAATGCATTTGTGAGAATTGCAGGATAACGCAGGTAGTGTCCCTCATTGATTCGGTTTAGCTACTGGAGATGACCCCTAAAAATGTATGAAGACATTGAAGACAATGGTGGAATGTGAAGATATTCATATTAAAGACTATGACATGAGAAGACATTGAGTGAAGACTAGGGAGCGCGAAGACTGTGTTGTTTCGTTGTTTCCTTTTTCTTCTTTGTTGAGTCATAGGAACCACCGTACTGTTAAGTGGGGTCCAAGTGAACTAAGTCAGAATGACTGAAGTGATGCTCAACCCAAATCCTATGTCTTCGAGCGAAGACAATGAGAGCAAATCTTATCCAGAGCTGGATGAGTCATCTTTGCTTGTAGCCCAAGTAAAGTTGCCGTGTGTGTTTGAAATCGACCGCTGGAACACGTGTCGGTTCCTTAGTGACCAGTGGTCATTTTGGACATATCAGGTCGGGTTGCCCAAAGGCTATAAATAGCCCACCCCTACACCATAAATTGGTGGCTGCTCGGAGTTAGTGCACGGCTTTTGTCGCTTGAGAGCAACCCACCTCGAAGCCTTCGAGAGAGAAATCCTTCCGAGGACCAAGCCCAAACACCCAGAGCCAAAGAGTGTTAGGCATCACTAAAGTCTTTCCATCTGTGACACCAAGACTTATTACACTTGAGGACTGTGAATCCTCCACCGGTTAGGCGTCGCGCTCGAGCATCCAAGAGTCATTGAGGATTGCCGTGAACGAAGTCTGTGAAGGTTCGAAGTCTACCTTGAAGACTTACCAAAGTGATTGGGCGAGGACCGGTGTCCTTAGCTCAAGGGGAATAAGGTGAAGACACGGTCTTCTCGAGTTGAATCTCAGCCTCCCTAACCCAGACGTCACAGCTTGTCACAAAGAATCGAACTGGTCCAACAAATCTGTGTCTTCAACAAGTGACTGGTTCTATCCCTTCCCATCCTTTACTTGAGTTTCTCTTCGTGAAGTCATTGCCTATCTGTCGTACCTGTTTGACTTCATTGCTTGACTACTATCGTTGATTGGCTTCATACTATCTTCCACCTGATCCTTACTACTTAGCAGCTATTAGTCATGTACTTTCACATCATTGTATACTTGGCTAAGGTTTGCTTATTGTAGTTTATCTTTCGCTGCATATCAATTAGGTCATTTCTATTGTTTGTCTTTGAAACTTCCAAGTTTTGAAGACTTTCATAAAAATCGCCTATTCACCCCCCTCTAGTCGATACTAGCACTTTCAATTGGTATCAGAGCAAGGTACTCCCTTGTTCTGTGTGATTCGGTTTAACCACCTGGAGTTTTAGCTATGTCGACTGCAGGATTGAGGAACGCATCTTGCCCCACCTTTGACGGTCATGAGTATCCTCGGTGGAAAGCCATGATGAAGAAGCGACTCATGGCTATGGACAGCGAACTGTGGACCATCACTGAGATTGGTCTTACCGATCTATGCAAGATGGCGGAGGCTGATGACATTCGCAAGTATACTCTACTGAACCTCACGGCGAAGGATGTTATCTGCTCCTGTCTGTCCTGAAATCAGTTCAGGAACGTCATGCACCTTAATCATGCGATGCTAATGTGGGACCGACTTTCTGAGGTCTATGAAGGTCATCGTACTCGTCATGATCCTTGGTTTGAGGACTACAAGGAGTCTCTTAAAGACATGACTTTTGCACCTGAATCGCCATCATCTTCACCATGCCTCATGGCAAGGGGTGATAAGGTAACTGAATGCTACCTCTTTGAAACTAGTGATGATGAATCAGGTGATGAATTTGGCCCCAGTTATGTCAAGCTTGCTTCCCTTGCCACTAAACAACAAAGAGTCTTGGAAAGAGTTCAAGACATGCTTAGTAAGAGCGATGATATGTTGGGTGAAGAAATGGATCAGTCAAAAGCATTGGCTGAGAGTCTTCAGAGACTTCATTCCAAGTTTGACGCCCTTCAAGATCAACATAATGCTCTCTTGTCTAATCATGAAAAGCTTTCTTCTGAATGTCTTCAAAGAAAGCAAGACCTTGAAAAGATAAGAGTGGATTATGAAGAGATTCAGAAGGAGCACGATTCATTACTTGCTCAACAAATCAGCGTTACACAGGATGAATTTGAACCACCATGTATAAAATGCATTGAGCGTGATAACGCTACATCTGCTGTCTTGAATGTTCCACTCGCTGCTCGTTTCATTGTCTTCACCTACCGATGTGGTTACTAACCCCTCTGCGGAGGATACCACTACTATTGCTGATGAAAATGCTAGGTTGAAGACATTGCTTGAAACAGGGATGTATAAAAGTCTGAAAGGGCATCAGACACTTTGCGATGTCCTCAAAAAGCAGATTTTGAACCGAAACCCCTAGGAAAGAGGGTGTTGGGTTCGAGAGGAAAATGAATGTTGATGGCTCCTACTGGAAGCCTGAGCAGTATCCCAAAACCACATGGGTTGCTGCAAAGGAACCTTCAGTGGATCCATCCACCTTATCTGCCTTTACCTGTGCTCATCCTATTATCATTGATGAATCCTTTGATGCAAACTATAAGCTGTTCAAGAATCAGAATGGAGAAGTGTTTGCCAGGTATATTGGTACTAACTGCAGGAATGGACCACCTATGAACAAGATATGGGTACCTAAGCAGTGCATCGAGAATCTTCCTGTGAATGTCGTCATGACACCACCAAGGAAGAAGACAAACCCCAGATCTATGGCTTCATATGGCCCAAAGGCTTCATACAGATACATGACTCACCTAAGTCACCCTAACGCCAATGTTTTGCAGGGAAATCATACTCAGACTTATGAATATGAGCGTGTGTCTTCGAACCGCTATGTTCATAGAACTAAGAACTTTTCTGCTTATTCATATGAGTATTATTCATCTCATGCAAGGCTATTTGCTAGGGCTCCAAAGCCAAAATTCTCAGATGCTGCACCTAGACTCATTGCTTCTAAGCCACCCCTGAAAATGTGGGTGGTGAAGAAGAATTAACTTTATTTTGCAGAGAAAGGTCTCCAGCCTGCAATCAGAGGCGTCCGATGCTATTGCTGGGGACCTAAAACACATTAAGGACGCATGATAAAATGTCTTACTATATATTTCACATCTGAATTGCTTATCAGTCATACTATGAGTCCTAACCTTGATCTAAGCTATGACAATCCTTGTGTGTGTCAAATGTTTATGCTTCACAACACTCTTTGTGAAGCCTATCCTCCTAACTGCACTGTTGGGTATGTCACCAAAAGCTTCAGAATGGATTATGGACAGCGGATGCACAAATCATATGACTGGTGATCGAAGTCTTCTCATGGACTCAACCTTACGTCCATCCGACAAGAGTCACATCACATTTGCTGACACTGGTAAAAGCAAGGTATTGGGTCTAGGTAGAGTTGCAATCTCAAAGGATCAACACATGGATAAAGTGATGCTTGTTGAATCCCTTGGTTTCAACTTAATGTCTGTCTCAATGCTTTGTGACTTGAACATGATTGTGCTATTCGGAAAATATCATTGTCTTGTACTAATGGAATCTGACAAGTCTCTAGTCTTTGAAGGGTATCGAAAAGATGATCTATACATGGTAGGTTTCTCAGCAGGTCCACAGCTTGCCGTATGTCTTCGCAAAAGCTTCAGAATGTTGGCTCTGGCATCGGAGGCTGGGGCATGCTGGCATGAGGAACTTACACACACTCGTCAAGAAGAAGCATGTCATAGGCATCGAGGGTGTCAAGTTCAAGAAGGATCACCTGTGTGGTGCCTGCAAAGCTGGAAAGATGACTAGGGCATAGCATCCCTCGAAGACAATCATGACGACTTCTCAACCCTTCGAGCTGTTACACATGGACTTATTTGGACCTACTCACTACTCCACCCTCACAACAACTGCATGTCTTTATGGCTTCGTCATTGTTGATGACTACTCAAGATACACATGGGTGCACATAATTCTCTACAAGACTGAAGTGCAAGATGTCTTCAGACGCTTCGCCAATCGAGCAATGAACAATTATGGCATGAAGATCAAGCTTATCAGAAGTGACAATGGCACTGAATTCAAGAACACCGGACTTGATCTTTATTTGGATACAATGGGAATCACTCATGAGTTCTCTTCTCCATACACACCTCAGCAAAATGGCATCGTTGAGCGCAAGAACAGAACCCTCATTGAGATGGCTCGAACAAAGCTCGACGAATACAAGACACCAAGAAAGTTCTGGCCTGAAGCTATTGATACAGCATGTCACATCATCAATCGTGTTTACATCCATAAGCTTCTGAACAAAACATCCTATGAGCTCCTTACTGGCAAGAAGCCAAATGTTAGCTACTACAGAGTATTTGGAGCTAGGTTTTGGATCAAGGATCCCCATCACAAGTCAAAACTTGCACCGAAAGCTCATGAAGGCTTCATGCTTGGCGATGGAAAGGACTCGCACTCCTACAGAGTCTTCAACCTCTATCTCTACAAAATCGTCGAAACTGTGGACGTGCGATTTGCTGAAACAAATGGTTCACAAAGAGAACTCCTGCCAAGTACACTAGATGAAGCTCCGCCCAGCGAATCTATCAAGCTGATGGGAACTGGTGAAATCATGCCTTCTGAAGCACAGCCTGAAGAGGAACTTATCATTTCGCACCTAACCAACCTCAAGACAATGCTCGCATCAAGACAATCCTCCGAATGATGACAATGATCAGCAAGAGCAAAGTCTTCATCCAGTTCATCCTCGAGTTGCAAATGAAGTTCAAATTGAGAAGATAATTGATAGCATCAATGCACCTGGTCCACTCACTCGCTCAAGAGCAACACAGTTAGCAAATTTCTGTGGGCACATTTCGTTTGTATCAATATCAGAACCCAAGAAAGTTGCTGAAGCCTTTATGGAACCTGAATGGATTCAAGCTATGCAAGAAGAACTTCAACAGTTCAAGCTGAACAATGTTCGGGAACTTGTCAAGCGACCCGACCCTTGCAAGCATAACATTATTGGCACAAAATGGATATATCGAAACAAGCAAGATGAGCATGGTCAAGTCGTCAGAAACAAAGCACGTCTTGTGGCTCAAGGATATACTCAAGTTGAAGGAATTGACTTCGATGAAACATTTGCTCCTGTTGCTAGGCTTGAAGCTATTCGCATACTGCTAGCCTATGTTAACCACCACAACATCTTGCTATATCAAATGGATGTGAAGAGTGCATTTCTAAACGGCAATATTGAAGAAGTATATGTCGCTCAACCACCCGGCTTTGAAGATCCAAAACATCCTGATATGGTGTACAAGCTAAACAAAGCACTGTATGGCCTCAAGCAAGCTCCTCGCGCATGGTATGATACGATCAAAGACTTCCTGAAGAGCAATGGCTTCAAACCTGGATCCCTCGATCCCACACTCTTCATGAAGACATATGATGGTGAACTGTTTGTGTGCCAAATATATGTGGATGACATTATCTTCGGCTGCACCAACCAGAAGTACAGTGATGAGTTTGGATACATGATGCAAGAGCAATATCAGATGTCCATGATGGGTTGCCTGAAGAAGTTTGGAATGGAAGACTGCAAAGGTTACACGACGCCAATGCCAACCAAACACCATCTTGGACCCGACGACAATGGTAAAGAGTTCGATCAAAAGGTATACCGCTCCATGATTGGTTCTTTACTTTATTTATGTGCATCTAGGCCAGATATTATGCTTAGTGTTTGCATGTGTGCTCGATTCCAAGCGGCACCAAAGGAATCGCATCACTTAGCAAAGTGAAGTTTAATTCTTCGATATTTGGCTTACACCCCAACACTCGGATTATGGTATCCAAAGGGCTCAAAATTTGATTTGGTTGGATTCTCGATGCTGATTATGCCGGTGACAAAGTGGATCGCAACTCTACATCGTGCACATGTCACTTTCTCGGGACGATCACTTGTCTGTTGGTCTTCAAAGAAGCGTAATGTATCACTCTCAATCGCTGAATCTGAATACATTGTCTGCTGGATCTTGTTGCGCCAGCTTCTATGGATGAAGCAAACTCTCAAGGATTATGGCATCAATCAAACAAGTGCCTCTCTTCTGCGACAACGAAAGCGCCATCAAGATTGCCAACAATCCAGTCCAAAGACTCAAGACAAAGCACATTGAAATTCGTCATCACTTTCTTAGAGATCATGTCATGAAGAAATATATTGACATCATTCACGCCAACACCAAGAGCAATCGCGATATCTTCACAAAGCCCTTGGATGAGAAAAGGTTTTGCAAGTTACGGTGTGAGCTAAATATCTTGGAATCCTAAAATGTCCTATGATCAGGCACACATCCTAACACTTATGCATGTTGATGACTTAGATGTGCAACACATGAAGTAATGTATATCTTCGATCAATGAAGACTTACACTCTGAGTGTGAATACATTAACATGGAATATGACTTCAGAGCACCACGATAATTGTGCGCCGTGTCTGGGTCTAATTCTTCCTATATGGTGGGTAACGCCACCACCAAATTTCTTTGTTTGAAGTGTTTCACTCATGGCGTTATTTTTGCAATGACTTCGCATTTGGTTTGTCGTCAGTTTCAATTTATCTTCATGATTTTCTTCACTATGATGAATTGATTGTTTTCTGATATATACATATACTAGTGTCTGTCCTCTACAGCATTCACTTATAGCTATGTCTTCCTAGTTGAATCTTTTGAACTAAGTGAATGTGATCAGACCCTAATCTCTCTATGCTTTCTATCTCAAAGTCTATCTGTCCAAATCATATGCATTATATTGAAATCGTCAATGTCTTCTCTGGCCCTAGTCGCCAGAAGACACGAGACAAACATTAAGTCTGTTTTAAATGACTCATCTTTATTTTCTAAATCCGGAGAAGCCGGAACAACCATCCGACATGCCTGGCGGGTGTGGGAACGTGGGACAACTCTGAGTATGTTGCATGCTTGCCACGTGAGCCTCAGATGTGAACCGCCACGGGCACCTGCGTAATTGCACTGTGCCACACACTTCCTTATAAATACATGTCCCCTGTGGTAAAGAAAACCTTCTTCCACCTCTCCACCTCGTCAAAACCCTAGCGCCACCGCTAGCTCTCGACGATGCCGACGACGAAGCGCTTAGCTGCCGTGACTTCTCCGACGCCGTCCTCACGCCGGCCGCGGACATCGTCCTCTCCACCGTCACCGTAGGTGTCCTCCGTCGCCAAGTTAGGGCACGATGGATTGAACTGCTCGGTCTCCTGCTCATCCCATCTAGCAGTTCTTCGTGTGGTAAATATAACTCTATTTTTACTGCCTTTTTGATCTTCAAAGATTCATCCGATCTACCAAAAGTGGTTTCTGCCTACACAATGTTAGATCTATTCTGTCTGCATCTCATACTGCCTAGTCTATTCACTTAAACTTCATATCTAGTTAATTCCTCACTTGTACCTATTCACGGATTCGTACAAATCTGGAACCAACTCTCAACATATAAGTGAATGTCTTCGCATCATGAGGTCAATGTCTTCAAACTGATTTATCTTCAAAATCTTCTGAGAATGCATATGACCTCTTCCCCTTCCCTCGCATCTCTAATGCTGTCATAGGTACATGTCCGTGGGAGAATCCCTTGGTTCTCATAGTCTGCATTCGCTTGCGTAATTCTTACAAAGATCACATTAACTCTCCCGGCCGCCTGTTTGACCAGCAAGCGAAAGTATTTGAAGCCTTTGAACATATTGAAGCCATTCAGTTTGAAGTTCATGGCTACAGAAAAATCAGTAAGGAAGGGTGGCAGATAGCATCGTGGGGGAACATCAAAAGATCTGCCTGATGACCTAGCAGAAATCTACAAGACAGATCCTGAAGAGAATTATCATCAGCGCAAGACACGAATCCAATGGATTCGACGCTATTGGGCTGAAGAATGGTTCAAGTACAAGTTCGTGACCTAGGAATATGCAGAGAAGAATGCTATCAAAAGTCCTTGGGGTGATATTCTCTATCGAGGCCTTCAACCCAAGAACAGAGCTGAAGCTATTACACAGGGTTTCTATCCTTGTATGGTCCGTGGACCTCAGCCTGAGAATGCCGACCCATCATCATTGCTCTGGTGTCGTGACGATACTCTCTTCAAGCGCAACTTCTAGCATGCAAAGGCATCTTCCAAGGAAAACAAGAAGTCATTGGGATTAGACTTCAACCCTGGTCCCTCTGCTCCCTGTGCTGACGGCTCATGTGATACTGATCCCAATGTCATCGGCCCCTTCTCCAACCTTGATGGCCTCATTACTTACATCTTGGTCCAAGGTGCCAAAGTGGATCATTCTGACAATGATGTCGACATCGATGAAGCCCCAGCTCCTCCTCCGGTCGCCGCGAAGCTAAAGAAGCCTAAGGCTTCAAGATCACCGCACCTCCAAAAGCTTCACGCATGGGCCATCGCCATCGCACCTCCCCAAGAGAGTGTGCGATCAAGATCAATCACGATCTCAAGAGGACGGAGAAGAAAAGGAAATCGCAAGCATACCGATCAAACCTTGACTCCTGCTGCCATTCTGCGTGAAGAACCCATTGATCTGTCCAGCGATGAAGATCTTGCAGATGATGCCCTTGAGCAACTGATCAAGAGCAAGGAAGAAGCAGAGATCTTCAATAACTTGCCTCTCTTCGATGTGGCAATCATCCATAACTTCATTGATGAGTGGTTTGACACCCCAAATCTCAGCTTTGAAGATCTGCAGCTTCCCATTGGCCTCAGCGTCTCCTTCAATGGCGCCATTGCTTCTGAGCTAGCTCTCGCTCAACGCATTGTTGAACTGAAGCACAAGATTGATTATGAGAAAGCTCAGTTCAAGAAGCATGTGGCCAAGCTCAGCGTGCAAGATGTCAGAAACTTCAAGACCATGTTGCACGAGCTTAAAGAAGCCTTTCTCAAGAAGCGTGAAGAAGCTCAAGGCTCCCGTGAGCGCATGAAGAGTCTGGCTAACAAATGTGTGCTAGCCTACAATGAGGCTGAGAAGCGCAAGTCTCTTGGTCGTCCTGGCATTGACCCTAGAATGGCTGCAAAGAAGAAGAAGCTATCTACTGCTCAATCTGCACCTTCAAGGCAGGAAGCACCTCGCATAATCTTCCCAAGCAGCATGACCGGCTCGGAGCCAAAGGTCATGTCAACCGCCTGTAATGTAAGAAGACGAGGGCTGCCGAGGGTGAAGCCAGAAAAAGGAAGAATACTGAAGCCTCTGATGCTGCTCCCTCCAAGAAGAAGCGCAAAACCAAGAAGAATCGGGCTGCTCCCACAGAGCCCTTAGTTGTTGAACCTATCTCAGTGGTTCGCCCACGCATCCGAACACAAAGAACGACGATGGTAGTTCATGAGCCCGCTTCCACAGAGGCTCATGAAGTCAAGACATTCCAAGAAATTGAACCCACCATCGCTGAAGACATTGGTCACGATGACAATGTTGAAGATGATGAAGTTCTTCCTCGATCAAACACAACCTCAGTATCATTGCTCGCTCTCACGAACAGCGAACTCATCAAGATTGGTCGCCCTCTCGATGCCAATCGCCAGATGCATCATGGGCTGATCACCCACAGCAACAAGACTCCCCAAGTACTCCCCAACAACAACAACAAGTCACACCACCTGTGCAAGAAGAACAAGAAGACTTTAAGGCCCAGCCAACTCCATCTCCAAAGGCGTTGCCAGCATTCCGCAGGCTTCGCAAAGGACAAAGGCCTCAAGACCCTCTTTCGAGCGTTCCAGAAGGAGAAGTGCATCACCAACCTGTTGCACGCCAAATGTTTCTGAAGCCACCCAACCGTGAACGCCTCCGTTCCAAGCCCAAGTTGTTTGAAGACAATCCGCTGCATCAGACGTACATGTCCCTACTCCCCCAAGATCGCAGGTTGCATCGGCGTGAATGTACCAGTGCCCGACCCTCCAGCTCGTCAAGTGGAGGTTGATAATCTTGAAGCTGCCACCACCAACACAAATGAAGCTAGTGACGTGGTCATGGCTGAAGCTAATGTGGAGCTTGCACCAACCAGAGTGCCAGAAGCCAATGAGGCAACTGCTCCCGAAGCACCTGTTGTGCAGCCTGAAGCCTCAGTTGTTGCCACTGCTCCTGTTCCGCCACCAAGGCCCTATACAATTGAGCAAGCCTACAATCATGGTCAGCTAACCACTGTCCAATGGCCCATTCTGGTCTCCGCCTACTGCCTCTGGTCCTCAGTTTGATTATCATGTTGAGCATAGGCCTCAGGTCCATAAACCAAAGCCAAGATCGCCAAGGTTCCTGTGCAATCGCAAACCCTACAGGGTCCTTCAATGCAAATGGCTTCAAAAGCTACAACACTTTCTTTGACAGCGCAAAGAACCCCTACTCAAAGCCAAGAATATCATCTGATCATTTCTGGAGCTATCAGCAGAGAAGCTATTACTCCTACGTTCTGTATGATCAAGGGCGCATTTTCCCTCATATGCGCCTCGACACTGAAGCCATTGCTGGACTGCCATGCCTAGAAGAAGCTCTTGACTGCTTTCGTGATGCAGGTCTGCTCAACTTTGTGGCATACAAAGAACATTGGAATGAGGAACTTTTGCTTAAATTCTATGCTACCCTCCACATTCGCGGCTACAACAGGGATATCAAGACATGGGTTCTCGAGTGGATGATAGGAAATGTTCATCATGAAGCCAAAGCTCTTGATGTCATTGAACTTACAGGCCTACCCACCCCCCAAAGAGCTATATGAACCTGATTGTCAACTACACCGCAATGCACTGGAGAGCATCTTCCATAAGCCAGAACCCAACATGAGCCAGATGTTGAGCATGATGAAGCCTTTGCCATCTGACGCTGAATACCCAACGGAGTTCTTTGTTGATGACTGAGGGAGTCCTGGACTAGGGGGTGTCCGGACAGCCGGACTATCATTATCCGCCAGACTCCAAGACTACGAAGATTGAAGATTGAAGACTCTGGCTCGTGTCCGGAAGGTACTTTCCTTGGCGTGGAAGGCAAGCTTGGCAATACGGATATGTAGATCTCCTACCATTGTAACCGACTCTGTGTAAACCTAGCCTCTCCGGTGTCTATATAAACCGGAGGGCTTTAGTCCGTAGGACAACATACATTACGACAATCATACCATAGGCTAGCTTCTAGGGTTTAGCCTCCTTGATCTCGTGGTAGATCTACTCTTGTACTACCCATATCATCAATATTAATCAAGCAGACGAGGGTTTTACCTCCATCGAGAGGGCCCAACTGGGTAAAAACATCGTGTCCTCGCCTCCTGTTACCATCCGCCTAGACGATAGTTCGGGACCCCTACCCGAGATCCGCGGTTTTGACACCGACATTGGTGCTTTCATTGAGAGTTCCTCCGTGTCGCCACCGATAGAGCGGATGCCTCCACCCGTCTTCAAAGACGGTGTTTTCGCCGAAGGGGCCTTGGCCGCCGGCCAAACTATTCAGCTTGGTGGTTTTCTCATGACCGCCTGTCCGACCACCGCTTCGGCAATGACTTCCCAAGTCGTCGGAAGCAATCTTCGCGTCAGCCCTAAAGCTGCCGAACAGTTGGATCCAATAGAGCTCTCGTCTGTTAACGAGCTCTTGGATCGCATCGCCGCCCTGGGAGTCGCTACGGACTACAACCAGATTTGGCTTAAAACTGATCTGAGAGAGATTAACTCTCCCCAGGCCACCCACCACGTCACAGTGGTAGAGGAGAAACACGACAACTCTTTGCCTGTGCTAAAAACAATTCGTGTCCGGATTCCCGAACCCTCCATGCCGGATTCCTGCGGAGGGACGGACTTCGATCGAGCATTGAACTTAAAATCATGCATCGCCCCGGACTCGCTGGATTGTCTCCAGCAAACCAAGCTTCCAAATTCGGAAACCCCTCGGCCTTTGAGCCCCAAGACGGGCAGGGATCCGGACTTTATTCCACCCACCCGCCCAGACATATGCGATCTATCTCTAATACGGCAAGAGCCTTCGTAAACAAGACATCATTATCGGGCGATTCATCCTGGTTATGGACAGGATAAAGGACTGCCGAGAGGAAAACGCAATCTCAATCTTCGCAATAATCGCACGGACAAGGAATCCTGAACGCCATTGATCGCCGCAGAATTACGCGCTTCACCGATTCAAGCGCCCATAGTACGAAAGTACTATGCGATGGAAAGTTTCGAAAACTGAAAATCAATTTTGGGATAATCCGCCCCAAACCCAGTCCAGAGCAAAAGGGCGCCTTACACTCGTGCCCCGGATGCAAAAACGAAAAACAAAACCCAATAAGGGAAACGGAACCGCATCGAGGGATGGCTCAATGGACCTCAGTAAGCTTCACAAAGACAGAGGGAACCGCCCCAACACATAGCCTTCGAGCATGTTGGATATTACGGCAGGTGGCCAAAAGTGGCGATGAGCTTCTCGCCCGAAACCACTCCAACAATACCAAAGACGGTATCAACAGTCTTGAGACTTTCGTGATCAAATAATATGCGAAAACGAACAATCCGCGAACTCGCCGAAGTCTACCAAGTAGCAACACCAAATCCATGGAGCGACACAGCTATTACTTTCAATGCCAGCGACAAGCCCACATTCCGAACAACCAGAGCCCCAGCTGCACTGGTACTTAGTCCCATAGTGGACGGCTTTCGACTGACAAAAGTACTCATGGACGGCGGCAACGGACTAAACCTCATTTATGAGGAAACTCTGCGAAAAATGGAAATTAATTGAGCCGATTGAGCGAAGCAGCACAACCTTTAGAGGAATAATCCCTAGCCGAAGCGCTGCACCGAAAAATCACACTCGATGTGGTGTTCGCCTCGACAATTACAGATCCGAAGAAGTCACGCCTGTGGCCTCGCTCAGCATGGGTATCACGCCATATTAGGACGAGAGGCATTCACAATTTTTCAAGCAATACCCCATTACGGTACATGAAGCTCAAAATGCCCGGCCCAAATGGAATAATCACTCGCTAGTGATCCGGACATAGCACTCAGCTGCGAAAAAAGACAGCCGCACTAGCCCTCGAGGCACTATCCAAGCCCTAGCGGCAGAAGAACTCATCAGCTGCGCTCTACGGTGAACAGGGACGATGTGATACTTGATAAAGATCCAAGTCCACCTCCTTCAAACCAGCAGATGAAATAATAAAATTCCAGGTCCATCCAACGGACCCAACAAAGACGGCCTCCATTGGGGCACAATTGAACCCCAAAGTAGACGCCAGATCGCGCTAATTCCTTCGAAAATTGGGATATCTTCGCTGGCATCCTTTAGACATGCCCTAATCCCACGCAGTTGGCGTAACACAGCCTAAACATCCTAAAGGATTTAAGCCACCAAACAGGCTCTTCAACGATTTTCCAACCCAAGAGACAGTAATGGGAGAAGAACTAGCCAAACTATTGGAAACCGGATTCATTAAAGATATCAAGCATCCGGACTGGCTAGCTAACTCGGTGATGGTACCAAAGAAGGATAAATCTCGGCGCCTCGGTCGATTTTAAAGACCTCAATAAGGCTTGCCCAAAGGATCCCTTCCTCTCCCCGCATCGATCAAATTATCGATGCCACAAGCAGGCACGATTCGACAGTGCTTCATGGACGATACTCGCTATCATCAAATCAAGATGGCGGAAGCGCACCAAGCCGCAACGGCATTCATCACTCCATATGGACCATTCTCGCTTCAACACGATGCCCTTCGGACTTAAAAATGCCGCGCAACATATCAGCGCATGATTCAAACATGTCCGCCACCCAGATCGGCAAAACAATGAGAGATACGAGACGACGTGGTCACAAAACAAAACACGCCGAAACTCTAGTAGACGATTTGAGGCTCACATTCGAGAACCTCGAGCATATGACATCAAGTGAATCCGAAAATGCTGTGTACCAGCCGTAAAGTTGCTGGGCTTCATTGTATCCGTAGAGGAATTAAAGCAACCGCCAAAATCCGAGCTCACACAGCTTGGATATTCCAAAGGACCTCAAACAAATACAAAATTAACAGATGTGTGGCAGCCTTAAGCCGCTTTATCTCCCGCCTAGGAGAAAAGGCGCTGCCTTTCTCGCCTCCTCAGCGCATCAACACTTTGAGTGGACGGATGCTGCCACCGCCGACTCAAGAAATAAAGGCCATACCGGCAACAACCGTCCGGGCTGCGCCCACTCTGGGCGAACCAATGTTGTTATACATCGCAGCTACACATCAAGTTGTAAGCGCGGTCCTTGTCGTCGAAAGAGAGACAGAAGGGCATAAATTCCCTCTTCAAAAACCAGTGTACTATGTATCCACTGTGTTAACCCCTTGCAAATCCCGTTACCCGCACTATCAGAAGATAGCATAGGCGGTGTTCATGGCGTCTCGGAAGCTCCGGCACTACTTTCAAGAGTGTTCGATAACAGTGGCCTCCGAAGTTCCACTCAATGACATTATAAATAACCGTGACGCAACGGGCAGAATTGCAAAATGGGCTATTGAGCTCCTACCATTCGACATAACTTACAAACCTCGACGAGCTATAAAGTCACAAGTTTTAGCTGACTTCGTCGCCGAATGGACCGAAGCCGAACTCCCTAAAGAGTACGGTGCATACTCCAATTGGACTATGCATTTCGACGGCTCCAAAATGTTGGCCGGATCGGGTCAAGGCGTCGATCAAGGCCCCCAACCGGAGATACAACCAAGATGTACTTCAAATAATGTACACGGACTCCAACAATGCAGCCAATACGAGGCCTCATTACATGGTCTCCGGATGGCGGTCTCCATGGGCATTCAACGCCTAGAGGTGCGCGATTCAAACCTTGCAATATCCCAAATAAACGGAGACTTTGACGCCAAGGATCCGAAAATGGCAGCATATCGCAACGCTGTCCTAAAAATGTCAGCTCGGTTTGAAGGACTTGAATTCCATCACATAGCCCGAGATAATAACCAAGCTGCCGACTTTCTGGCACGCATCGGTGCGAAACGTGATGCTGTCCCTCCAAATATCTTCCTGGAACGGCTCTTCAAGCCATCCGTACTATGGGAAGAGGAGTCCGGTAGCGATAAACCGGAAAAAACCGCATCAATCAATGATTCAGCAGATGACATAACACCCTCCGCCCACGTCATAATGGCAGTAATCGCCGCGTGGACAGAACCTTTCCTAGCCTACTTAGGCAGGAACTTCCCGAAGACCAAAATGAGGCCCGCCGCATAGTCCGGCGATCGAAGGCCTACAAGGTCCATGAGGAAGAACTTTATAAGAAAAGTACAACCGCAGTCCTTCAAAGGTGTATCTCCGAAGAAGAAGGGCGAAACCTCCTGGCTGAAATTCATGTCGGACTAGGCGGACACCACGCAGCAGCCCGGGCCCTTGTAGGAAAGGCATCCCGTATAGGATTTTATTGGCCGGCAGCTCGGGCAGACGCGCAGGACTTGGTCCAGCGATGCGTGGGTTGTCAGCTCATTGCTAATCAGAGCCATATGCCACCCACCGCCTCAAAACCATACCCATTACCCGCCGTCATGTCCGGGGCTTGACATGGTTGGACCCCTTAAAGGGGGAACCCACAAGCAAAGGTACCTATTGGTCATGGTTGATAAATTCACCAAATGGATAGAGGCCAAACCAGTCAAAACGGCAGAGTCCCACCAGTGATAGACTTTATATCGTGGGTGGTACACCGCTACGGAGTCCCCACAAAGATCATCACCGACAACGGCACGAACTTCACAGCCCATGAGGTTAAATCATGGTGCAAAAATATGGGCATCAAGCTCGACTACGCGTCAGTCTATCACCCTCAAACCAACGGTCAAGTGGAAAGAGCAAATGGTCTAATAATGAGCGGCATTAAACCCAGATTAGTGAGGTCACTTACTAAATCCGACACACAATGGGTCGAGGAGCTCGACCAGACTGGGGCTGCGGACAACGCCTAACCGTACTACCGGATTCACACCATTTTTATGGTATACGGCGCAGAGGCAGTTTTATGCCATGACATTATTCATGACTCACCTCGAGTGCACATGTATGAGGAAAGAGAAGCCGAGCTCGATCGGCAGGACAGCTTGGACACATTGGAGGAAGCACGTGACGTCGCGAAGGCTCGTTCCGCATTCTATCAGCAGCAGGCCCGAAGATATCAAAGCAGAGAGTACGGGCCAAGACTTACAATGTTGGTGAACTAGTTCTACGCCTGCTGGACAAGAAAAAAGACAAGCTCAAGCCCAAATGGGAGGGGGGCTTCATTATCGATCAAGTACTGACCGGTGGAGCATACCGTCTGCGAAATGCGTCGGATAACCGACTCGAGCCGAACCCATGGAATGCAGCCCACCTCCGGCGATTCTATGCCTAGCGCCGGACTAAGAGTTAGTCCCCTTCCCCCGTCCAAAAATTTACACTTCGACTGTCTTTTATTTCTCTTTTTATCCTTTTTATTTGAAAGCCCTTACAGGCCCATTTCCACATTCTTTGCATATGCATGATGTGCCAATCCGCACTCATTATTCCTAGGGGCTTCTTTTACAGAAGCACAATTATACGGGTTTTCATACCCATCACATGTGTTAAGCTTCCACATGTACCTTTTACTCGCCATTATATGCATCGATATGACTTAATTTTTGGCCAAGCTAGGTTGCCTAGCTCCTGTGCTTACCCCTACGTTCCCGATTGTTCGGCTAGGAGGTAAAGGGAGCACCTCTGCGATTGTTACTGCCGGGTCAGTCGGATGTGTACCTCAGACTGGATGAAGCCGAAAGCTAGCGTTCTTAAGGGAATATTCGGTTGGTGATTTAAAAGATGACTTTTTACCTATTTTATATATCTGCCCCTAGATGTTTTACTGCTCTCTTTGCAGTCCGGACATGCACTTTAGGGCATGCCTCCCAGCAAAAGGAACCCTTAACGGAACTATTCTCCCTGGAAGATGTTTCTTACTAACCATGTAATATAACATAACTAGTTGGGCACTTGTGTGATAAAGCACTAATGACCCCTACGCCTGGTCTCCATGCATACCACGGTTGTTTCTCAACCAAAGAGGTATTCGGACACACTCCGAACTCTAGGGTCCTGAGGCTGAAGCGAAAAGGTCGGCAAAGACAAACGATCTACAATCCGGCTAGAAGGCATTTCACATGTCACTTTAAAGGATAACATACATTGTCAAATTTATCGATTGTATTCCTCCTCAATCCCGCCTAACAGTGCTGTCTAGTTTACATCCCGCTGGGAAAATTTCGCAGCCAACTCTACATGGTCTGACGCTAAACTCACAGGATCTCCTTCCCATCGGGCCCCACCGTCCAACTTGCCATATGGTTGGGGTCCGCCTTCTTGTACCGCTGCTTCACCATGGCCCAAGCCTCCCTGGCACCTTGACGGCAAGCCGAAATCTTCCACAAACGGAAGCACTGTCGCACTCCCTGCAGCTTCTCCGCAAGCAACCCGAGGCTCTCGGGTAGGTTGAGGGCTGGCCATAAAGCCTGAATGACGCCGATCATTGCCTACCAAACTCGTTCGAGTAGCTGCAACAGTTCGGGAAGTTGATCACCCGTTGATACGAGCATCTCCTCTGCAGGACGACCCATGAGTATACCTACAAGACCAATCATGTCAAAATACTTCCTCGCCGAACTCTTCCTTTCAAAAGAGTCCGCTCAAGCACTTACTATAAATGCCGCGACGAAGACGCTGATTCTCCTTATGGAGCCGGACAGCTCGGCTCGAACGCTTTCAGCTCTTCTCCGAGCTCGGCGCTGGCATCCTGGAGCTTGTTCCTTTCTCGCTGAACCCTATTCAAGACACTCGCTGCCTTTAGTCGGGCGCAGCAATGCTTGCTGTCCGGATCTTGTCCGTGGTACCGCAATGTCATTATTAGACTTGCGCGCACGCCGCATGCCGCTTACGTTTATTAGTAAAAATGTGTTACCAGGGGAGGTCTTTGCATTTCCTCCTGCGGCAACAAGTGCGGCCTCCAGTTGGGCCTTGCAATCTTGCAGCTCCCGGGACAGCTGGGCATTCTTCTCGTAAGTGCTCAGATTTTCAAATGATCCTTAAATCAGTTTGCATAAACTACTTTAAGTCTCGGGGCTACCGTATATAACCATTGAAATTCCCTTACCCGTGTCTTTCACATACCGCTCCGTGGCTCGTAAAACCATCTTGAGCGGCACGGAGATGCGCTGCCCTCGCATTAAAGGCATCCAATGCCTCGGGGAAAAGCACGCTTCACGAAAATATCGTCGCGGCGCCTATGGTTCATGGCGCTCTCCACCTCGACTTGGTGGCGGACAGTGCTGTCGGTATCCTCCGTTGGAGAAGGATCCGCCCGCGTTTGCACTTGCCTCCTCCGTGCCGGGCGTTGGAGCCTGGCCGGTGTTGGTCGGATCGGCAATTCCTGTGCTCGCAGTCCGGCGAGCGCTTTTTCTCCTACAAGGATCATGAGCACTCAGGCTTTTCCTCAGAACATTGCTCTGAAAATTCGAATACGAGGTATACCTTTGCGGCGACGTTTTCGTCCGCACTACGCTCCTTTTCCGCCTGCTGGTTCGGGCAGGCCCTTGTTGGTCAAGAGCCATGGCTCGCTTCCGCCAGAAGGCGCTTCGCAAATTACCATCGTTCGCGAAGGTCAGAAATTGGCAGGGAAGAGATAACGGTGTCCGGACTTCGGTCGCGGTCACATGGGAAGCCGGACTTAGTCCGGGTAGTTCGCCAGAATGGCAACCGGAGCATTGTCTATGCTAAGTCGATGATACACCCGGCCGATCAGCTCCACTCGATGTCCGGTCCTCTTCGAGGTCGGACCGTGGATCCTTCGATCCTCGGGTTGCGGAGCAGGACTCACCATGTCCTCCATAGTCCGGTGTAGATCCTGCGCCGAAGACATAATGTAAGAAGCTTAAACTTCAAAAGCATGGGTAGAGCCCTTTAAGGTATTCACTTACCCATCCTCTAGGGTTGATCATGGAAAACCCATTCAAAGGGTTCGTCCGAAGGAAGTCCTCCTTCTCCCCTTTGTACAAGCCGGACATGATCTTTACCAGATCCTCGGTTGAATCCGGCCCTTTGCGGCCGTGCCGGGTGGCATCGTCTTCCCCGGTTAAATCCCACATGGGGTGGCCTCTGTATTGTAGTGGCTGCACCCCTCGCTTGATGCATGTCGCCATGACTCCGATCATGGTCAAGCCAGAATGAGCCATTAATCTTATCCGCCCATCAAGTAATGGACGCTTTGTCTTCCTCCAATCGTGGGCTCATGGGCGCCACCGAGGCGCTTTTTTAAGGGAGCAGCACTAAACTCCGGAGGCCGATCTCGACTGGTCGGGCAATGAGCTGCCTCCTATATAAAACCACTCCGATGGCCGCCTTGGACGCTTTCTTAGGAGTGCCGGATAGGTATCCGTCCCGGCGATGCGCCATATTTCAAGGCCGCCCACTTGATATATGGACCCCTCATGAGAACGGGTGCGAGGCAAAACAGCCTCTTCCACAATGCAAAATGGGGCTCGATGCCCAGTGAATAGCTCACAGAGAGCTACGAGCCCGCGATATGCAGCAGAGGGCGGCGTGAGGTGGTGGAGCCGAGTCCGAGAACTTCGTGGAGCCCGCGAGGAACGGATGTATTGAAATCTGAGCCCCTTATCGATAGGGGACAAAGCACACTCGCCCCCCTTATTGGGGCTTGGAGTGTCCTCCGCCTGCCTCCCACCTTGATAAGTAACCAGTCCGCCCGGACTGGGACTATGAAGGCCGGAGGGAGAAATCCTCCGCTTGGAGCTTCACTAGCTCACAGTGCAAAATAGAGCACCTCCTCCAATTCCCGGTGGGCTGGGGAGCGCGTGAAAGAAGAGCCGCACGACGATCCATGATGGAATGGATTTCTAGGTCAAAGGCGCTTCGATGGAATATTTGCGAGAGGAAGACGGTGCGGTTTGGATCTGGATTCTTGCCTCTTTTGTAGGCAGACGGCTCGCACAATTAGGGGGTGAAATGCAAAAGACACCCTGGCTTTTCGCATTCGTGCGACGCGTGGAAGAGGGCCATTATTTGGCGTAGAAGCCGAGGAACACAGTATTCGAGATGAAGCCAGACACTATTCGGCTAGTACATGGAATTTGAAGGGAGAACCCGCCTTGCAACACCGAAGACTATGCACGCGCTGGACTTATCGTCATTGAAGCCTGGTTCGGGGGCTACTGAGGGAGTCCTGGACTAGGGGGTGCCCGGACAGCCGGACTATCATTATCCGCCGGACTCCAAGACTACGAAGATAGAAGATTGAAGACTCGGCTCGTGTCCTAAGGTACTTTCCTTGGCGTGGAAGGCAAGCTTGGCAATACGGATATGTAGATCTCCTACCATTGTAACTGACTATGTGTAACCCTAGCCTCTCTGGTGTCTATATAAACCGGAGGGCTTTAGTCCGTAGGACAACATATATTACAACAATCATACCATAGGCTAGCTTCTAGGGTTTAGCCTCCTTGATCTCGTGGTAGATCTACTCTTGTACTACCCATATCATCAATATTAATCAAGCAGGACGTAGGGTTTTACCTCCATCGAGAGGGCCCGAACCTGGGTAAAAACATCGTGTCCCTCGTCTCCTGTTACCATCCGCCTAGACGCATAGTTCGGGACCCCCTACCCGAGATCCGCCGGTTTTGACACCGACAATGACCTTGAGTATCTTCCTCGCACAATATATCACATCATCAGGCGAACTCTATGGCCTATCAAAGGGCATTCATCAGCGGCCAAACATGAAGGAGCCATGAAGACATTGGTCTTTTACATCCTCAATGGCATCAGCTTCAATCCCCAGGAATTCTTTATTAGGCAACTTGCTGCGTCTGGATCTGACCTTTTTGGTCTGAAATTCTATGCTCCATGGGCCATGCGCCTCATCAAGCGACAGTCCTCTGTCAACTATCAGCCCTCTGCTCGCAATCATCTGATCTTTCTACCAGAGGTTGATATGTCAGTTGAAGCCATATACTATGAGCCTGCTAAGAAGCCTCTTTGTCTTCAAAATGTCGAGCACCAAAGCTTCACCCAACCCATTGAAGGCGTCCAAGCAGTAAAACGTATCTATCCAATGGCTAGGAACACTCGTCTGCCTCATCGTGCGCAAACTGAAGCTACTGAAAGCACCATTTCCCAAAGGCCTCGAAGCGCCTCGCTTCTCAATGATCGAGAACTTCTTGTGGCACTTCATCAGAAACAAGATAAGCATCACTTTTGGCTCAAGAGACAGATGCAAAGCCTCTTGATGGACGTCAATCGCATTCGAAATCTTGCCACCAAGAATGCATTTGTCGCACACGAGACTTCTCGGTGATCATGGAAGAGTTTGACGCTGCTTAGTGCTGAAGCAGATCTTCAAGATGATGGCTTCACTGAAAGATTCAAGTTTGACTCCACTCCTCCATGGACTGCTGTCCTACGTCAAACTCCATCCCTTGAAGACTCTGACTATTCTTCCTCCGCGGCAACTGTGAATGCCAGAGTGATTGATGATGAAGATGATGCTACTTCATCGCCCCCTACTTCTGCACGCATCGACACTGCACCAAGTACGTCTGCACCGCCAAACAACAACGACAACCCTGCTGCTTCACCTACTCATGAGGACGAGTAGATGCTCTATGTCTTCAAACCCTTTTGGTCCTTACTGACAAAAGGGGGAGAAGCATATGAGTTTGATAGTCTTCAAGCAGGTTCATATGGGCAGTTGCTTTATATTGTGCCTTGTGCTTACAACTCCCGCTTTTGATACATTTGGTACTTTGAGTTGTAACACTTAAACTCGATGGTCGTTTGCTACTTATCTGCTTTACTGTGGTGCGATGATAACTTCCGCACTTAGATCATTCTGCAGACATCCATTTTTCATTATGCATGTCATTCTATTTGCTATATCATTTCATGCATGATGAATTATCTTCATAAGTTGAAGAGGATCTCCACAAGTACAACCTGCCATGTGCATTTGCATTCCAAAAGCAAATTACTTATATGCACATCTTCAGGGGGAGCCCTTGCTACTTATGAAGACAATACCCTATCCTTTACAATTTCACATACTTTATCCCCATTGAAAACTTCAACCAATTTGTCATCAATCACCAAAAAGGGGGAGATTGTAAGTGCATCTAGTGCCACCCCTAGTTGGTTTTGGAGTATTGACGACAAAGTTGGTTGAGGGACTAATGCGTTTGTGAGAATTGCAGGATAACACAGGTAGTGTCCCTCATTGATTTGGTTTACCTACCGGAGATGACCCCTAAAAATGTATGAAGACATTGAAGACAATGGTGGAATGTGAAGATATTCATATTGAAGACTATGACATGAGAAGATATTGAGTGAAGACTATGGAGCGCGAAGACTGTGTTGTTTCGCCGTTTCCTTTTTCTTCTTTGTTGAGTCATAGGAACCACCATACTGTTAAGTGGGGTCCAAGTGAACTAAGTCAGAATGACTGAAGTGATGCTCAACCCAAATCCTATGTCTTCGAGCGAAGACAATGAGAGCAAATCTTATCCAGAGCTGGATGAGTCAGCTTTGCTTGTAGCCCAAGTAAAGTTGCCATGTGTGTTTGAAATCTGACCATTGGAACACGTGTTAGTTCCTTAGTGACCCAGGGTCATTTTGGACATATCAGGTCGGGTTGCCCTGTGGCTATAAATAGCCCACCCCCTACACCATAAATTGGTGGCTGCTCAGAGTTAGTGCACGGCTTTTGTCGTTTGAGAGCAACCCACCTCGAAGCCTTTGAGAGAGAGAATCCTTGCGAGGACCAAGCCCAAACACCCGAGCCAAAGAGTGTTAGGCATCATCAAGTCTTTCTCGTCTCGTGTGACCTAAAGACTTATTACACTTGAGGACTGTGAATCCTCCAGCCGGTTAGGCGTCGCGTTCTGAGCATCCAAGAGTCATTGTGGATTGCCGGTGAACGAAGTCTGTGAAGGTTCGGAAGTCTACCTTGAAGACTTACCAAAGTGATTGGGCAAGGACTGGGTGTCCTTAGCTCAAGGGGAATAAGGTGAAGACACGGTCTTCTGAGTTGAATCTCAGCCTCCCTAACCAGACGTACAGTTGTCACAGCAACTGGAACTGGTCCAACAAATCCTGTGTCTTCAACAAGTGACTGGTTCTATCCCTTCCCATCCTTTACTTGAGTTTCTCTTCGTGAAGTCATTGCCTATCTGTCGTACATGTTTGACTTCATTGCTTGACTACTATCGTTGATTGGCTTCATTCTATCTTCCACCTGATCCTTACTACTTAGCAGCTATTAGTCCTGTACTTTCACATCATTGTATACTTGGCTAAGGTTTGCTTATTGTAGTTTATCTTTCGCTGCATATCAATTAGGTCATTTCTATTGTTTGTCTTCGAAACTTCCAAGTTTTGAAGACTTTCATAAAAATCGCCTATTCACCCCCCCCCTCTAGTCGATACTAGCACTTTCACTGCGGTGCGGAAGAGGCGTGAGGCGGCACCTTGATGATTTGGCACAGCCGATCGCCGCCGCATCCATCACCTCCATAGGTGCTTGTGGCTTCTGGTCACTTGGTCTTGGATTGGAGTGAGCAGTGTTGTGCAGAGACTTGGGAGTAGATGGATTGGAGTGGTGGGGCGCCTTTATTATATGAGAGTCCAAACTCTGTTGCATTCACATCCTGCTGGCTCTAGTCTGCTTCTCCAATTAATTTCCTCTGCATGTAATTGAGGATGCATCATTGACCGTTCAACGTCTCGGGAACCGCTACCCTCTTCCTCCTTGGCATTCAAGCACCTATGGACCCGTCGACGATGAGGTGCCTATGGTGACTTCGTAAATTTCAAGATGATAGTGCCGTGCGTGTGTGCGTTCATAGGGGTGAGTAGATGCGCGTGTATATGAGCACTTGCATCTGTACTGTGTCAAAAAAACATAAATGCGTGTCAAAAAGAGACTAGTCAGTATACTCAATATTGTGCACCTCGGAGAGGAAAACAATAGAACTAGTACGTATTTATTTACGGTGCAGATTCGCTCATTTTGCTCCATATGTACTCCGTCTCGGTGTAGTCTAGTCACTTGTTGAAATCTCTAGAAGGGCAAATACTCCTTTCTCGGTTTATGTATTATACTAGCAAGTAGTTGTACGTACTAGTACAATAGTGGGCTCACATAGCAATTTTGTCTCATGCAAGAGCTTGGCTATATGCGTGCTCCAATGTTCGCAACTGCAACGTTCAGTTTGCGCTTGGCTCTTCGCCTCTTCGAGAAGACGAAGAATGATGTTACTACTACTGCTTCTATAGTGTCGAATCCACTGCTGCATGTCCGTCCACCGCGATCGGGACGGATAGCTTGTTGTAGAAGTACTACTACTAAGCAAAAGCCTGTCCTCGTTTGCGAGCAACCGCGTGCATGGGCGATGGAGAAGGCGTGTAGTAAAATCAAGCTTCTCCTCGTTCTACGAGTTGACGCGACACATCATAGCACCGGCCCCACATACTTGCCTCTAAACTTGGCTGAAAGACCCGCATTGTCCAATATATTTGCTGCAACCTCTAACATTTACCCACCACAAATTAAAATATATGTGGTCGTATGCATCGTTTTGATGCAGAGGCTGGGGAGTCCCCCCTTTTCGAAAAAAAAACAAATTAAAATATATATTCCTGTCTTGACCAGATGAGCGTGCAAACTAATCACCAGGGTGACAGGTAGGGACATAAGAATATTTTAATTTAAAAAAAAAGTTCGAGACGGCCACATAGCATGGAGCCGACCCCAACGATTTTAAGCTTACATGCACGGTACACGCTATCTAGACTGCTCTACACATGAAACTGCCACACGAGCGTCCGGGCTGCGCTTGGCTCTTCGCCTCTTCGGGAAGTCCAACAATCATGGTGTACTACTGCACTGGAGGAGTACTACAGTACGCTTCTGTCCATCTGACACCGATTGAATAGTTGCATGTCCACCGCGTGCGGGAGGGAGAGCGTGTAGCGAAAGCATCTCCTAGTCTTGCCAGCCACCACGCTCATGGGCGAGGGAGAGACGCTTCTGTCTTTGCGTGTATGACAGGTGGGCCTGATAGGTGTGTGGCCAACCTGTCATACAGCCAAAGGCAAGTGCAGTTAAGTCCGCGAGGGAGAGGATAATCAAACTTCTCACTGATGTACAAGTTGACGCGACACATCAAAGCACTACACTCAATATATTTCAATAATTTGCGTTTACCGATGCATAATGACAACGCATGCATGCATGCCGTGACTCTTCTTTCGATAGTACTTGCATGTGTTGATTTAATGCACCTTGAAGTAGTACTCCCTCCATTCCTAAATTATAAGTCGTTGTAGGGATTCCATTATGAATTACATACGGATGTATATAGATGCATTTTGAGTGTGGATTCATTCATTTTGCTCCGTATGTAGTCCACCTAGTGAAATCTCTATAAAGACTTACTCCCTCTGTTCGGAGGGAGTATAAAATATGTGATAGTAAGCTTTGTAATACCCCGGCCCTAGTCGAGAGATGGTTGTGCACGAGGAGGGCGAGATCATGCAGACCGAACAGGAACAGGACCCGACGATGGAGCTCTCTAAGGTCTCGATGGACCTCACCATGCTCCACTTGACGCCTCCAGTGTATGAGGTTCGAATACACCTCGTCCGTTTGGCTGATTGAGCAAGGTGCAGGTTTCTTGATTGATGTGCTGTTGGATTGATTTCTGCAGTGCAAGGGAGGGCACCTGGCCTGCGCGGACTGCCGCGTCGAGCGCCCCGGGAACCAGCGGCAGTGCTAGAAGTGCGAGCGCGGCGGTGACTTCGATGTGCAGAACACGGCGGTGGACTCCGTCCTTTCGTCGGTGAGGGTGGAGTGCCCGCACGAAGGCTGTGGGCTCTACATCACTTACCACAAGCTCGCCGATCACCAGAGCGTGTGTCCGCTCGCGCCCTGCAAATGCCCCATGTCCGTCTGTGGCTACGAAGGCCCACCACCGGTGCTCTACCACCACATCAGCACCGCGCATCCCATGCCCGTGCACAGGATCCAGTACGGCAAGGTGCTCCAGCTGCAAGTGCCAATGTCGAATCCACGGCTCTTGCTGTTCGTGGAGGAGGACCGCCGCGCGTTTTTCTTGGTCGCCGGCGTGCTCGACATCGGCGCGCCTATCGCCGTGTCGATGCCTCAGATCGAGCGGGGTGTCCCCACCGCCGCACTACTTGGCCAAGCTGTGGGCGAACGGTTCACCGGGGAGCCTAAAGGCAAGACCGACGCCGTCAAGGTGGAAATGGAGGTGACAAGCAGCAAGGATCCCGGCGACGTTGATGTGCAGGAGCTGACCTTCTTGACAGTTCCGCCCAAGCTGCTGGCCGGGCTAAGCTTGTGTCTCATCCACATTCAGATTGACAAGCTCACGCCCTAAATGTTTCGACAAAGGCCTTCGCTTATCTTTGTAATATGCTAATATAGGGATTACCTTGGTCTACTTTAGCTTAAGAAATGGTGGGTTTTGGTATATTGCAGCAATTACTTCGACATCAGATCAGTAATTTCCAACAGTCGAACGGATATTTTGTGTCTGTTGGATATAAAGTTCCTTTGGGTAAGAAGTACTACTTGTCATCAAATGGATAAAAGGAGATGTATGTAGATGTATTTTAGTTCTAGATACGTCCCTTTTTATCCATTTTGATGACAAGCACTCCCTCCGTTCCATAATACATGCCTTCCATTTGTCAAAATATAGATGTATCTAGACATGTTTTAGTATATAGGTACATCCATGATAGAGCCAATCGGATGGTTGAGAACACTACAATTCGTAGCTATAGATGCATGTGTGACTCCCAGATGCAGAGGTCGGGGGTCATCATCCTCCTTTTCGAGAAAAAACAGACGCGTGTGTGAGAGGACGAGTGCGTGCGTGCACCTCTTCTCTTCCTGTATAACGTACTACTAAACTCAGAGTACAAGTTTTTGTGGGTGGCAGGATGGTGCGTGCGAGAAGTCTCGAGAGATAGGTTTAATGCGTCTGAAAAAAGGACTAGCCTAGAGCTCGCCACGCGGCTATTCCTGTCGAACGCCCCATTAACCGTAAGATATGTATACGACGGTGCCGCTTATTGCACGCATACGCAGATTCTCCTTTCCGGTTTATGGTGAGTGGTGGAATATTTTTGTAGTTTGCAAAAGCACCTAATTAATGCTCTTGTTTTTCTCAAAAATTATGTTTATCAATGCATTAATTGTAATGCATGCATGCATAAAGTACATGCATTGGTCAATTTTCTCTTAATACTTGCATGCAATGATTTAATGCACCTTGAATCTGAACATGTGTTGGGGAACAACCAAATTGAGCCTTATAAAATGGAAAAACTAAAATTTTGAGATAAGCCCTATAAAACCGAAGGAGGGAGTAGAAAAGAAGTACTCCATCGGGAATAGTGTCGCAATTCAAACTAGAACCGCTAATAAATTTTGAGCTTATGCCTCGTCACATTCCAAATTACTCCACGCTATATTGAATTGCGCACTGTTCACACCGATCACAACCTAAACGGTTTCGCACTTAGGAGCGTATTAGTACCACGCTAGTATATTGAATTCCAAACCTGTTCACACCGATCACAACCTAAACGGTTTCCCACTTAGGACTATATTAGTACTCGGTTATAAATACTAGTATGCCAAGATGATCGCACATTCCTCCTCAACTCCTCATCCACAAAACAAACAAGTAATTCAAGATCCTTCCCTTGCGCCTCGCCATGGCCAGCGTGAGTTCGGGTCGAGATTGCCACCAGGAGAGGCGAACATGGAAGCGTAAGCACGAGAGATGTCCCGCCGCGAGAGCAGCCGACATGTCCCGCCGCACGGAAGTAGCAGCACAAAGGTCCTGCCGCGCTGCTGAAGCAGCACGGAGGTCCCGTCGCACCGTCGATGCAGCAGACTGGTCCGGCCATGCCGCGGAAGCAGCAGAGATGTCCCGCCGCGCTGTGGCGGCCTGGGAAAATTTCTCGCGGGCAGGCGACGACTGTTACAAGCGCATGCATGCGATCGTCCATAGCCAGATGGATCAGATCTCCGGCTTGGCGAGGTTACAGGATGATGTGAAAGCCTCGTTTGAACAGGCTACCGGCGTCATCCGGCAACTAAGGGAGGGAAATGAGAGGCTATGGGCCGAGCGCGACATGCTGAGGGAGAAGATCGTCCGAAGTGCAGACCAGCAGGAGGAGACCAGTGCCTTGTTGAAGAGGATCGGCGTCATCATCAAGAAACTTATGGACGAGAATTGCATGCCCCGCAACGAGCGCCAAAGGCTGGTGGAGGAATCCGTGGATGTTCTCAAGCAGCGTCTTGAGGACACAAAAGAGCTCATCACCGCTCGCCGCGGAGACTAGTTCCCGCGGCCTGCAGCAATGCATCAAGAAAGTAGAGATCAGCGAGCCAGATCCTTGTCTTCCTTCTTCTTTTGCCCTTGTTTATTTCGGGCGTAGCCGCATGTGTCTTTTTAATTATCTTTCTAATTGTGTAAGACAATTAATCGTCCTTATCTTTCTGTGGAAGATCAATGTTGCGAGGCTGGAATGAAGAAAACTCTTGTTGTGGCGACCCTGGCGTTGTTGTTCTTCTAGTTGCTGCTGGGCTTCCTTCAGTTTCCTGGTTTCTTTTGATGTAATAATCGGTTTTGGATGTCGATTGTGTCGTCGGTTGTGAAATGTTGGGTTCTAGCGCGGATGTTTGGCCTTTGTTGGCCTCTTGGGATGTTGCGATTTCAATCTGGTACTTTTAGTCCTTCGTGTTAGGATAGAGTTGTGCTGAACTTCTTGTGAATTGTGGTGGTTTTCAGTAATGAAAATCGGAAGGGGCAAGCCCTTCTTTGATAAAAAAATTGTCCTTATATATTCATCAGTCTTGCTATAAGTCGCAGTAGATGCTATATAGGTCCGTCGGATCTTACATCAAGATCCGTGGTGTCAGATTTTCTTTTTTCTCTCTTAAATCTTAGTCGACTGAGACATAGCCACGCCATTAAACAGAGGCTCGGGCGTCATTAATGGAGACCTTGGGAGAGAGGTGGACGGTAGCTGGAGGTCAAAGGGCTCTCGTCCCGATAAGCACGCGCAGGGGTGTGATCGCACACCTCTCATACTCAAATAGCTACCTTGCACGGCGCCTCCTAGCTAATAAAAAATGGGGATATGTGGCGGCACGTAAATGGTACTAGTAAGTAGAACGCCCACGGTTTCAATAATACTTGTGTTTCCGATTGTAACATGACAGCACTCATTCCAAAATGACTTTGTTGATTGTTAATGTGTGCGCCTTCGCAAATCGGACTGCAAATTTGTTGGAAATATGCCCTAGAGGCAATAATAAATTAGTTATTATTATATTTCCTTGTTCATGATAATCGTTTATTATCCATGCTATAATTGTATTGATAGGGAACTCAGATACATGTGTGGATACATAGACAACACCATGTCCCTAGTAAGCCTCTAGTTGACTAGCTCGTTGATCAATAGATGGTTATGGTTTCCTGACCATGGACATTGGATGTCGTTGATAACGGGATCACATCATTAGGAGAATGATGTGATGGACAAGACCCAATCCTAAGCCTAGCACAAAGATCGTAGTTTGTATGCTAAAGCTTTTCTAATGTCAAGTATCATTTCCTTAGACCATGAGATTGTGCAACTCCCGGATACCGTAGGAATGCTTTGGGTGTACCAAACGTCACAATGTAACTGGGTGGCTATAAAGGTACACTACGGGTATCTCCAAAAGTGTCTGTTGGGTTGGCACGAATCGAGACTGGGATTTGTCACTCCGTGTAAACGGAGAGGTATCTCTGGGCCCACTCAGTAGGACATCATCATAATGTGCACAATGTCATCAAGAAGTTGATCACGGGATGATGTGTTATGGAACGAGTAAAGAGACTTGCCGGTAACGAGATTGAACAAGGTATCGGGATACCAACGATCGAATCTCGGGCAAGTACTATACCGCTAGACAAAGGGAATTGAATACGGGATTGATTGAATCCTCGACATCGTGGTTCATCCGATGAGATCATCGTGGAACATGTGGGAGCCAACATGGGTATCCAGATCCCGCTATTGGTTATTGGCCGAGAGTTGTCTCGGTCATGTTCAGATGATTCCCGAACCCGTAGGGTCTACACACTTAAGGTTCGGTGACGCTAGAGTTGTTATGGGAAATAGTATGTGGTTACCGAAGGTTGTTTGGAGTCCCGGATGTGATCCCGGACGTCACGAGGAGTTCCGGAATGGTCCAGCGGTGAAGATCAATATATTGGACGAAGGGTATTGGAGTCCGTATGTTCTGGGGTACCAGTGCTATGGCGGCAAGATGACCAAAGGTGTTTGGGAGCCCCTAAGTGTTGGAGGGCCTCATGGGCCAAAGGGAAGGGGAAAACCAGCCCACTAAGGGGTGGTGCGCCCTCCCAGCCCCTCTCACGTAACCAGGAGAGGTGGGGCGCCTCTAGGGCAGCCCCTTCCCGACTTGGGGGCAGTTTTCTAGGGGCGGGCGCCCAAACCCATCTAGGGTTTCCCTGGCCGCCGCCTCCCTTAGGGAACCCTAGGCGCCTCCTCCACCCCTTACCCCTATATATAGTGAGGGAGAGAGGGAAGTTGCACACCTTCCGCTGGCGCAGCCCTCTCCTCCTCCAACACCTCCTCCTCCTCCGTAGTGCTTGGCGGCCTCGCTGAGAACCACGAGCTCCACCGCCACCACGCCGTCGTCTTTGTCGAGTTCTCCTCAACTTCTCCTCTCCCTTGCTGGATCAAGAAGGAGGAGATGTCCCGGGCTGTATGTGTGTTGAACGCGAGGCGCCGTCTGCTCGGGCTAGATCGGATCTTCCGCGATTTGAATCGCCATGAGTACGACTCCATCATCCGCGTTCTTGAAACGCTTCCGCTAAGCGATCTTCAAGGGTATGAAGATGCTCATCCTCTCCCTCTCTTGTTTCTAGAATCTCCATAGATTGATCTTGGTGTTGCGTAGAAAATTTTGAATTTTTTCTACGTTCGGCAATAGTGGCATCATGAGCTAGGTCTATGCGTAGTTACTATGCACAAGTAGAACACAAAGCAGTTGTGGGCGTAGATGTTGTTAATTTTCTTGCCACTACTAGTCTTATCTTGCTTCGGCGGCATCGTGGGATGAAGCGGCCCGGACCAACCTTACAGTGCACGCTTACGTGAGAGAGTGTTCCACCGATCGACATGCACTAGTTGCATAAGGTGGCTAGCGGTGTCTGCTCTCCCACTTTAGTTGGAGCGGATTTGATGAAAAGGGTCCTTATGAAGGGTAAATAGAAATTGGCATATCACGCTGTGGTTTTACGAGGTAAGTAACGCTCTTGCTAGAACACCTATAGAAGCCACGTAAAAACTTGCAACAACAATTAGAGGACGTCTAACTTGTTTTTGCAGCAAGTGTTTTGTGATGTGATATGGACAAAGGATGTGATGAATGATATATGTGATGTATGAGATGATCATGTTCTTGTAATAGGAATCACGACTTGCATGTCGATGAGTATGACAACCGGCAGGAGCCATAGGAGTTGTCTTTATTTTTTGTATGACCTGCGTGTCATTGAAGAACGCCATGTAAATTACTTTACTTTTTTGCTAAACGCGTTAGCCATAGAAGTAGAAGTAGTCGTTGGCGTGACAACTTCATGAAGACACGATGATGGAGATCATGGTGTCATGCCGGTAACGATGATGATCATGGAGCCCCGAAGATGGAGATCAAAAGGAGCAAAATGAAATTGGCCATATCATGTCACTTTTGATTGCATGTGATGTTTATCATGTTTATGCATCTTATTTGCTTAGAACGAAGATGGTAAATAAGATGATCCCTCATTAAAATTTCAAGAAAGTGTTCCCCCAAACTGTGCACCGTTGCGAAAGTTCGTTGTTTCGAAGCACCTCGTGATGATCGGGTGTGATAGATTCTAACGTTCACATACAACGGGTATAAGCCAGATTTACACACGCAAAACACTTAGGTTGACTTGACGAGCCTAGCATGTACAGACATGGCCTCGGAACACAAGAGACCGAAAGGTCGAGCATGAGTCGTATGGTAGATATGATCAACATGAAGATGTTCACGGATGATGACTAGTCCGTCTCACGTGATGATCGGACACGGCCTAGTTGACTCGGATCATGTAATCACTTAGATGACTAGAGGGATGTCTATCTAAGTGGGAGTTCATAAGATGAACTTAATTATCGTGAACATAGTCAAAAGATCTTTGCAAATTATGTCGTAAGCTCGCGCTTTAGTTCTACTATTTAGATATGTTCCTAGAGAAAATTCAGTTGAAAGTTGATAGTACCGATTATGCGGACTAGGTCCGTAAACTGAGGATTGTTCTCGTTGCTTCATAGAAGGCTTATGTCCTTAATGCACCGCTCAGTGTGCTGAACCTCGAACGTCGTCTATGGATGTTGCGAACATCTGACATACACGTTTTGATAACTACGTGATAGTTCAGTTAAACGGTTTAGAGTTGAGGCACCAAAGACGATTTCCAAACATCGCGAAACATATGAGATGTTTCGAGGGCTGAAATTGGGATTTCAGGCTCGTGCCCACGTCAAGAGGTATAAGACCTCCAACGATTTTCTTAGCCTGCAAACTAAGGGAGAAAAGCTCAATCGTTGAGCTTGTGCTCAGATTGTCTGAGTACAACAATCACTTGAATCGAGTGGGAGTTGATCTTCCAGATGAGATAGTGATGTTTCTCCAAAGTCATTGCCACCAAGCTGCTAGAGCTTCGTGATGAACTATAACATATCAGGGATAGATATGATGATCCTTGAGATATTCGCGATGTTTGACACCGCGAAAGTAGAAATCAAGAAGGAGCATCAATTGTTGATGGTTAGTGAAACCACTAGTTTCAAGAAGGGCAAGGGCAAGAAGGGATACTTCATGAAACGGCAAATCAGCTGGCTGCTCTAGTGAAGAAAACCAAGGTTGAACCCAAACCCGAGACTAAGTGCTTCGTAATAAGGGGAACACCAACGGAGCAGAATTACCCTAGATACTTGGTAGATGAGAAGGCTGGCAAGGTCAATAGAAGTATATTGGATATACATTATGTACTTTACTAGTACTCCTAGTAGCACCAGGGTATTAGATACCGGTTTGGTTGCTAAGTGTTAGTAACTCGAAATAAAAGCTACAGAATAAACGGAGACTAGCTAAAGGTGAGCTGACGATATGTGTTGGAAGTGTTTCCAAGGTTGATGTGATCAAGCATCGCATGCTCCCTCTACCATCGAGATTGGTGTTAAACCTAAATAATTGTTATTTGGTGTTTGCGTTGAGCATAGACATGATTCGATTATGTCTATCGCAACATGGTTGTTCATTTAAGGAGAATAATGGTTACTCTGTTTATTTGAATAATACCTTCAATGGTCTTGCACCTAAAATGAATGGTTTATTGAATCTCGATCGTAGTGATACACATGTTCATGCCAAAAGATATAAGATAGTAATGATAGTACCACCTACTGTGGCAATCGCCATGTAAGTCATATTGGTATAAAACGCATGAAGAAGCTCCATGTTGATGGATCTTTGACTCACTCGCTTTTGAAAAGTTTGAGACATGCTAACCATGTTATTGGTGTATATGCATGAAGAAACTCCATGCAAATGGAACGCTTTGGACTCACTTGATTTTGAATCACTTGAGACATGCAAATCATACCACATGGGCAAGATGACCGAAAGCCTCGCTTTCAAGAAATGGAACAAGAAAGCAACTTGTTGGAAGTAATACATTTTGATGTGTGCAGTCCAATGAGTGCTGAGGCACGCAGTGGATATCGTTATGTTCTTACTTCACGGATGATTTGAGTAGATACTGAGTATATTTACTTGATGAAACACAAGTCTGAATTACTGAATGGTTCAAGTAATTTCAGAGTGAAGTTGAAGATCGTCGTGACAAGAGGATAAAATGTCTATGATGTGATCATAGAGATAAGTATCTGAGTTATGAGTTTTGGCACGCAATTAAGACATTGTGGAAATTGTTTCACAATTAATACCGCCTGGAACACCATAGTGTGATGGTGTGTCCGAACATCATAGTTGCACCCTATTGGATATGGTGCGTACCATATCTCTTATCGAATTACCACTATCGTTCATGGGTTAGGCATTAGAGACAAACCACACTCACTTTAATAGGGCACCACGTAATTCCGTTGAGACGACACCGTTTGAACTATGGCTTGGAGAAACCTAAGTTGTCGTTTCTTAAAAGTTTGGGGCTGCGACACTTATGTGAAAAAGTTTCAGGTTGATAAGCTCGAACCCAAAGCGGATAAAATGCATCTTCATATGACACCCAAAACAGTTGGGTATACCTCCTAATTCAGATACGAAAGCAATAGGGATTGTTTCTTGAATCGGGTCCTTTCTAGAGGAAAAGTTTGTCTCAGAAAGTTGAGTGGGAGCATGGTGGAGACTTGATGAGGTCATTGAACCGTCACTTCAACTAGTGTGTAGCAGGGCACAGGAAGTTGTTCCTATGGAGCCCACACCAATTGAAGTAGAAGCTTATGATAGTGATCATGAAGTTTCAGATCAAGTCACGATTGTACCTCGTAGGGTGACAAGGATGCGTACTACTTCACAGTAGTACAGTAATCCTATCTTGAAGGTCATGTTGCTAGACAACAATGAACCTGCGAGCTATGGAGAAGCGATGGTGGGCCCATATTCTGACAAATGGCTAGAAGCCATGAAATCCGAGATACGATCCATGTATCAGAACAAAGCATAGACTTTGGTGAACTTGCCCGATGATGGGCAAGCCATTGAGATAAATCGATCTTTAAGAATAACACGGACGTGGACGGTAATGTCACCGTCTATGAAGCTCGACTTGTGGCGAAGAGTTTTTCACAAGTTCAAGGAGTTGACTATGATGAGATTTTCTCATCCGTAGCGATGCTTAAGTCCATCGGAATCGTGTTAGCATTAGCTGCATTTATGAAATCTGGCAGATGGATGTCAAAACGAGTTTCCTTACCTTTCGTAAGGAAAGGTTGTATGTGATACAATCAGAAAGGTTTTGTCGATCCTATGGATGCTAAAAGGTATGCTAGCTCCAGTGATCCTTCCATGGACTTGAGCAAGCATCTCGGAGTCAGAATATGCGCTTTGATGAGATAATCAAAGATTTTGGGTTTATACAAAGTTTATGAGAAACTTGTATCTCCAAAGAAGTGAGTGGGAGCACTATAGAATTTCTGATGAGTATATGTTGTTGACATATTGTGGATCAGAAATGATGTAGAATTTATGGAAAGCATATAGGGTTATTTGAAAAGTGTTTTTCAATAGAAAACCTGGATTAAGCTGCTTGAACATTGAGCATCAAGATCTATGAGGATAGATCAAAAACGCTTAATGGTACTTTCAAATGAGCACGCATTTTGACATGATCTTGAAGGTGTTCAAGATGGATCACCAAAGAAGGAGTTCTTGCCTCGAGTTGTAAGGTATGAAGTTAAGACTTAAAGCTCGACCACGGCAGAAGAAAGAGGAAGGACGAAGGTCGTCCCCTATGCTTTTGTCATAGGCTCTATACGGTATGCCATGCTGAGTACCGCACCTGATGTGTGCCTTGCCACATGTCTGGCAAGAGGGTACAAAGGTGATCCAGGAGTGGATCACTAGATAGCGGTCAAAATTATCCTTAGAGGAATAAGGAAATGTTTCTCGGTTATGGAGGTGATAAAGAGTTCGACGTAAAGAGTTATGTCGATGCAAGCTTAACACCTATCCGGATAGCTCTGAGTAGAGATACCGGATACATATAATGGGGCAACAATTTGGAATAGCTCCAAGTGGAACGTGGTAGCAGCATCTACGATATGACATAAAGTTTTGCAAAATACATAGGGATCTAAATGTTGCAGGCCCGTTGACTACAACCTCTCTCACAAGCATAACATGATCAAACCCAGAATTCATTGAGTGTTAATCACATAGTGATGTGAACTAGATTGTTGACTCTAGTAAACTCTTTGGATGTTAGTCACATGGCGATGTGACCTGTGAGTGTTAATCACATGGCGATGTGAACTAGATTATTGACTCTAGTGCAAGTGGGAGACTGTTAGAAATATGCCCTAGAGGCAATAATAAATTAGTTATTATTATATTTCCTTGTTCATGATAATCGTTTATTATCCATGCTATAATTGTATTGATAGGAAACTCAGATACATGTGTGGATACATAGACAACACCATGTCCCTAGTAAGCCTCTAGTTGACTAGCTCGTTGATCAATAGATGGTTATGGTTTCCTGACCATGGACATTGGATGTCGTTGATAACGGGATCACATTATTAGGAGAATGATGTGATGGACAAGACCCAATCCTAAGCCTAGCACAAAGATCGTAGTTCAGATGCTAAAGCTTTTCTAATGTCAAGTATCATTTCCTTAGACCATGAGATTGTGCAGCTCCGGATACCGTAGGAATGCTTTGGGTGTACCAAACGTCACAACATAACCGGGTGGCTATAAAGGTACACTATGGGTATCTCCGAAAGTGTCTGCATTGGTTGGCACGAATCGAGATCGATTTGTCACTCCGTGTAAACGGAGAGGTATCTCTGGGCCCACTCGGTAGGACATCATCATAATGTGCACAATGTGACCAAGGAGTTGATCACGGGATGATGTGTTACGGAACGAGTAAATATACTTGCCAGTAACGAGATTGAACAAGGTATCGGGATACCGACGATCGAATCTCGGGCAAGTACTATACCACTAGACAAAGGGAATTGAATACGGGATTGATTGAATCCTCGACATCGTGGTTCATCCGATGAGATCATCATGGAACATGTGGGAGCCAACATGCGTATCCAGATCCCGTTGTTGGTTATTGGCCAGAGAGTTGTCTCGGTCATGTCCGCATGATTCCCGAACCCGTAGGGTCTACACACTTAAGGTTCGGTGACGCTAGATTTGTTATGAGAAATAGTATGTGGTTACCGAAGGTTGTTCGAGTCCGGATGTGATCCCGGACGTCACAAGGACTTCCTAATGGTCTCATGTGAAGATCGATATATTGGACGAAAGGTATTGGAGTCCTGAAGTTCCGGGGTACCTGTGCTATGGCCAACATGACCGAAAGGTGTTTCGGGAGCCCCGGCAAGTGTTGGAGGGCCTCATGGGCCAAAGGGGAAGGGGAAAACCAGCCCACTAAGGGCTGGTGCGCCCCTCCCAGCCCCTCTCACGTAACCAGGAGAGGTGGGGCGCCTCCCCTAGGGCAGCCCCCCTTCCCGGCTTGGGGGGGCAAGTTTCCTAGGGGGTGGGGGCGCCCAAACCCATCTAGGGTTTCCCCTGTGGCCGCCGCCCCTCCCCTAGGGAACCCTATGGCGCCTCCTCCACCCCCTTACCCCTATATATAGCGAGGGAGAGAGAGGGCAGCCGCACACCCTTCCCTTGGCGCAGCCCTGTCCCTCCTCCAACACCTCCTCCTCCGTAGTGCTTGGCGAAGCCCTGCTGGAGAACCACGAGCTCCACCACCATCACGTCGTCGTGCTGTCAGAGTTCTCCCTCAACTTCTCCTCTCCCCTTGCTGGATCAAGAAGGAGGAGACGTCCCCGGGCTGTACGTGTGTTGAGCGCGGAGGCGCCGTCCGTTCGGCGCTAGATCGGATCTTCCGCGATTTGAATCGCCGGTAGTACGACTCCATCATCCGTGTTCTTGAAACGCTTCCGCTTAGCGATCTTCAAGGGTATGAAGATGCTCATCCTCTCCCTCTCTTGTTGCTAGAATCTCCATAGATTGATCTTGGTGTTGCATAGAAAATTTTGAATTTCTGCTATGTTCCCCAACAAAATTTACCACAGCATGTTGGTGCCATGTCATGGCACCAAGCCAAGTTTCATTATTTTCATGCGTGTTTTGGATTTACAGGAATTAAAAAACTAAGTTTCTCAATGTTTCCAACCCAGCCACGACGCCCAGAACTTTGAATTTCATTCCCATTTCTTGCATGGAACCTAGAAATTTACCCAAGGACACACATGTGATTTTTCAACCAACTTTGGTGCACTAGAACATGTGCTTGTATTTCAAATTTGAATTATGCACACAAAGGTGACACGTTCCCTCCCAGAACCACGAGCCTTCTTGAGAGAAGCTCTGATTTGCAAGAAGCTTATACCAAAATTTGTTCCTATTCGGCCAATTTTTTTACCACGGCATGGTACTACCATGACATCACACCATGCCAAGTTTCATGATTTTAAAACCAAGTTTCTCAATGTTCTTGACCGAGCCACGATGCCCAGATGTTTGAATCTTATTCTCATTTTTTGCATGGGAGTAGAAATTCACCCGAGGACACAAATGTGATTTTCAACCAACTTTGGTGCACGGGAGCACGTGCTTGTAGTTCAAATTTGAATTATGCACATTAAATGACCAAAAACTCAATTAATGTGTAAATAAGGCCAAACGAAGCCGGAATAATTCCAAATTTTAACAGGGCACTCATGTAGTTCTATGTTTCCTTTGTAAATAAACTCAAGCGGGACAACGTATATTGTTTTGCACTCAAAGGTGACACGTTCCCTCTTAGAACCACGAGCCTTCTTGAGAGAAGCTTCGGTTTGCAAGAAGCTTATACCAAAATCTGTTCCTATTCGGCCATTTTTTACCACAACATGGTAGTAAGATGACATGACATCCATGCCAAGTTTCATGATTTTCAGACGTGTTTTGGATTTACAAGAATTTTAAAACCAAGTTTCTCAATGTTCTTGGCCGAGCCACGATGCCCAGATGTTTTAATTTTATTCTCATTTCTTGCATGGGACCTAGAAATTCACCCGAGAGACACAAATGTGATTTTTCAACCAACTTTGGTGCACGAGAGCATGTGCTTGTAGTTCAAATTTGACTTATGCACATTAAATGACCAGAAACTCAATTAATGTATAAAAATGACAAAAGAACCCGGAATAATTCCAAAATTTAACATGGCACTAATGTAGTTCTATGTTGCCTTTGTTAAGAAACTCAAGGGCGGGGGGAGGGGGTGGCACGTTCCCTCTTAGAACCACGAGCTTCCAAATCGGCCCAATTTTTTTACCACAACATGTTAGTGCCATGACATGACACCATGCCAAGTTTCATGATTCCCAGCCGAGGTTTGGATTTACATGAATTTAAAATCTAAGTTTCTCGATGTTCTCAGCAGAGTCATGATGCCCAGATGTTTGAATTTCATTCTCATTTCTTCCATGGGACCTAGAAATTCAACCAAGGACACACATGTGATTTTTCAACCCACTTTGGTGCACCGGAGCATGTGCATGCAATTCATATTTAGATTATGCACATTAAAAGTCCAGAAACTCAATTAATGTATAGAAAGGCCAAATGAACCCAAAATAATTCCAAAATTTAACAGGGCACTCATATAGTTCTATGTTGCCTCTGTAAATAAAATCAGGGGGTAGGCGGCGTATATCGTTTCGCCACACAAAGGTGACACGTTACCTCTCGGAACCACGAGGCTTGGTGAGAGAATCTCCGGTTTTGCAAGAGGCTTATACCAAAACTTGTCCCAATTCAGCCAAAACTTATACGTATGAAAACAGGGTTTAGATTATCCCAAACATCTCGCTACCTAGACCAATAATGTACCATGATTTGAATTCAACATAAAATGGATACAGATATTTGAATTGGAGAGCGTATGGTACATGTAGTTCATAGTGAAATATGATACTGCTATATGCATGTCTTTTTGTTATCAAGATAATATTTAAATTATTGTATAACTTGACAACAACCATATTCAAATAAGGAAAATTGATTCAAATTTAGTCCATATGGTAGACGACAATATATATGTTCACATGGTGGAGTAAAATGTTCATATATGATGGAAGATCAAAATGTATGACTACATCAATTATAAACCGCAAGGTCACCTAATGATATATTCAATTCAACATAACGTGGATTCAAAAATTGAAATTCGAGATCATGGCATCTGTAATCATATAAAAGGGACATTACTCTTTCTTTGGTGGGAATTGATTTGTTTTTGTTGTTGTTGAGGAAGTGCGAATCGATTTGGTATCGTGGTGGTAATCATGTTCTCCCGATTTTTTTACATTTTTCTTGTAGTTTTTTCAATGGCATCTATAGCAATATAGTAAAAGGGGACATGACTCTCTTGTGTATTGTATGATTTTTTTTACCCGTTAAGTTTGTTCTGCCGAACAAGGAATCCGCACCTTGTTATCCCAAAATTTTCAAGCTCGAGTATCTTTTGTCTCACCTGCTTTGAAACTCCCGCTTCTTCAACCCGCGCCACGCCTTGTTATCCCGAAATTTAGACGCGCGCGAGAACTCCCTCCTCATCCGACATCGCTCCCGCAGCCCAGACACGCGAAATCCCCCTTCTACCCCTCAGCCGGAAGTGAAGCTCCATGTCGCGGTGTCAAAACCAGTGGGGCTACGCTGGTAACTTACCCTACATTTCGGACAAACGCGTCCCTAAGCTTGGCTCCCCCTCCCCCTTCGCCCCCCCCCCCATTCGTACACCGAGGCTGCCAAAACCTGCGAAACCCCATGCTCCTCCGTCGGCCTCCCGACCGCCGCCCAGCCGGAGACTCTTCCCCGACTACGTCGTCCTCCGCAACAGCTTGCTGTCCCTCATCCATCGCACCGGATGAGGATCCATTGTCGATCTCGTCGTCCCGCCGGATCAGCCGCCCTGTCCTCCACCTCCAAGGAGCTGCCCCGACGTTCGCCTCATCTATCGCGCCACCTCAATCCCCACAGCGCCGTCTTGACCTGCCCCACCAGAACCACAACACCCTCACCAATTCATCCGATGAAGCCGAGGCCAACTCGGCGCCACCAAGGAGGTTCTGCACTCACCGCTGCATTTTATCTTTTATTCGATCTCACGGGGCTGCCGGTGCTCGATACCGAGTAGACATGGCATCTCCATCGACGGCGCCGTCGCCGGCCACATCATCCACGGCGTCTCTCCCCCATGTCGTTGCTTCCTCGGCGGCGACTTCCACAACGGCACAAGCTGCAGCTGCTCCGGCTCTCGCTTCGCGCTCTTGCTCGTTCTTCTTGTCGTCGACCGCCTTTGACCGCTCCCTCGCTTTCATTCATGCTGCTGCTCTGCTCTTGCTCTCGCTTGCGCTACTGCTACTACTGCACGACCTCCGGCAGCTACAGGAGTTGCTGCTTTAGCACTCGCTCACGGTGCTACTGCACGACTTGCTCTCTGCTAGTGCGTTCCCTGCTCGAGCGTCTGTTGATTTAGATCACTGCTTCTCTACTACTAGTGCTCGAACGCCCTAAACATCTATTGCAATGCTCTGTTACTAGTTCAATCAGTTTCGACAGTAAAATTCAGTTTTGATTGTGAAGTTCCTTTTCTTCAGTTAAGTTCAGAGTGAACAGTACTTACAGCATCTGTCGGAGTGGCCGTGGTGCGGCTGATGTGTTTTACATCTAGCACTTTTTGGTGATGTATTTTACATCATCTATTGCAGATGATATTAGGATCCCACTTCAGATTAAAGTTGTCTGTCTTGTCATGCTTCAGCCTCATCGCTCTACACCTTAGCGGAGCTGCTCCAATGATGGAACCGTCCATCACAATGGAGCAGTACCCTCGGCGCCGTTTCCAGAGGCCTCGGATCTTCTTCCCTGCCTCCGACAGTCACACCAGCATCATCACCATCCTCCACGTCCAACCCAATGATGTTGAGGTCCACAAGGCTATGCCAAAGAGGTTGTGCACTCGTTGCATCACTTTGTTTCTCCATTCCTCTGTTCTTCCAATTCATGTGAGCCAAACACCCGGGTTGACTAAAATCCTATGTTTCCAAATGCTCTGTTTTGCACGTGCATTCCTATCCTATCCTGTGTTTTTCATGTCCCTGCGTTTATACAATCCTCCAATTCTAAGGAGCCTTACAGATTTACTTCATTTTTAGATTGCCGTCAAAGAAAACTCTGTGTGTTATGTCCTGCTCCTGCCGTGCCGTCATCCACCCCACCTGAGGTGCACCATCGACAGAAGCGTTCACTGCAGCAGAGATCCCCCCTGCAGAATGTCTTTTGCCGCCTCAGATCATCTTCCCCATTGCTGGCAGCCACGCCAACTGCATTACCATCATCGACTGAGCAGATGAACCTGAGGACTAGACAGTTCCGGAAGAGAGGTCGCAGTCTTTTGTCTTTTCTTACGTTATACATCGGTTATTATTACCTGCTACTTTATCGTTCAATCTTGAGTTTTGAATTGCCCATGGGTCTCATATCGAGCCAGCAACAAATAGTATCTGTCTACTATCTGGTTCATCTGGGGTCTTCTATGTAGTTCATGTTGGGTGGGCAACAAAAAATAGATGATCCATTGTCTATCTTTTTAAACTGAAGCTATAATCTACCTGCTATCATTAGTTTTGGATCCATCCCCTCATTTGCTACCAGCAGTCTTGATTTTTGCATGCACCCCTTGGGCCTTACAAAATCTAACTATTTTTTTTAATTATGCATGTCAGATATTGTACACAATCGTACTGAACATGTAGAGAAAAAGAGAAGACCATTGTGTGCGAATATAATGTCATGCAGACGCTGCTCCATGGTGGGCGAAGTGCCCCCCTCTCTCCTGCATTTCCAGATTGTATTCCAAAGGAAGATAACTGTTCAGATGGAGATTCAGAAGGAGCCGACCATGCATGTTTACCACCTGAGGTGTTTGCTCTAATCTGGCATGCTGATGTTGGCCATATCATGCATATGGCGCCTTGCATTGCTTACATTATACATCTTATATGTCATCAGCTTAGTTTAGATTTGCTTTGTGTGAATGCCACATGTTTGGTTTCTATATCATACTCCATTTTTCCTAAATATTTGTCTTTTAGAGATTTCAACAAGTGACTACATACGGAACAAAATGAGTGAATCTACACTCTAAAATATGTCTATATACATCCGTATGTGGTAGTCCATTTGAAATCTCTAAAAAGACAAATATTTAGGAACGGAGGGAGTATATGGGAATTATGCAATGCCATCTTCTTTAGCCAGGCATCATATACGTGAATAATGCAATGCCATCCTGTTTAGCCAGTCATCATATATGTGAATTGTATTGTGCCATATTTTTTTCCATAATGTATTCCATTTGTCAACAATGTTTATACATTCATCTACTCTTCCCTGCATCAGCCATTTGAGTCGGTCATGGGAAAATCTGGAGGAAAACAAGGTCTTCGAGCGATCGGTGCTACTGTTGATGCACATTTCTTGCTGGTTACAGATAGCTCCTCAGAGGAGGATTCAGATAGAGATGACCAGTCGTATCCCCCCCCCCCCGAGGTGCATGCTCTAACTTGGCTAGGTTATATTGCTCATATCATGCATATGGTGTCTTGCATCGCCATGTCATCTGCTTAGATTAGACATGCTTTGTGTGAATGCCTCCTGTTCGCTTTCTATATCAGATATGTGAATTATGCAATGCCATGTTTTTCAGCCAGTTATCATATATGTGAATTATGCACCGCCATGGAGCTAGGCATCATATATGTGAATTATCTCATGCCATCTCTTTTTTTCATTACGTATTCCATTTGTCGACAATCTGTGTATATTGAACTACTCTTCATGTGTATCAGCCATTTGAGCCGGTTATGGAAAAATCTGGAGTGAAAAAAAGGTCTTCAGAGCAGGCAATGGTACCTGTTGAAGCATATATCTCGATGGTTACAGGGAGCTCCTCAGAGGAGGATTCAGAGATAGATGACCAGTCCTATATCCCACCTGATGTGTATGCTCTAAGTTGCAATGTTTACAATTCTCATATGATGCATATGGTGTCTTTCATTGCTTAGTTTAGACATCATATGCACAATACTGAATTCTATCTACTTAGTTTAGAGATCATACATGCGAGTGCCAGCTGCTTAGTATATGAATCAATTATGTCAATTATATCATGCCATCCTGTATACTTAGACAACATGTATGTGAATTATTTCATCCCAACCTATTTTAGAAAGACATCATATAGTTTTGTCATGTCATCCTGTTTAGGTACTCATCATATGTTGAATTATGCCATTATATACTATTAAGTTATCCATCATATATCTGAAACTGTGTCATGCTATCATGTTTAGTTAGGCATCATATATGCAAAATTGTGTCATGCTGTCCTGTTTGGTTAGACAACATATATGTGAATTACCACATCTGTCGATCATACAATGTCTGTACGTTCAATTTCTTTTCTTGTTTATCAGCCATTTGAATTGGAGGGGGTGATGGCAGTATCTAAGGGAGCAAAACCCCGTTCTTCACAAAAGATAGTGCTACCCGTCAATGCAGATAGAATCATGGTTGTACTGGCCCACAAACTAGCCCCACCACACATAATCGAGACTATTCCAGATTGCACACTTACACCGTTGGGCAGAGAACCAGCTACAACCCATCCAACCGCAACCCCAGCGGATAGTAACCCACTTATAGTTGACAAAGCACCATGTACACCACAGAGTACCCCCACACGAGCAGTTTGTAAAGCTACTGCAGTGCCCAAAGCACAAAGACCACCACAGCTAACCAAAACTCCACGTTTAAAGCAGAAGAGCAACTATTCTCAGGTCAGATTCCGTAGCTATGGTCCATACTCCTTTGCTGTTGCATCACTGTATTTACTCATACCAACTACTTTCGAATTTGAAGGATCCAATTGAAACTCCAATGGCGCAACAGGTATGTTTTAAACCTATTTCTTTAACTGGATTGCTGTTCTAACTTCTTGCTCTATGTTGATTTTAGTTTAAGTTGTATAAACAGTTATTTTCTCATGTGATGCACATTACAAGTGTTGCCAATGTTGTGTAGTTTCTCACACTTATATTCTGTCTATGTTGCTGTGTCTTAAAAATATATGAGCTGAACTGTGTCTCTATCTTGATTAGGGAACATAAACTAGAATGATATGGACAATAAAGTGACCATAGTACATAGATATATGTTTGTTTGATGCTGTTATCCTGTCCACCTTACTACTGAACCGGTTTACCAAAATGATTTTGGTATACTACAAGCTAAACCTATGATGTGTCTGCTTGTTTCTCTTGTAGTATGCAAACGGAATATTGGAGAAGAGCACCCCACTATGCAATGGTAGAGAAAGTAATGCAGATAAGGTTCAAGATAGTGAGACAACCCTGTTGGTCTCCAAGAAAGGTGATAAAAATGATCTTGTAGACAGTGAGAAAACCCCACAATCATGCGTTGATGTAGTGTTCGAGTTACTAGCTAGTACCGCTGGCACAAGCTCTTCGAACTTGCTACCTGAATCACTTCGGCTTCTTCACTCTTAGCTACAAGATGAAAGGCATCAGTCAGCTGTGCTACGGCAAGAAGCCGAAGGACTGAGGAAGTCCCTGCAGAATTCAGATGCGTACTTTCTTGTGCAACAGCAAGCGCTGGAGGATTTAAGCGCCAAACAAGAGAAAGTTAATAAGCTTGCTAAGCATCTTGCCAGCATTATGGGTACCTAGGATATTGTTTCTTGAACTCTTCTAAAGTGGTTTCAGCTCGGACTTGTTTTGTCATGCGCGTTTATATGTCATTGTTCCCTATATTTGCACCGGTGGTGAACTTTGATGCCCAAAGGATGTAATATGTGTAATAGCCGTGATAGCCTAGCATAAGTTGCTTGCTTATTTATTTCCTTGTTGTCTTGTTTATTTGTTTACTTGTAGTCGGTGCGCTTCTTTTCTATGGTTTGCCGTGGCTGCAATAACCTATTTTTAAAATTAGGCCACAATAACCATGGGCTAATATTTATTGTAGTGACACCGGCCTACTACGGGCCGTGAAACAAGGGCCTTCTACGGGCAGAGAAAGCGAGAGGCCTTCTACGGGTCAGTAGAAACAATGGGCCTTCTCTCGGTCGATCATCAATGGGCCTTATACGGGCAGATGATCGATTGGCCAAACATGGGCCAATAACAGGCCGCATTATGGCCGTAAACGGGCTAGAGTTGGAATCGTCCGTTCATGGGCTGACCATAACGGGCCATCGTTAATAGGTTGTATTCGATGACACTATGAAAACGGCCCAATGTATTAACGGACCGCAAACGGGCCGACTGTAACCACGGGCTGAATTTGGCCCACAAGCAGAAAATGACAGTAACGGGCCGTAAGTAAACGAATGCTCGAAATGAGCCCAAGAATAAATGGGCTCTGAGATGGCCGAAAGATAACATGGGCTGGAAACAGCCCAACTGAATAACGAGCCATTAATGGGTATAAAGTGATACACTATTCATTACGGGCTAGTTTCACCACGGGCCGTTAATGGGTCTAAAGTGATACACTGTTCATTGCGGGCCAGTTTCACCACGGGCCGTTAATAGGGCAAGAGTTACATAGGGCCTCATATGGGCCGAAAGACGTCATGGGCCATACATGGGCCAGCAGTGAAAACGGGCTGAATCATATTGGATGGCCCAGATGACGCTACTGAGCCTAATTCGAGTAGGGCGTAACGGGCCTTGGGTTAGCGGGATATAAATGGGCTATATGTGAATAGGCCGTTAACGGGCTTTCCATGGGCCGGCCCATCACCTTTTGACCAAGTCAAACGGGCCGGCCTTTTCACAGGAATGGGCCTCTGTTGGGCCGTGCCACGTGTCGACGTATCATAGGTGCCTTCTGTCCAATGAGTGGATGACATATGTCCCAACAATGAGCCGACACATGTTTCCTCCAGCCAATGATGATTTTACACGTGGAAAATCCCCATTGGTCGGGGCTGTTAACGGGTTATCGGATCCAAAACCCGACCCGATAGCTTAACGGCGTTCCGTTACGGTGGATGCCACGTGTCGGTCACCCTTGACGAAAGCACTTCGTGACGCGATTTATCATCATGGAAGTGGACACTTAGTGATGATAATTTTGGTAATGTCATGGAACACTTCTCTGACAAAGACGGTATGACTATCTTGATTCTGTCATAAATTTTTCATGGATGTACATGCATGACAAAAAACGCGACCTACTGTGACAAACACGTATCATCACGGAAGTGTATTTTTTTGTAGTGCATGTAGAAGTGCCTCGTATTCGGCTGCGTTATTGGAGTCTATATACATGATTTGCAGCACATAGAGGACTCTTTCTCCCGTAGGGGATGTCAAGATAACACCTGCCCCTAGTCCCGCTAACATTTTAGAGCCGTTGAAGTACATGATCCAGTTGGAGTATGATCTGTACTCTTTAGGGAGCTCGGCTTCCGTCCACTCGGTGACGAAGTCGGCCAGCACCTAAGATTTAATAGCTCGGCGCGGCTTGTATGTTATTTCAAATGGTAAGAGCTCAATGGCCCATTTAGCTATGCAGCCAGTGGCATCCCTGTTGTTTATAATGTCATTGAGTGGTACTTCAGATGCTACCGAGATCGAACACTTGGAAATAGTGATAGTGTTTTTGGGATGCCATAAAGACCGCGTAAGCTATCTTTTGGTAGTGAGGGTATCGGGATTTGCATGGTGTGAGGACCTCCAATACATAATACACTAGTTTCTAGATCGGGAATTTATGTCCCTCCTCCCCTCGCTGGACGACGACTACAGCACTCACTACCTGGTGAGTTGCGGATCTATAAAGCAACATAGGCTCACCAACACTTGGGGTGGCTAGAATTGGTTGCCTGCTAATAAGGTTTTTATTTCTTCCAATCCGGTTGTATCCGCATTCGTCCACTCGAAGTTGTCGGTGCGTCTATGCAGTCTACAAAGGGGAATTGCTTTTTCTCCTAATCTAGAGATGAAGCAGCTCAGAGCTGCCATGCATCCTGCTAGTGTTTGGACCCACTTTAAGTCTGTTGGTATGGCCAGTTGCGACAAGGCTAGGATTTTGGCTGGGTTTGCTTCAATTCCTATATTGGAGATAATGAACCCTAGTAACTTTCCGGCTGGAACGCTAAAATGCATTTTTCCAGATTGAGCCGTATGTCGTATGTTTGGAGGTTGTCAAATGTGAGGCGGAGATCGTCCACCAATGATTCGACGTGTTTAGTCTTTATGACCACGTCGTCCACATATGCTTCCACTATCTTGCTGATTTGTTTTTTCAAACATGTTTGAATCATGCGTTGGTAAGTGGCACCAGCGTTTATAAGACCAAAAGGCATAGTATTGAAACAAAAAGGCCCGTACAGGGTAATGAATGCCGTTGCGGCCTGGTCAGACTCCTTCATTTTAATCTGATGGTATCCGGAATAAGCATCGAGGAAACACAATGAGTCGTGTCCCGCGGTCCCGTCGATAATCTGGTCAATGTGAGGCAATGGGAAATGATCTTTGGGGCAGTCCTTATTGAGGTCTTTGAAATTGACACAAAGGCGCCAAGATTTATCCTTCTTCGGCACCATGACCTAGTTGACTAGCCAATCCAGGTGTTTGATTTCTCTGATGAACCCAGCCTCGAGTAGTTTGGATAGCTCCTCTCCCATAGCTTGTCGTTTGGGTTCGGAAAATTGCCACAACATTTGCTTGACTGGTTTAAACCCTTTGATTATGTTGAGGATGTGTTCGGCCAGTCTGCATGGGATCCCGGGCATGTTCGAAGGGTGCCAGGCAAAGATATCCCAATTTTCATGTAGGAACGCGCGTAGGGCGGCGTCTACCGCCGGATCCAATTGGGCTCTAATGGATGTTGTTTTATTAGGATCCGTCGGGTGCACTTGAAATTTAACTATTTCATCTGCTGGCTTGAAGGAGGTGGATTTAGGTCTCTTATTGAGAGTCACATCATCCTTGTCCACCATGGATCGCAGGGTGGATAGTTCTTCGGTCGCAAGGGCTTCAGATAGTGCCTCGAGGGCCAAGGATGCCGTTTTGTTTTCGGCGCAGAGTGCTTTATCTGGATCGCTTGTAACTGTGGTTATTCCATTGGTCTCTAGCATTTTAAGCTTCATGTACCCATAATGGCGTATGGCTTGGAAGCGTGAGAAAGCGTCCCACCCTAAAAGGGCATGATATCCGCTGTTGTAGGGAGCCACGTGGAAGAGCAACTCATCCGGTGTGTAATTCTTGGGTGTGCCAAATACTACATCAACTTTTATTTTCCCCGAACATCGTGCTTCTGGGGTTGATACCTTGAAAGGCGTGCAACATAATTCAGTTAACATGCCGAAGCAAAATATAACCTGACTTCGTCATGCTTCTGGCTTCGGCATGTCAACAGAATTTCGTCTCGCCACATCGGCCTTGCAGCATCGTCGCTTCATCAAAATGGCGTCCACCATGCCGAACAGGTCGACTAGCATGGGGGCTTCATTGTCACCTTGCCGACCAACTCCACCAGCTCGGCTAGACTGGGGGCTTCCCCTTACCACATCGGTCGAGCCATGTCACTACTCCGGAGTGCCAAACTCCTTGCTTGGATACCCCGGGCTTGGGGGATGGGACCTCAGCCATGCCGAGGACTGGGAAACTTGTCGGATCTGTCACAGATCAATGGGCGTCTTCGTCCCGCCACAAGCCTGAATCACGTCATCAACACCGAGCACATTAACCAGCTAAGTCGCCTTCATGCTCAAAGACTTTCAGTTTTAAATTTTGTTCTGTTCGACCAGGCATTATACTTTTTTGGCAAGAAGTTGGTTGTGAAAAACTTCTTTGTCAAAACTTTGTTTGTGACACACAAATTGAAATACCCCGTTTACTTGGGGGATTAATTTATGAAGCCTTTCCTCTTGCATATGATTATACGTGTACGGCTTCGTTCCTTGTTCATGTACTACGCCACAATATGCACCATGTCGACTTAAGTGTTCCGCAAGCTGGGTTGCCTTGCTCCTGTGTTTACCCCTACGTTCCCGATTGTTCAGCTAGGGAGTAAAGGGAGCACCTCTGCGATTGTCACGATCGGGTCATCCGAGCTCGGACCTCAGACATGGGTGAAGCCAAAAGCTAGCGCTCTTATTGTTCTCAATCATGGTCGGCACACAGCGGAACTCATGAGTACAAAAAATCTATTGCACAAGTCTCATAGTAATAATGAGCAACCGAAGAAAGGTATCGGTTGGGGTACTATTTTCTTCGAAGATGTTTCTTACACTTCATTAGTAATATAGCATAAGTTCCCTGAGCATGCTTTGTCTGTTACAGCCTTATGGCCTAATTGCCTGGTTATCGGAAACACCGTCGATATTCTCGACAGGTGGAGTACATAACACTTTTTGGCCCTTGACCGAAGAGGGAGAAGCCGACGGTCGGTTAAGACGCGTTTAAAGTTCGGGTGAACACAGATATAATATAAGTACTTCGGTACATACAATCATTATACATAAAATTCTTTTACCCAAGTCACTTGGGGGATCTTAAATTTATGAGTTGTTTTATAGTAAATGTGTTTTCTTCTTGGTCGTTGCCAAGTCTTTTTCTACCGCTCCTTTTTTGACTCGAGTATATGGTCAATAGCCGGATAGCCTATCTTCTCTCTATAAGCCTCTCGAGTTTAGTTTGCTAAACTGGCCTCGGAGAAGTACTCCACCTTTGGGATAAGGAGCTTGAAGCCGTAGGCTAACCTATGTGAAGTCTTGAGATCGGATGTGTCATGTTAAAGCACGACAGAAGCACAATTTTTTCAATTTTTGAATTGTCATCGAACACTTGATCTTGTTCGAACGTCAAGTTTTTACTGACGTTTTTGGTTTTCTAAGCTTATGGCACTATTTCCAGCATAAGTCTCACAGTGCAACGCCGAACACCTTTAGAGATTCGGCAAAAACATTCTCAGATATTGCTATATATGCATCGGTTTCGAATTGTGTCTTCGGACAATAGTTGGGTTGCCCGGCTCCTGTGCTTGCCTCCTACATTCCGCTTTGTTCGGCTAGGTGTGCAATGGGAGAACCACTACGATTGTGCTTGTAGCTCGCATGGTTAAGCACCTCAGTGGAGAAAGCCGAAAACTGACCGTCGCAATAAGCGCAAACTGGTCAGCGATCCGATGACCGTGTTAAATGATGGGCCATTCATAACATTGGCCAAAGTGTTTACGGCAAGCTGTTGCCGAACACTAACCGGGGGCTCGTAGCTAGCTTCCCCAGTTTAAAGCTTCTATGACTAAGTGAAAATTATAAGCCCGGATATCTGATTGCCTTGTTTCCGCTAACACAACCGCCTTCGGGCACCGAGACGTCAGCTAAGGGTTGTCTTGTCATTGCGGAAATACCCTGCGTAATATCTACAAAGGCGTAGAAGACGACGATGGGCCACTTTCAACTGATAAACGGTCGCAATGGAGTCAAAATAAGTATATATCATCAGCATTTGTATTCATTATACAAGCTTTGCCTTCCGTAATTATTGTTATATAAAGCCATAAATATGCATCAATTTGACTTAAGATTTTGGCCAAGCTGGGTTGCTGGCTCCAGTGCTTACCCCTACGTTCCCGATTATTCGGCTAGGCGGTAAAGGGAGCACCTCTATGATTGTTACTACCGGGTCATCCGAATTAGTACCTCAGACTGGGTGAAGCCGAAAGCTAGCAATCTTAAAGGATCACATTGGTCGGCAACGACGAAAGTGAAAATTTTGGTTCATTAATACCATAGAGTTCGGGAATTTTCCCCGAACTAAATCCTCAATATTTTCCTCCCACATTGATCGGAGGTGAGGTTTCATGATCATGATAAGCATGACGAACCAAAGAAAGGAACCGATAGTGGGACTATTTTCTTTGGAAGATGTTTCTTATGTTAGAAAGTAATATAACATATCTCTCTGCGTACCTTTGTTTATAAAACCGTATGGCCGGATTGCCTTGTTTGCCATAAATCTTTGCCCTCATAAGGCTTTATAAAGTAGGAAAAACACTCCTCGGCTGCTGGCCGAGGAGGTTGAAGCCGATGGTCGGTCAACAAAGTATTGTACAATGCGGATCCGAGCATTAATGATGAAGAGTACTTGGATACATAGAATCATTACACATAATTTGTGATTTTACTCTGGATATCGATCCTTAATTCGGCCACCCGTGCCCACATTAAGGCTCGAGGACTACTGGGCTTTGTTCTTATCATTTACAAATATTGAAGGGGCACATCGATCCCCTGATCTGGTGTTGCCACCCGACCAGTGGCTCGGGGGCTATTGCATTGACAATCCAATGCAGAAAATTTAAAGTGCAATATAGTTTTCGAGGAGATTATGATCCTCGGGTTGGTCGGCCACACCCAACCTGAGTATCGAGGACTTTGCACACCATTTTTTGTGTCCCGAAGTATTCTGCCGAGCTAGGAGTTGATCCTCAGGCTGATTTTGCAAATCAACCTGGGTCTCAGGGGCTACTGGGATCAGCGGTCTTGTGTCATCCTTCAGGTGCATCTCAGGTTTTAGACCGATACACACCTTGAGGGCTACTGGCTATATATCTCGGCAGAGAATAAATTGCACCAATCAAAAATTGGCCCGCAGTCGGGGTGGTGCACCACCTCGGAAGCAGTCCGGCATAAAGCCCGAGCGCCAGTGGCTGGCTCCATGGAGGTCATTTCCGGCATTAAGCTTGGCTAAACTCCTTCAACTTTTTTGAACCAAGGTGATCTATGACACCTCGGATATAGTCCGGCATTGGAGCTTGGACACAGTCCGGCGTTGGAGCTTGGACATAGTCCGGCGTTGGAGCTTGGATACAGTCCGGCTTTGGAGCTCGGATACAGTCCGGCATTGGTGGTTGGCTGTAAAAGATACCTCGAGTGCAGTCCAGCGTTGGAGCTCGGATGCAACAGGACACTGCCGGACGGGAACAACTTCAAACCCGAGGCATGGCATAAAAATAACAAGGCATTGATAAAGGCCGAGAACTTAAAGGGGCTCCTCAGATACCCGACGTGTAAACTCTTCGGATTTACTTTGGCAATCCTCAAGATCAAAGACAGGAAGATTTGTTGAACCAGTTTTCAAGTCCGATGACTGAAGATGAAGAATAGTTTGGAAGAATCGAGGAGCGTCAGCAACTTGAAGACCGGTTCAGGGGGCTACTGATGGTGTCCTGGACTAGGGGGTACTCTCCACGTCGTCGCCCGACCAGCTGGATCGGGCTGAGGACCCCTGTGGCGGTTCATTATTGGGCCAGTTCGGACAGCTCGTGTCGCATACAAGAAGGATTCCACAAGACTTGGTGCCCAAGACAAGGACTCCTCTAAACCATAGGCCTACGGTGCATATATAAACCGAGGCCAGGCTAGTCAATAGACAATCTCAGATTCATTACTACAATCTCGTGGTAGACACATGTACTTTGTACTACACCCATATGAATACAATCAAAAGCAGCACGTAGGTTATTATCTCTTCGAGAGAGCCCGAAGCTGGGTAAAACCCCGTGTCCATGTTACCATCACTGCAAAACGCCTAGCTTAGGACCCCTACTACGAGATATGACGTATTTGACACCGACACCCACTATCGCCGTCCATGAGCACTTTGGTGGGTCTGTAGCCATCCACAATTGGGCTTAGAACCAAGGCGGCAGGTGTTCGGACTGATCGGGCCCTTGGTTCGTCGGCGGCAGTGAAGGTTATTCCCACGTTGTTACATGGGCTCATTGCAGCTACTTGGTGGATGTCAACGAGGTCGCGGAATTCCCTTTTGTGCCGATTATTTGAAGAGAAGGTCTCGAAGACCGTAAAGACATTAAAATCATCATCCTCTGGAGAATGCTTCTCTGGAGTAGTGGTGGTGAGGATAGCCTCACCGCTTTTAGCCATTTACTGGAGTACCCAACATGCCCGAAGGCTATGAGTTGGTTCGGTGCTCGGTGTTGTATGTATCTGACAAGGTTTGTCGAGGAGTTCGTCAAGAATGGACCTGCGTCCCGCAAAGGGTTTGTTTTTCTTGCCGACAGGCTTATGATCTGATGCCTCGTAAGGGTGTACCCGCTTTGCCGGGTAACGCACTGCTTAAAGGCAGCAGGTTCCAATTGGGTTTTTGGGCCTTCCATGTGCTTTCCATCGTGCAATACTTCCATACTACGTGTGATAGTTCAGTGAAACTTTGTATGCGACGGCGGTCAAGGGCATTCCGAATTCCCTCATTGGTGCAATTGCGATGAAAAACCGAGACTGCATCATCGTTGCAACAATCTTTAATCTTGTTTTTGACAAGTAGGAACCTGGCCCAAAAGTGATGGACTATTTCTTGAGGTTGCTACCATACATACATCAGGTCGTATATGTCTGGAGGGCCAGAATTACTTGGAGAGTATTGATTGTGGTGGGCGGGTGGGCTAAAACTTGAATCCCGGCCCGAAATTGTGTCCGGAGCTTGTAAAATCTCTGAGGTCACCGGTTTGGGTCCGGGAAGATCCAAGTGCTCCCTGGACCCTAAATCCGACCCTGAGTTTCGGGGACGCGGGGTCTCCTCTGAAGGAAGAGTATCCGGTTCAATGGGTTCGGAGATCCGAGCATAGCTGGTTTTTAACTTAGGGGAAGAATTGTTCTTGTCTCGTTCCTCGACGACCGCCACCAGGTGAGTCATCGGAGGGAGATTGATTTCCCTCTGGTCAGGTTTAAGCCTGATCGGATCATAAACCGTTGAAAGCCCCAGGGTGGCGATGTGATCTAGCAGCTCGTTCAAGGACGAGATGTCTGCGGGATCCATCTTTTCGGAGTGTTCGAGACTGATGGGGAGGTGATGTTTGGCAATCGCGGGGGGCGCCGTCTGTTTGATGGCCGTGTGGGTGCCCACGGTGAAACCGCCAAGCCGGAGGACCTGTCCTGAAGTTAGGTTTATTCCGGAAGCGATATCATTGCTGATGACAAGGCAAGCATCAATCCTTCTATCGGCAACACAATGGAACTCTCAGTGAAAGCACCAATGTCGGTGTCAAAACCAGCAGATCTTGGGTAGGGGGTCCCGAACTGTGTGTCTGAGGATTAATGGTAACAAGGGACGATGGGGACGCAATGCTTACCCAGGTTCGGGCCCTCTCAAAGGAGGTAAATCCCTACGTCCTGCTTGATTATATTCAATGGGTATAGGGGTTACAAGAGTTGATCTACCTCGAGATCGTAATGGCTAAACCTTAGTTGCCTAGCCTATGAGAATGCTAATAGCTTCTACGGACTAAACCCTCTGGTTTATATACACACCGGAGGGGCCTAGGGTTGTACAAAGTCAGCTTGCAGAGGAAGGAAATAATACATCTGGACACCAGAACTTGCCGTTCGTGCATATAGGAGTCCTACCCGGACACGGGGGATGATCTTCAGCTTTTATCTTCACGGCCCATAAATCCGACCCATATTTAATAGGTTGGGCACCCGAGGACCCCCTAATCCTGGACTCCCTCACCCGGTCATATTCTCGCGGTGCTCAGGCGAAGCCCTGCGAGGATCACTTCACCATCACCGTCACCACGCCGCCATGCTGACGGAACTCATCTACTACCTCGACACCTTGATGGATCAAGAAAGCGAGGGACGTCACCAAGCTGAACGTGTGTAGAACTCGGAGGTGCCTGTGACGCCCCCAGTTCAATCATACACTAATCATGCACGTAAATGTGTATGATCAAGATCAGGGACTCACGGGAAGATATCACAACACAACTCTAAAATTAAAAATAAGTCATACAAGCATCATATTGCAAGCCAGGGGCCTCGAGGGCCCGAATACAAGTTCTCAAACATAAACGAGTCAGCGGAAGCAACAATATCTGAGTACAGACATAAGTTAGACAAGTTTGCCTTAAGAAGGCTAGCACAAAAGTAGCGACGATTGAAAAGGCGAGGCCTCCTACCTGGGACCTCCTAACTACTCCTCAAGCCAAACTCCTTGTAGAACCATCCTCGGGATCCTATGGCTCCTGGACTCCAACGTCTGGTTGCGGCATCCGGAAGAAGAGGAAAAGGGGAAAAGAGGGAGCAAAGCAACCGTGAGTACTCATCCAAAGTACTCGCAAGCAAGGATCTACACTACATATGCATGGGTATATGTGTAAAGAGGCAATATCGGTGGACTAAACTGCAGAATGCCAGAATAATAGGGGGATAGCTAGTCCTATCGAAGACTATGCTTCTGGCAGCCTCCATCTTGCAGCATGTAGAAGAGAGTAGATTGAAGTCCTCCAAGTAGCATCGCATAGCATAATCCTACCAGGCGATCCTCCCCTCGCCACCCTGTGGGAAAGCGATCACCGGGTTGTCTCTGGTACTTGTCTGGGTGTGTTTTATTAAGTATCAGGTTCTAGTTGTCATAAGGTCAAGGTACAATTCCGGGTCGTCCTTTTACTGAGGGACACGGCTATTCGAATAGATCAACTTCCCTGCAGGGGTACACCACATAACCCAACACGCTCGATCCCCTTTGGTCGGACACACTTTCCTGGGTCATGCTCGGCCTCGGAAGATCAACACGTCGTAGCCCCACCTAGGCACAACAGAGAGGTCAGCACACCGGTCTAAATCCTATGCGCGTAGGGGTCTAGGCCCATCGCCCATTGCACACCTGCACGTTGCGAACGCGGCCGGTGAGCAGACCTAGCAACCCCCATTACAAAGGAAGTTGCATTAGGCGGTCCAACCCGGCGCGTGCCGCTTAGTCGTTGACGTCAAGAAGGCTTCGGCTGATACCACGACGTCGAGTGCCCATAACTATTCCTGCGTAGTTGGTTAGTGCGTATAGGCCAGTGGCCAGACTCAGATCAAATACCAAGATCTCGTTAAGCGTGTTATTATGAAGTAACCGCGAACGCCGACCAGGGCCAGGGCCATCTCTCGCCTATGTGGTCTCAACCTGCCCTGTTGCTCCACCACAAAGTAACAGTCGGGGGTCGTCGGGAACCCAGGCCCACCTTGATAACCCACAAGTGTAGGGAATAGTTTTAGCCTCTTTCGATAACTAAGAGTGTCGAATCCAACGAGGAGCTAAAGGTAGAACAAATACTCTCTCAAGTCCTATCGGCCACTGATACGACTCTACGCACGCTTGACGTTTGCTTTACCTAGAACAAGTATGAAACTAGAAGTACTTTGTAGGTGTTGTTGGATAGGTTTGCAAGATAATAAAGAAAACGTAAATAAAAAGTAGGGGTAGTTTAGATAAATAAGCAATAAAGTAAATATAGAGTGTGGAAAAGTGGTGGTAGGAGTTGCGAAATTGTCCCTAAGCAATTGACTACGTTACTGGACCGGTAATCAGTATTGCAATTCTATTTCAGGGAGAGGCATAAGCTAACATACTTTCTCTACTTGGATCATATGCACTTATGATTGGAACTCTAGCAAGCATCCGCAACTACTAAAGATTCATTAAGGTAAAACCCAACCTTAGCATTAAAGCATCAAGTCCCTTTTATCCCATATGCAACAATCCCCTTACTCGGGTTTGTGTTTCAGTCACTCATGCAACCCACTATAAGCGAATCATGAACGCATTGCAACACCCTACAGCGGGAATCCCTCACGCTTGCGCGACACGGAGGGCACCATAGGACAGCACCAATAATAAAACATGCAACTCAAAACAATCATAGCAATTATCAATCACCGGTAGGACAATGAAAATCTACTCAGACATCATAGGATGGCAACACATCATTGGAAAATAATATGAAGCATAAAGCACCATGTTCAAGTAGAGGGTACAGCGGGTTGCGGGTGAGTGGACCGCTGGATATAGATGGGGGAAGGTGATGGAGATGTTGGTGAAGATGACGGCAGTGTTGGTGAAGATCGCAGTGATGATGATGGCCCCCGGTGGTGTTCCGGCGCCACCGAAAGCAAGGGGGAGAGAGAGACCCTTCTTCTTCTTCTTCCTTGACCTTCTCCCTAGATGGGAGAAGGGTTTCCCCTCTGGTACTTGGCTCCCATGGTGTGGGAGGGGCGAGAGCCCCTCCGAGATTGGATCTATCTCTCTGTTTCTATGTTCTAAGATTCTACCCCTTCACCGTTTCTTTAATATCTGGAGATCCGTAACTCCGATTGGGGTGAATCTTTCGCCCGGATTTTTCTCTTAAAATTAGCTTTCTTGCGGCAAAAGAAGAGCGTCAACCTCCTTACGGGTGGCCCACGAAAGTCCAGGGCGCCCAGGGGGGAGGGCGCGCCCCCCTGTCTCATGGCCACCCCGGACACCGTTTCGCGTTGATTCTTCCTCCGAAAAATCCCAAATATTCCAAAATAATTCTCCGTCCATTTTTATCCCGTTTGAAAAGACATGCAACAGACAGGAACTGGACTGGGCACTGGATCAATATGTTAGTCCCAAAAAATAAGACAAAAAGTTGCCAAAATATATAAAAGTTGAATAATATTGGCATGGAACAATCAAAAATTATAGATACGACGGAGACGTATCAGCATCCCCAATCTTAATTCCTGCTCGTCCTCGAGTACGTAAATGATAAAAAAGATAATTTTTGATGTGGAATGCTACCTAGCATAATCTTGATCATATGTCTAATCATGGCATGAATATTAAGTCACGAGTGATTGAAAGCAATAGTCTATCATTTGACATAAAACAATAATACTTCGAGCGTACCAATAAAGCAATCATGTCTTTTCAAAACAACAAGGCCAAAGCAAGCTTATCCCTACAAAATCATATAGTTTGGCTATGCTTCATTTTCGTCACACAAAATGCCCCCATCATGCACAACCCCTATGACAAGCCGAGCAATTGGTTCATACTTTTTAACGCGCTTCAGCATTTTCAACCCTCACACAATACATGAGCACAAGCCATGGATATAGCACTATAGGTGGAATAGAATATAATGATGGAGGTTATGTGGAGAAGACAAAAAAAGGAGAAAGTCTCACATCGACGCGGCTAATCAACGAGCTATGGACATGCCCATCAATCGATGTCAATGCGAGGAGTAGGGATTGCCATGCAACGGATGCACTAAGAGCTATAAGTGTATGAATGCTCAAAAAAAGAAACTAAGTGGGTGTGCATCCAACTTGCTTGCTCATGAAGACCTAGGGCATTTGAGGAAGCCCATCGTTGGAATATACAAGCCAAGTTCTATAATGAAAATTCCCACTAGTATATGAAAGTGATAACATAGGAGACTCTCTATATGAAGAACATGGTGCTACTCTGAAGCACAAGTGTGGAAAAAGGATAGTAACATTGCCCCTTTTCTTTTTCTTTCTTTTTTTTCTTTTTTCGATGGGCTTCTTTGGCCCCCTTTTTTATTTAGGATTCTTTGGCTTTCCTTTTTTCTTTTTTTATGGGGCAATGTTCTATAATGATGATCATCACACTTTTATTTACTTACAACTCGATATTACAACTCGATACTGGAACAAAGATATGACTCTATATGAATGCTTCCGGCGGTGTACCGGGATGTGCAATGATCTAGCATAGCAATGCCATCAAAAAACGGACAAGCCATGAAAACATCATGCTAGCTATCTTACAATCAAGAAAAGCAATATGACAATGAATGCTCAAGTCATGTATATGATGATGATGGAAGTTGCATGGCAATATATCTCGGAATGGCTATGGAAATGCCATGACAGGTAGGTATGGTGGCTGTTTTGAGGAAGATATAATGAGGTTTATGTGTGATAGAGCGTATCATATCACGGGGTTTGGATGCACCGGCGAAGTTTGCACCAACTCTCAAGGTGAGAAAGGGCAATGCAGTGCATCAAGAGGCTAGCAATGATGGAAGGGTAAAAGTGTGTATAATCCATGGACTCACATTAGTCATAAAGAACTCATATATTTATTGCAAAAGTTTATTAGCCCTCGAAGAAAAGTACTACTACGCATGCCCCTAGGGGGATAGATTGGTAGGAAAAGACCATTGCTCGTCCCTGACCGCCACTCATAAGGAAGACAATCAAAGAAACACCCCATGCTTCAAATTTGTAACGGTTACCATACGTGCATGCTACGGGACTTGCAAACCTCAACACAAGTGTCTCTACAATCCACAACCACCCACTAGCATGACTCTAATATCACCATCTTTATATCGCAAAACTATTGCAAGGAATCAAACATATCATATTCAGCGATCTACAAGTTTTATGTAGGATTTTATGACTAACCATGTGAATGACCAATTCCTGTCATCTCTCTAAATTGATATAAGTGAAGCAAGAGAGTATAATTCTTTCTACAAAAGATATGCCCACGCTCTAACAAATATAAGTGAAGCAAAAGAGCATTCTACAAATAGAGGTTTTCTATGTGATGAGAAACAGGCAATCCAAACTTCAAATGATATAAGTGAAGCGCATGAAGCATTCTATAAAGCCATACTCAAAAGATTTAAGTGAAGTGCAATGAGCATTCTATAAATCAACCAAGGACTATCTCATACCAGCATGGTTTATAAAATAAAAGTGAAAACTAAATGCAAAAGACGCTCCAAGACTTGCACATAATGCATGAACGAAACGAATTTGAAAACATACCGATACTTGTTGAAGAAAGAGGGGATGCCTTCCGGGGCATCCCCAAGCTTAGACGCTTGAGTCTCCTTGAATATTTACTTGGGGTGCCTCGGGCATCCCCAAGCTTGAGCTCTTGCCTCTCTTCCTTTTTCTCATATCGAGACATCCTCGCTTAGACACTTCATCCACACAAAACTTCAATAGAAAACTCGGTAAGATCCGTTAGTATAATAAAGCAAATCACCACTCTAAGTACTGTTGCAAACCAATTCATATTTTGTTTTTGCACTGTGTCTACTGTAATATAACTTTTCCATGGCTTAATCCACTAATATAAATTGATAGATTCATCAAAACAAGCAAACTATGCATCAAAAACGGAATCTGTCAAAAATAGAACAGTCTGTAGCAATCTGAACATACACTATACTTCTGATACCCCAAAAATTCTACCAAAATTAGGAAAAATAAACAAGTTGTATAGCAAGACAGTGCAAAGGAATCAGAACCAATTTACGTTCCAGTTAAAAATGTAAAATCGCGCACTACAGCCAAAGTTTCTGTCCTGCACCGTACAAACCAACAAGCATTGTAACCATCCTAAAGGCAAACCTTAGCACATTATTTTTTAATACAATGGAATTATACAAGGGGATAATTATTTTTGATGAAAAGTTTTTGTAATCAAGATTTACAAAGTTTCCGTGAGCATGAACAAAGTTCAAGGAGCTCTCCCACTTCAACAATGCTTGTCTCTCTCACTTTCACTTCCCTTTTTGAGAAGTTTTAGGTTCCCCTCTTTATTTTTTTTGTTTTTAAACTATATAAAAGCACTCAACAGGAATATATGACTCTCTAAAACTTCCGGGTTGTCTCCCTGACATCGCTTTCTTTAAAGCCATTAAGCTAGGCATATAGTGCTCAAGTAATGAATCCACCCGGATCCCAAGGTATATCAAAGCCAATTTGAATTAATGATTTGTGATTTAGCAGTGAGCACAAAGTAACATATATCATGCAACGACAAATCTAACTCTCTTCCTATGCATCGACATCTCATAAAGGAACCATTCATGTGCACCAAGTAAAGGCCAATGCATAGTATAAGCAGTTTCTTGCAATTCTATCGTGTTGGAAACATAGAGAGGTGGAGATATAGTTCATCTCTCATAATAATTGCAAGTAGGAGCAGCAAGCACATGCATATTATATCTATCAAAATCATCATGTGCAACGGTAAAAGGCAACCCATCAATATAATCCTTACTAAGCACAAACTTCTCCGATATAGTGTAGTCGGGAGAATTCAAGAAGATAATAGGACTATCATGTGTGGGTGCAATAGCAACAATTTCACGTTTAACATAAGGAACTATAGCAAGTTCATCTCCATAAGCATAACGCATATTGGCATCTTGGCCACAAGCATAGCAAGCATCATCAAAAAGGGATATTTCAAACAAATTCAAGGGATCATAGCAATCATCATAGCAATCACCCTTCGGTAAGCATGAAGGGGAATTAAACAATGTATGAGTTGAAGAGTTACTCTCATTAGAAGGTGGGCACGGGTGATCAATCCGCTCTTCCTCCTTTTGTTCTTTGCTCTCCTCCTCATCTTTTTCATCCAATGAGCTCACAGTTTCATCAATTTCTTCTTCAATAGCTTCCTGCAAAATATTAGTCTCTTCTTGGACAGTGGAGACTTTCTCAATAAATGCAATAATATAGTAATTGTATTCATAATTTTCATAGCAATATCTAAGTATAGCAAGATTTTCAGGCCTATAAACACCACCATCATCAAAAGCTTCATACTTTCAAACAAAGATTCAATTTCATAAGCAGCCTTAAAAGCAACAAATTCTTCTATTTGTTCAACATCTTAGTAATCATATATACCATTAGCATAAGAAGCTAAGGTTTCATTATCATTAAATTTGCATGAAAAGGGAAGGTGTGGAGCCTTCATCCTAGAGCAACAAGTAATATCATATCTCAAGCATAGATCCCGGGCATACCAACGCAACATAATAAATTGATCCCATAATAGTTTCCCTTTTTGTGTCAAGCGATAATCCCTAAAGTATTCACGTTGATCCAGCGTGTCTCCCATTATAAAGTTGAATGGGGTTTTCTCAGGATTATCAAAGTAGTACATAATACCTCTCACATAATGAGAATCGAGGGTTTTAGGAGTTACCCCATCTCCATGAGTAGCAAGTACACCTAATTTTTTTGGTATTTCGTGTTCCATATCCATAACTAAAGATAGAGAACAACTTAGAACAGCAAATAAAAATTACTTAGTGATAAAGCAAACAAGCACACACGAGAATATTCACCACGCTATGACTCCCCGGCAACGGCGCCAGAAAAAGGTCTTGATAACCCACAAGTGTAGGGGATAGTTGTAGCCTCTTTTGATAAGTAAGAGTGTCGAACCCAACGAGGAGCTAAAGGTAGAACAAATACTCTCTCAAGTCCTATCGGCCACTGATACGACACTACGCACGCTTGACGTTCGCCTTACCTAGAACAAGTATGAAACTAGAAGTACTTTGTAGGTGTTGTTGGATAGGTTTGCAAGATAATAAAGAACACGTAAATAAAAAGTAGGGGCAGTTTAGATAGAGAAGCAATAAAGTAAATATAGCGAGTGTGGAAAAGTGGTGGTAGGAGTTGTGAAATTGTCCCTAAGCAATTGACTACGTTACTAGACCGGTAATCACTATTGCAATTCTATATGAGGGAGAGGCATAAGCTAACATACTTTCTCTACTTGGATCATATGCACTTATGATTGGAACTCTAGCAAGCATCCGCAACTACCAAAGATTCATTAAGGTAGAACCCAACCATAGCAAGCATCAAGTCCCCTTTATCCCATACGCAACAATCCCCTTACTCGGGTTTGTGTTTCAGTCACTCACGCAACCCACTATAAGCAAATCATGAACGCATTGCAAAACCCTACAGCGGGAATCCCTCACGCTTGCGCGACACGGAGGGCACCATAGGACAGCACCAATAATAAAGCATGCAACTCAAACCAATCATAGCAATTCATCAATCACCGGTAGGACAATGAAAATCTACTCAGACATCATAGGATGGCAACACATCATTGGAAAATAATATGAAGCATAGAGCACCATGTTCAAGTAGAGGGTACAGCGGGTTGCGGGAGAGTGGACCGCTGGATATAGATGCGGGAAGGTGATGGAGATATTGGTGAAGATGACAACGGTGTTGGTGAAGATCGCAGTGATGATGATGGCCCCCGGGGGCATTCCGGGGCCACCGAAAGCAAGGGGGAGAGAGCCCCCCATCTTATTCTTCTTCCTTGACCTTCTCCCTAGATGGGAGAAGGGTTTCCTCTTTGGTCCTTGGCTCCCATGGCATGGGAGGGGCGAGAGCCCCTCCGAGATTGAATCTATCTCTCTGTTTCTGCGTTCTTAGATTCTACCCCTTCACCGTTTCTTTTATATCTGGAGATCTGTAACTCCGATTGGGGTGAATCTTTCGCCCAGATTTTCTCGTAAAATTAGCTTTCTTGCGGCAAAATAAGAGCGTCAACCGCCTTACGGGTGGCCCACGAGAGTCAAGGGCGCGCCCAGGGGGGAGGGCGCGCCCCCCTGTCTCGTGGCCACCCTTGACACCGTTTCGTGTTGATTCTTCCTCCGGAAAATCCCAAATATTCCAAAATAATTCTCCGTCCATTTTTATCCCGTTTGGATCCCGTTTGATATTGGGTTTCTGCGAAACATAAAACATGCAACAGACAGGAACTGGCACTGGGCACTGGATCAATATATTAGTCCCAAAAAATAGTACAAAAAGTTGCCAAAAGTATATAAAAGTTGAATAATATTGGCATGGAACAATAAAAAATTATAGATACGACGGAGACGTATCACACCTCTACGGGATGGAGCCACCTGTCCTTCCAGCCCCCACATTGGAATCACTTGCGGGTACTCAATGAGCCGACCCGACTTTAGTCACCACCTGAATATTATGTATATGTATAGTATATACCCGTGATCACCTCCCGAGTGATCACGGCCCGATAGTATAGCAAGGCAGACTAACAAGAATGTAGGGCCACTGGTGATAAACTAGCATCCTATACTGAGCATTTAGGATTACGGGTAAGGTATCAACAACTGTAGTAACAATGACAGGCTATGCAACAGAATAGGATTAACTGAATAGTAACATGCTACACTACTCAAATGCAAGCAGAATAGAGAAGAATAGGTGATATCTGGTGATCAAGGGGGGGCTTGCCTGGTTGCTTTGGCAAGGAGGGGTCGTCAACTCCGTAGTCGTACTGGGTAGCAGCGGTGTCGGTCTCGTAGTCTACCGGAGAGAAAAGAGGGAAGAAACAATAAATTCAGTGCAAACATAAGCATGACGATGCAAGACATGACAATGAGTGGTGCTAGGTGTGCCCTAACGCGGCAGTAGGTGGTACCGGCGAAGGGGGGAAACATCCGGGAAAGTATCGCCGGTGTTTTGCGTTCTCGGACAGATGAACTGGAGGTGAAATGTCGCAGGTTCGCTATGCTAGGGACGCGTCGCTGACAAACGGGCTGCGTATTCGGATTCGTCTCGTCGTTCTGAGCAACTTTCATGTACAAAGTATTTTCATTCGAGCTACGAATTATTCTATATTAATTTTCAAAGTTTTATTCAATTTATGGATTTATTTATATTCCCAATTTACTCAGTAAATACTTTTGTCACATACTGTAGTGCCAGCCACAGTGTATTACAGGTGGGGTCAGATCAAAGTCAATAGTCTAGTCAGCAGTTGACTAGGTTGACGTTGACTGGTCAAACTAGCTGGTGGGACCCAGCTGTCATAGAGACATTGAAAATTAACAGTTTAATTAATTTAACAGATTAGGTGGGTCCACATGTCAATGACTTCGATATTTTTAAATAGGCTTTTAAATGAAAAGGGGCCACATGTCATTTTCAGTTATTCAGCTAAACAGTTTTATTAGGTTCTAAGTACGTGGTTAGGGGAATGGTTAAAACGGGCGGGCCCACACGTCAGTGGATCAACCCACTATTAGAACGTGTGTGTGTGTGTGCGCGCGCGCGTGTGCCCGCCGGTGAGTTTAGAGGATGGTAGCGCATGAGTAGCCGACGGCTCCGGCGACCAAAAGGGGCAACCCCGGGTGCCAAACGGATAAGCGTGAGGCACCGCGTCGAGACGTGCCTTCGTCTGGAGCTAGGAGCGCCTGGAACACCGCCGGGGGCGATGGAAGGCGGCGACTACGGCAGAGCTAGCGGCAAACGGTGCTGGAGGGCACGGGGAGGAGGGAGAAAAGGCCACGGAGGGCAAGAGGCTCACAGCGGAAGTGGCAGGATGCGTGATGGAGCCGGAGGAGGTCGGGGTGGAGCGGATCAATGACGAGGTTAGCGGCGGCGGCCGACGGTGTCGGAGGAGAGGGCACCGGTCGACGAGGGGACTCGGGCGAGGGGAGCAAGGCAAGGGAGGCCGGATCCACGACAGGGCCCCCCGGATCCGTCCCTCTCCGGCGAGGAGGCGGCTTGGCGGTGGTTCCTCGGGCGCGGGCATGGTCGGGCGGCCGTGTACGGCGAGGCACCGGCGGGGGAGGGCTCTGGCGCGGGAGTGGCGGCGGAGGTGGGTGCAGGGAGGGTGAGGCGAGCTCGGGGGAGAGGTAGGGTGTGGCCGGCGGGAGGAGCTGCGGGTCGAGAGGGAGCACTCTCGCTCATCCCTGCCGGCGCGAGGGGGGAAGGTGAGGGATCGAGCGAGAGGAGTGGGGGGAAACGGGGGAGTGGGCAGTTAGGTTAGGGTTGGGGGGTAAGTAGGCCCCAAGCTAGGCCGGCCGGTTGGCCAGCTGGGCCTCTCAGCCCAGCAGGGGGGCTGGTCATTTGTTCCTTTTTTGTTTTGTTTTCTACTTTTTATTTATTTTTCTTTTCTGCTTTATTTCTTTTAGTTAGCAAAATAGTTTTACTAAAATATAACCCCTACTCCTAAATTAGCATATTAACATAGGCCACTTACTCAAAAAGTTTGGTGACAATAACTAGATTAACATTTGTTTTGTATTTAAAAGCATTTAAATAATTGTTTCGCCGCTGTTTAAAATCATTTTAGAATATTTAAACATAAGAAAGAAAGGTGTTTTCTCCACCATAGTCACTTGGGCAATATGTGGTACAAACCGAACATTTTAGTTCTAATATTTGAAAACTTTTATTGTTTGCCTTTAACTCAGATTTGAATTTTAATCGGATTTGAACTAATGCAAGATTAGTAACAGTAATCGCGGTGAAGTGGCATCATTAGCAGGAAATTATTGTAGCTTGATTATCCGGGCGTCACAATTCTCCTCCACTACAAGAAATCTTGTCCCGAGATTTAGGAGGTGGAGTGAAGGGGGAAGGTTCTGGTTACGAAATTCTAACGGATATTCTCATCTTTGGTTGCTCTTCTCGAAGGGGTCAATCTATCGCGTTGATGTCTTCATTCCTATGCGTCAATGCATCATGACGAGCTTGTCGTCATTTCTTCAGGAACTCCATCATACTTACGAAAATGATAAGGGGTAACTTTGGGAGAACGAGCCTCTACCAGGTTGCTTAGCCGGTAGATAACACCAGGGAAGGTGCAGAAAATAACTCTCGAATCTAATCTTAAGAAAATATCGCGAGCAGAGTAAGAAGGTACAATAAGAAGTTTCAAGTGGATAGACAATCATTCGATGTCTGAAACAGGGTGTCAAAGGGGTTCAGAGCAACGAGAACATATATTATGTCTGATACCGAAATAGATCACTAGGCGGGTGGCTCATGAAGATCGCGGATTCATCTCGCAGCGTCAAGCCAGCGAGGTAAGCTACTTTACCCTTTACGGGACTCTTGTTTTCCATAGTTTGACTCTATGCAGGATCTAAACTCCCTTGCCTTTGACAGGATTGGCAGAAGATGTCCGGGCAGATTGACTATCCGGCTCCCCTGCCAGAAGACCCAGCAGACGCCCGATTGACGGGGCTGCTGGTTCCGGCACCTCATGTGGTGCCGGAGAAGAAGGCCAAGAAGAAGGCCACGGGAACTCGAAGGAGTTCTCGGCGCCAGGTCTTGTCGGACTCATCGTCTGATGACTCCGAGGCGGACTCCTCCCGCGAAGACGAGGAGGAGGAAAAAGAGGCCTCTCCCCCAGTGGGGGAGAGAAGAAAAGGAAGGCCGTCCCAACTGGGGACGCCGGAGGGTCCAAGAAGGGAAGGACCCTTCCTTTGGACTACTCCACCAACGCCGACGACGGCGAAGAGGAGTGGCCACCGAGGGCTAAGCCCCTGGCGACATCGTAAGTGTCCGGATACCAGAATAACTCATGGCATTTCGTTTGTCGTACAGAATCTCCTAACGCCGAATATAACCCTGCAGCCCTCCCAAGGACGGGCTCGACGCTTCAATGAGCGGCTCCCTGGATTCGTCGAACGTGAATAGCACCTCTCTTCCGGCTGCCTCCTCTCATCGTGCTGTAGATGACGCTGAGGTGGGGTCCCAAAAGGGGCCCAACCAGGAGGAGGTGGTCCAGGAGGTGCCGCAAGGCAACCTCTCGGACTCCAGGCGCAAGGGGGATAAAACCCCAAAGGGCTCTAAGTCCGGCCCTAGGCCGGACTCCGCACCGGAACCTTTAGTGGTTCCGGAGTCCCGCAGGCGGCCCCTTCATAAGAAGGGCAAGACTGCGACACCGGTGACCTCCGTCCAACCGGAGGCACGGATAATTCTTGGGCGCTGCAGGCGCCTCCATCGACGAGGAGCACCACATTGTTATGAGTGTGGTGATCCGAAAGTTCGATCCGCCAAGAGCGGGCCGATGAAGCTCGTGCCAGCCCTCTAACAGGCTTTGAGGTATGTATTTAAGATATGTAAAAATATTACCGCATAGATAGTAGCCCCTGATGCTCAGTTTGGTGTTCGGAAAGAAAACCGAATTGATGATCTAAAAATATGTACGCAGGAGTCTAACATAAGTATGTCAATATGGGGAATGCAGGGCTGCTGCTCTTGACCTCTGCCAGACCGACCGTGGAGGTCAATGCATTGAAGCGAGCCTCGGCGTCCGAGAACGAGCTCGGCCTTGCCAAAAAGCAGCTCGAGGACAAGGAAGGTAAGTAATACCTTATGGAAGTATATAAAAGATGTGGTTGCAAAAATGGCAGGAATAACGTGAGTATTGCAGGGGCCACGAGCAGGTGGCGACCACAAAGGAAGTGGTGTCCAAGGCCGAAAGCAATGTGGCCAGCGGGCTGCCGAGCGAGAGAAGCGGGAGGCGCGGGTGGCGGAGGTGCGACAAGAGCTCTAGGCTCGTGGAAAAACACGAGTTTGGAGCATGACTCAAAGACTCGAGAGTCCGAGCTCGCCTCGGCCCTTGAGAGCGCCAAAGCCGCTAAGGCCGAAGCCCAAAAAGCCCTCCAGGAAATTGAAGCGATGAAGAAGATAGCGGCGGGTAAGGCATTCTTTATGCAAAGCAGGCACGTGAAAGTGAATTACTTGTGACTTACCCGAATCCGGAGCTCTCCAGGAGCATTCGCAGATCTGCCCCGCAGCGTGTCCGATGCTGCCGCATTCTACCGAGCCGAGGAGGGGAGCTCGACGGAGAAGGTGTTCTGGTCTCAGTATGCTGAGGCCGGACACCCAGTGCCCTTGAGCGACCATGTCACGCCCAATATGCGATACTATCCTAAAGATACTCGAAGGTCCCACCAAGGATAGAACCGCATATTGATACGCTTTTGCAAGGTGGATATGATTACATCAACATTACATAATAGATGGGGATACATACAAAAGGCATACAATGCCACACGAATACAACATCATCTTACATAAGAGCACCATTCGATTACGGAAGAAACACAAACAAAAACTCAAACGACATCCACCCTGCTAGCCCAGGCTGCCGACCTGGAACCTATCGCCTGAACGAAGAAGAAGCAGAAGAAGAACTCCAAATAGGCAAACATCTCTCTCGCATCATGATCATCGCATAACCTGTACCTGCAACTGTTGTTGTAGTAATCTGTGAGCCACGAGGACTCAGCAATCCCATTACCATGGGTATCAAGACTAGCAAAGCTTAAAGGTAAGGAAGGGGTAAAGTGGTGAGGTTGCAGCAGCAGCTAACCAAGTATGGTGGCTAACCTACGCAAATAAGAACGAGAAGAAAAGCCAAAAGGAATGATCGTCAACTAGTAATGATCAAGAAGTGATCCTGAGCTCCTACTTATGCCAATCATAACACAGAAACCGTGTTCACTTCCCGGACTCCACCAAAAAGAGACCATCACGGCTACACACGCGGTTGATGCATTTTAATTTGGATCTGGTGTCAAGTTATCTACAACCGGACATTAACAAATTCCCATCTGCCACATAACCGCGGGTATGGCTCTATAAAGTTTATACCCTGCAGGGGTGTCCCAACTTAGCCCATGATAAGCTCTCGCGATCAACCAAGGATATTCCTCCTCCCAGGAAGACCCCATCAGTCTTGGAATCCCGGTTTACAAGACATTTCGACAATGGTAAAACAAGACCAGCAAGACCGCCCGCTGTGCCGACAAATCCCGATAGGAGCTGCACATATCTCATTCTCAGGGCACACCGGATGAGCCAGACGTCGGGTTGGCATAGACCCTGGTTGCCCAGGGGGCGCCGGACATCGCTCGGTTTGGAGCAACACTTAGACAAGCATTGGCCCGGGGGGGCTAAAATAAAGATGACCCTCGAGAGAGCGACTCCCAAGGGAAAAGTAGGTGGTGGTGAAGCAAATGGTAAAAACAAGGTTGGGCCTTGCTGGAGGAGTTTTATTCAAAGCGAACTGTCAAGGGGGTCCCATAAATCACCCAACCGCGTAAGGAGCATAAAATCCGGAACATAACACGGTATGACGGAAACTAGGGTGGCAAGAGTGGAACAAAACACCAGACATAAGGCCGAGCCTTCCACCCTTTACCAAGTATATAGATGCATTAATTAAATAAGAGATATTGTGATATCCCAACATAACCCTGTCCACCATGGAGCAATCTTCAACTTCACCTGCAACTAACAATGCTATAAGAGGGGCTGAGCAGAGCGGCAACATAGCCAAGCAACGGTTTGCTAGGAAGCGTGCAAAAGGTTAGATGCTGACATGGCAAATTGGGAGGCTTGAAAAGCAAATGATAGGTAGCGCAGCAAAGCGATAGAACGAAGCAACTAGCATAGCAATGGTAGTAGTGAGATCCAGGGTAGCGGTCATCTTGCCTGAAATCCCGCAAGGAAGAAGAGCGAGTCCATGAAGAAGATGAAGCCACGAAGACGAACCAAGCGTAGACGAACGAATCCTCACAGTCGCAATGAAACAGGAACTATCGAGAAGAAGCACGCAACATGGTAAACACACCACACATAGACAAGACATGATGCACAACAAGCATGATGCATGACAAAGATACATGAAGCTACTCATGCCAAGAGACGATGCAAACAAGAGCAACACATCAAAGCAAGTTTAAATGAGGCCGGAAACAACATATAACAATTCCGGTAAGTCCTCATATGCAAATTTCGAAATTGGTCCAGATCTGAATAACCCTTATGTTCAAGTTGTTAAACAGAAAGTTAAGAGGCACCACAATGATCTACACGAGATTCTAGTCAAGTTACATATAAAGTTCATTAGATTTGGAGCTACGGCCTAGAAAATATGAGCAAAACAAGTTAAACATGGCATTGATGCAAAATGCATACAAACATCAAGCAAACACCTCAAAACAAGGATGCAACATGATAATATGAAACTACATGCAAAATCAAGCAAGTTTCATATAGAACACACTCAAAACGGAGCAGCGGTTCAACACACACACACACTATACAAGATATGACAACAATCTGTCCATAACAGCAACTAGGCATATTACAAGCATCAAAACAACAAGCTACAGCACCCCAACATAATAACAAAAGGCATGGGCATGAAGTACATGTAAATCATGACAAAACATGAACACTGAGCTATCTCCAGAAATCACTAGAACATGCTCAAAAACACATGGCAAGATTGCATATATTAACAGTTTCAGACTTATCAGGAAATAACATCAGGTTGCAATGTTTAGAGCTATCAAACAACATGCTACAAGAACTTAACATGGCAAGCAAAGACATGGCATGAATCTACTAATTTCATATAACAAAAGTCCCTTACTGACCATGAGCCAAAAAGGCACAGAAAATATGATGGCACCCATGTAAACATGGCAAGTTATATGACAGATTCAGACATGGCAGGAACAACAATAAGTAGGCATGTTGGTGAGCTTGAACCACTCACTACAGAGCAATACATGGCATGGAAAGGCAACCAACAGCAAGATGACATGTTTGAGAAGCTAAGCATGGCAAGAACAAGTTCATAGAGTGCATGGATGACTAGCAAAACACATGGCAAAACTGAACTTAATGTTAACAAGCTGACAGCAACATTATTTAGCAACTTTGGATCAAGATAACAACAAGCTACAGTAGGATATAAATGCAACCAGGGGCATGAATGGATAGATTATGACATGTATAACAAATCATCCTTAGTGAACATCTGCAGATTATGCATAGAATGACTTGTAGCAGCAGGTTTACATAGCAACAAAATATAACAGAATCAGCCTAGCAAAACAGCAAGAGCAACTACCCTACTTAACAAGCTTGATTCACTCAGTACAGGACTCACAAAAATACATGGATTGCACCACTGTAAAGATGGCATGACATAGTTCAAAACACATGTAGGGCTCAAGCTCATAAGATGCACACATCAAATGCAACAAAAATGACAAATCATCAAGTTATAACAGTTTTAGCAGGTTAACATCATATAGAACTCTTCCAATGATGATTCAGGCATCAAGATGGACTCAAATTAACATGATGCAATGGAATGAAATGAAGAGCATCTCTCAATGAACATTTTGACATATTACACGCACGAAACGGAGCTACGGATGCAGAGTTATGATGTGATGAACAGGGCAACATATCGTAAAAATATTCAGGGAAAGACGAAAAACGGGGTCAACCTTGTTTGCACGGATATCGAGGTTCGTCGGAGTTGGCCTGGATCTGGACGGAGAAGACGAACTCGGGGCGGGGAAGTCCGGATCCGGCGAGGAGGAAGGCGGGGAGAGCGCGGGACGGTGCCGGGGAAGTTGGGGACGGCCGGATCCGGTCCGACCCGACCGGATCCGTGGTGACGGCGGCGGACGGCAGGGTCACGAGGCGGCGGTGGAGCTCCGGCGGAGCTCGGGGAGGCTCCTACATGGGGGAGAGAGGGTGAGGCAGGGGGAGGAGAAGGAGAGAGGAAGAGGGCGACGGGCGGCGACCGGCGAGGTCGCAGCTGCGGCGGACGGACAGCGGCGCCGGGCGGTTAGGCGCTGAGGCGCGGCGCCGACGATGGGGGGCGGGCGCCAGTGAGTGAGGCGACAGGCGCTGGCCGGGTGGGCTGGCGGCAATGATGCCACAAGGGCCGGAGGGCCGGATGGGCCCCAATGGCCGGCGTGGTGGGAGGCGCGGTGGAGACACGTGGCGGCGGCTGAGTGGGCGGGGCGCGGCGGCGGCTGACATGGCGGCACCCTATTGGCCGGGGTGAGGTGGCTGGTGGTGGTGGACGTGTTCGGCGGCAGGCGGACATGTCCGGCGGCTGAGAGGGAGAGTGACTACGGTTTGGACTGCGGGAATTTCGGGGGAGATGCACCTATTTATAGGTAGGAGGAGCTAGGAAGCTCCAAATGAGGCACGGTTTTCGCCCACACGATCGTGATCGAACGACCAAGATCATGGAGGGGAGTTTGCTGGGTTTTGGGCCACTTTGGAGAGGTGTTGGGCTGCAAAGAGAATGAGGCTTTTACGGTTACCCGGTTAACCGTTGGAGTATCAAACGACCTCCAAATGGCACGAAACTTGACAGACGGTCTACCGATGCTATACCAAGGCCGCTTGGCAAACCTCGGTCCATTCCGAGAAAGTTTAACACCCTCTCACAACAGGAGAGAAGAAGGGGACGCCGGATGACATAGGAGTGCCGGATTGCAAAACGGACAACGAGGAAAATGCTCGGATGCATGAGACAAACATGTATGCAAAATGAGATGCACATGATGACATGATAAAATGCAACACGCAAGCAAATGACATGGCACTGACGATGAATAACTGGTGGACACCTGGCGCAATGAATCCGGGGCGTTACAACTCTCCTCTACTAACAAGAGATCTCGTCCCGAGATCTTAGGACCGAGACGGAAGGGAAAAGGGATGAGGTGAAACAAGAACTCAAAAGAAGAAGCAAAGAATAAAGAGCACTCGAGAAGAAGTGAGGAAGGACGAGAATGACGAGAATCAAAAGCTCACAGAATCAGATAGACTATGAAACTACTCCGGTTAGAACGAGATAAGAAACGAATAAGACTGAAAAGGATTTAGGCAACACTCCGGTTGAACATTGAAAGATTAGAACATGAACTTCATAAGATGGAATGACACTGACGAGATAACCATGCAATGCCTCCAGGAGAATTGAAAGAATGAGCACCTCGGGAAGCAATAAGAAGAAGATATTTGAGCTCTTTCAACAAAATCTTGATGAACTCTTGAAGAATGAATTAAATCATGAAGAACAACCATGAAGAACTCCGGTACCAAAAGGATGACGAGATAGAATGAAAGATGAAAAGAATAAGATTAAAGCCTTGCGGTGATTTAGGTGGAGGTTCCGACGAAATGGCCGACGAAATTTGAACTCCGGAAAAGAAAAGATGAAAACACTTGGAACTAGAATTTATTCACCAAGAACAAACTCCGAAGAAAAGGATTAATCACTTGGATTAAATAAGAATAAGATTTATTGTATGCTTATCCTTCATCAACTTAAATTGATGACAAGCAATGGATTTTGCATATTACTTATTCTTCTTGAAAAGGATTAGGGGGGTTATAGCACGAAACTTGAGAAAGTCTTCATGAACCACCGGTAGGATTCGAAATAACGAATGGATTAAAATGATAATCAGGGAAAAAGAATCTGAAAGAACCACCGTTAGAATTCGGAAATGACTGGCGAAAGAGAATAAATCACCGGGAAGAATTAGAAAACAAATATGCTTGAGGGGATTTAGATGCAAAAGAATGAAGAGATCGTGAACTGATTGAAGAATACTTGAACGAAGCACCGGAAGAATATTGAGACGAACGAAAGGGCACAGATATAGAATAATTGGAGAACGAATCTGAAAACTTAGAATGAAGAAATCTTTCGAAAAGATGGCCTCCGGATGATCGAGAGAGAAAGCAACTCTTGAAATGCTCCGGATGGATGAAAAGATTTGCATGACTTGAAACAATTTGATAGGATAACATCGAGCTAGCACCACGAATCTTCGAGAGAACAAACAAGCTTTAGAGGAAAAACTCTTCTTCGATCTTCAAATGACGACGGGAAACACCACCAAAATTACTGAGATACTCTGGGAGAATGAAAAGTGAAGATGTTGAGCTAACAATGAAAATAACTTGAAATTGATCTTGGAAAAGATCTGACTGATGAAATTAATACTTACGTCAAACTTCGAAAAGGATTTGAGAATAGCTCCGGGAAATTAGAAGAGTCAGGTAAGATCCTGGAAAAAGATCTGTGGGTTAGGGCCCACTAAAAGAAAACACCGTTGGGAAGGGATGTTGAACAGATAAAAGAAACACCGGAACAATTGAAATATTTGAATGAGGTGACAATCTCGAATTAATTGGAATATAGACGAATCTCCTGAGATTTCTTGAACACTCAGGAAAGATAAACTGGCGAGAGGCAAACGAGCAAGGAGAACACTTGATCCAAGGAAAAGGATGTGATCAACCCGAAAAAAACTTGAATTGCGTGCACTAGGAAAGAAAAAGAGATGAAGAATGTCAAACAAAAGAGAATTCACAGGTTGAAATAATTGAGGGAAGACTGAAGAGGCTCCACATGAATGAAATTGATGCTCGAAAGAGACTCAAGCTCCGGGAAGAAGAGGGTGGGAGGGCGGGAAAACAAAGACAACTTGGAAGGGGAACCGACGAATATCTTGAAGAGAAAACACCGGTTGAAATCATTGAGGAAAGAAAGCAAAGACTTCGCACGAGTAGGAAGGATACTCGATTATGGACTCCGGTTCCGAGAAGAAGAAGGGAGGGCGGGTGGGAAAAGAAAACAACTGAGGATTGGAAAACAACTTCATTAAGAGGGAACTGAGGATCGAACTCAAAGATGAAGAGGCTCGAGTCAACTTGACGAGAAATGCACCGGATGCAAAGAGCTGAGGAACAACGATCGAAAACCAACTGTGTGATCCTAAAGAAATTTTGAAGGGGAAGAGGAGTAATTCAAAACACCTACGTCAAGATTCCTCACCAGAGGGACGAAGAGGCTGAGGAGTAAAAAGAATTCCTACTCTCCGATATAACAAGACTCCGAAAACAGTTTTCTTCTAGACTCAACAACGGCCAAACTACACGATCAAACAAGGGGGCTCCTAGGGTTGGTCGAGGATATGATACCAACTTGTCACGCCCAATATGCGATACTATCCTAAAGAGACTCGAAGGTCCCACCAAGGATAGAACCGCATATTGATATGCTTTTGCAAGGTGGATATCATTACATCAACATTACATAATAGATGGGGATACATACAAAAGGCATACAATGCCACACGAATACAACATCATCTTACATAAGAGCACCATCCGACTATGGATGAAACACAAACAGAAACTCAAACGACATCCACCCTGCTAGCCCAGGCTGCTGACCTGGAACCTATCCCCTGAACGAAGAAGAAGCAGAAGAAGAACTCCAAACAGGCAAACATCGCTCTCGCGTCATGATCATCGCATAACATGTACCTACAACTGTTGTTGTAGTAATCTGTGAGCTACGAGGACTCAGCAATCCCATTACCATGGGTATCAAGACTAGCAAAGCTTAAAGGGAAGGAAGGGGTAAAGTGGTGAGGTTGCAGCAGCGGCTAAGCAAGTATGGTGGCTAACCTACGCAAATAAGAGTGAGAAGAGAAGCCAAAAGGAACGGTCGTCAACTAGTAATGATCAAGAAGTGATCCTGAGCTCCTACTTACTCCAATCATAACACAGAAACCGTGTTCACTTCCCGGACTCCGCCGAAAAGAGACCATCACGGCTACACACGCAGTTGATGCGTTTTAATTCGGATCTGGTGTCAAGTTATCTACAACCGGACATTAACAAATTCCCATCTGCCACATAACCGCGGCACGGCTCTCGAAAGTTTATACCTGCAGGGTGTCCCAACTTAGCCCATGATAAGCTCTCGCGATCAACGAAGGATATTCCTTCTCCGTGAAGAACCGATCAGTCCCGAATCCCGTTTACAAGACATTTCGATAATGGTAAAACAAGACCAGCAAGACCGCCCATCGTGCCGACAAATCCCGATAGGAGCTGCACATATCTCATTCTCGTGGCACACCGGATGAGCCGGACATCGGGTTGGCATAGACCTGTTGCCAGTGGGCGCCGGACATCGCTCGGTTTGGACCAACACTTAGACAAGCATTGGCCCGGGGGGCTAAAATAAAGATGACCCTCGAGAGAGCGACTCCCAAGGGAAAAGTAGGTGGTGGTGAAGCAAATGGTAAAACCAAGGTTGGGCCTTGCTGGAGGAGTTTTATTTAAAGCGAACTGTCAAGGGGGTCCCATAAATCACCCAACCGCATAAGGAACGCAAAATCCGGGAACATAACACCGGTATGACAAAAACTAGGGTGGCGAGAGTGAAACAAAACACCAGGCATAAGGCCAAGCCTTCCACCCTTTACCAAGTATATAGATGCATTAATTAAATAAGAGATATTGTGATATCCCAACATAACCCTGTCCACCATGGAGCAATCTTCAACTTCACGTGCAACTAACAATGCTATAAGAGGGGCTGAGTAGAGCGGTAACATAGCCAAGCAACGGTTTGCTAGGAAGGGTGCAAAAGGTTAGAGGCTGACATGGCAAATTGGGAGGCTTGAAGAGCAAATGATAGGTAGCGCAGCAAAGCGATAGAACGAAGCAACTAGCATAGCAAAGGTAGTAGTGAGATCTAGGGTAGCGGTCATCTTGCCTGAAATCCCGCAAGGAAGAAGAGCGAGTCCATGAAGAAGATGAAGCCACGAAGACGAACCCAACGTAGACGAACGAATCCTCGCGATCGCAACGAAACAGGAACTATCGAGAAGAAGCACGCAACATCGTAAGCACACCACACATAGACAAGACATGATGCACAACAAGCATGATGCATGACAAAGATACATGAAGCTACTCATGGCAAGAGACGATGAAAACAAGAGCAACACATCAAAGCAAGTTTAAATGAGGCCGAAAACAACATATAACAATTCCGGTAAGTCCTCAGATGCAAATTTTGAAATTGGTCCAGATCTGAATAACCCTTATGTTCAAGTTGTCAAACAGAAAGTTAAGAGGCACCACAATGATCTACATGAGATTCTAGTCAAGTTACATATAAAGTTCATTAGATTTGGAGCTACGGCCTAGAAGATATGAGCAAAATAAGTTAAACATGGCATTGATGCAAAATGCATACAAACATCAAGCAAACACCTCAAAACAAGGATTCAACATGATAATATGAAACTACATGCAAAATCAAGCCAGTTTCATATAGAACACACTCAAAACGGAGCAACGGTTCAACACACACATATACAAGATATGACAACAATCTGTCCATAACAGCAACTAGGCATATTGCAAGCATCAAAACAACAAGCTACAGCACCCCAACATAATAAAAAAAGGCATGGGCATGAAGTACAGGTAAATCATGACAAAACATGAACACTGAGCTATCTCCAGAAATCACTAGAACATGCTCAAAAACACATGGCAAGATTGCATATATTAACAGTTTCAGACTTATCAGGAAATAACATCAGGTTGCAATGTTTAGAGCTATCAAACAACATGCTATAGGAACTTACATGGCAAGAAAAGGCATGGCATTAATCTACTAATTGCATATAACAAAAGTCCCTTACTGACCATGAGCCAAAAAGGCACAGAAAATATGATGGCACCCATGTAAACATGGCAAGTTATATGACAGATTCAGACATGGCAGGAACAACAATAAGTAGGCATGTTGGTGAGCTTGAACCACTCACCACAGAGCAATACATGGCATGGCAAGGCAATCAACAGCAAGATGACATGTTTTAGAAGCTAAGCATGGCAAGAACAAGTTCATAGAGTGCATGGATCACTAGCAAGAACTTAATGTTAACAGGCTGACAGCAACATTATTTAGCAATTTTGGAGCAAGATAACAACAAGCTACAGTAGGCTATAAATGCAACTAGGGGCATGAATGGATAGAGCATGACATGTATAACAAATCATCCTTAGTGAACATCTCCAGATTATGCATAGAATGACTTGTAGCAGCAGGTTTACATAGCAACAAAATATAATGAATCAGCCTAGCACAACAAAGAACAAAGAACTACCCTACTTAACAAGCTTGATTCACTCAAGAAAACACTAACAAAAATACATGGATTGAACCATCAGAAAGATGGCATGACATAGTTCAAAACACGTAGGGCTCAAGCTCATAAGATGCACACATCAAATGCAACAAAATGACAAATCATCAAGTTATAATAGCCAAAGAGACTTAACATCATATAGCACTCTTCCAACGATGATTCAGGCATCAAGATGGACTCAAATTAACATGATGCAATGGAATGAAATGAAGAGCATCTCTCAATGAACATTTTGACATATTATGCGCACGAAACGGAGCTACGGATGCAGAGTTATGATGCGATGAACAGGGCAACATATCGTAAAAATATTCAGGGACAGACGAAAAACGGGGTCAACCTTGTTTGCACGGATATCGAGATTCACCGGAGTTGGCCTGGATCTCGCCGGAGAAGACGAACTCGGGGCAGGGAAGTCCGGATCCGGAAAGGAGGAAGGCGGGGAGAGCGCGGGATGGTGCCGGGGAGGTCGGGGACGGCCGGATCCGGTCCGGCCCGACCGGATTCGCGGCAACGTCGGCGGACGGCGGGGTCGCGAGGCTGCGGTGGAGCTCCGGCGGAGCTCGGGGAGGCTCCTGCACGGGGGAGAGAGGGTGACGCAGGGGGAGGAGAAGGAGAGAGAGAGGGCGACGGGGCGGCGACTGGGCGGAATCGCGCGGCGGCAGACGGAGGTGCGAAGCGCCGCGATGCAAGCGGGCGGTGGAGCGCCGGCAAGCGAGGCGGCGGGCGCGCCAGCGGCGGCGATGCGGCGGCTGGGCCGAGAGGGCCCGGATGGGCCAGGCGGGCCGGGCGCGTGGAGACACGTGGCGGCGGCTGAGTGGGCGAGGCGCGGGGGTGGATGACGTGGCGGCGCCCTATTGGCCGGGGTGAGGTGGCTGGCGGCGGTAAACGCGTCCGGTGGCGGGCGGACATGTCCGGCAGCTGAGAGGGAGAGTGACTAGGGTTTGGACTGCGGGAATTTCGGGGGAGGTGCACCTATTTATAGGTAGGAGGAGCTAGGAAGCTCCAAATGAGGCACGGTTTTCGCCCACACGATCGTGATCGAATGACCGAGACTATGGAGGGGAGTTTGCTGGGTTTTGGGCCACTTTGGAGAGGTGTTTGGCTGCAAAGAGAAGGAGGCTTTTACGGTTACCCGGTTAACTGTTGGAGTATCAAACGACCTCCAAATGGCACGAAACTTGACAGGCGGTCTATCGGTGCTATACCAAGGCCGCTTGGCAAACCTCGGTCCATTCTGAGAAAGTTTAACACCTGCTCACAACAGGAGAGAAGAAGGGGACGCCGGATGACATAGGAGTGCCGGATTGCAAAACGGACAACGGGGAAAATGCTCGGATGCATGAGACAAACATGTATGCAAAATGAGATGCACATGATGACATGATAAAATGCAACACGCAAGCAAATGACATGGCACTGACAACGAATAACTGGCGGTCACCTAGCGCAACGAATCCGGGGCGTTACAGACCAGCTGAAGCAGCTGGTCGAGCTTCATAAGGTGGCCGAACAGGCCATGAAGGGCCACATAGTTCGGCTGTGGCCTAAGGAAGCCATGCCTGGGAGCTACTTCGGGTTGGTGAGGCAGCTGGTGGACGCCTGTCCATGGATTGAAGTCGCTCAGCGCCGCTCTGCATTGAAGGTGCTCAGGGCCTTGCCCGTGCTAAAGTGCACCGGGCAAGATGGACATTAAGAAGCTTGTGACGACGCATCACCGCCAGAAGGGAGTATCGCAAGCCCGAGATGTATTATGAGGGCGCCTCAAGGGTGCCCGCTTTATAGCGGTGAATGCTCCAAAGATGTAATTTTTGAGTAAACTCGCATTTGTTATCCTCAGACGCTGAAAACTTGTTCATATCCGCTAAGCAACGCCAGAATTTAAAATATTACCTTCAGGCGGCCGCTTATTAAATTTGAGAGATGGCGAGTCGTCGGCTTCTGCCCCCATGCCACGAGTGCTGGGGTGTTCGGGGTAAACTTGAGCGCTCTTTTTCCCATTCTTGGGTCCATCGAGGGAGGCGCTCAATACAACGAACGAGGCAACTGGACTATAATGCTCTATAATTTTAAATTTCGGCGAAGCCCCTAGTATTCGGAAGACCAAGTTCGGGGCGCTATCCACGCCTGGGCCGGACAAAGCCGAATCCTCGCTCTAAGCGGCATAAGTCTTTAGGGACTCGAAAACCTCTCGAACAGCGACCGGCTCTCGCCCTATCATGACGGTCAGTTTTAGCTTTCTCCACTGAGGTGCTTAACCCAGCTCAACCGGGGCACAATCGCAGTGGTTCTCCCAGTGCTACCTTAACCGATATAACAAAACGTAAGGTACCAAAACATGGGAGCCAGGCAAACCCAACTATTGACCCAAGACATGATTCGGAGATGCATATAATGCTATATGTTCGGGGCGCCACACTTGTGAAAGTGTTCGGACTTATCACACCATATTTTGGGGTACTTAAGCCCCTGGTGTATTTGGCCGTACCAAAGTGTACGGGTGCAACATGTCATAAGTGAACATATATAGATAAAAAGGAATGCAATAATAGGCGGCTATGTATTGTTTATTCAAAAGGCTGCGTAAAAGCGTAACGATACAAATAGTGCAATAAGCAATGGACGGGACTATTTGACATGTCCTCCTCGAGGCGAGCTATGGATGATATGTGAAACAAGTATATCGCTTGTTATAGAGACCACCGACACTCGATGTAGCTTTACTGCTTCCCGCTGTTGCATCATGTGTTCGGCGATTCTACTATCGGACAGGCTTTTGAGAACGGAGTCCCGAAAGTAAGAAAAAAGAATGAAACAATCGGGCCCCACAGTGCGGTTGAGCCGCATTCGGCTCGGCGTGGTCGTGCCCTCCCCTATGCCCATGGTATTTCCAGAGCGTAATTATGTACGCGTAGTACTGGTTTTGCAATTTCGTGAGGGCTGGGGTTGGGGCCGCATTGCTACGCGTGCTCGGAACGTGCCAGACGGTCTTGTTGTAGGTTACTCCGGGCGCGCTTGATGGTGTCCGGACGGTGAATAGCCGTACTCGAGAATTGCCTTGAGAGGCTGCTTTTTACTTCCGCCGCGAGGGCCGCCGTATGCTCCTCCATTCGGAGAGAGGGTTCGGTGTTTCCGTTGACCGTAATGACTCCTCGAGGGCCTGGCATCTTGGGCTTGAGGTATGCATAGTGCGGCACCGCATTGATCTTTGCAAATGCGGTTCGTCCGAGCAGTGTGTGATAGCCGCTGCAGAACGGGACTATGTCGAAGATTAATTCTCGCCGAAGTTATCCGGGATCCAAGACCGCTTCAAGTGTAATCGAGCCTGCATAGCTTGGCCTCTACACTGTATGACGCCTTTAAAGGTCGTTTTTGTGGGTTTAATCCTTGAGGGTCTATGCCCATTTTGCGCGACAGATCCCGATAAAGCAGTTCAGTTGCCGCCGCCGCCCATCGACTCGTGAGGTGAAATCCGTCAATGATTGGGTCTTAGAACCAATGCGGCGAATCCTCCATGGCGGATGCTAGTGGGGTGGTCCCTACGATCAAAAGTGATCGGGCAGGAGAACCACGGATTGAACTTTGGGGCGACTGGCTCCATCGCATATACGTCCCTTAGTGCACGCTTCCGCTCCCACTTGGGTATGTGGGTTGCGAAATCATGTTCACCGCTCGCACTTGTGGGGGAAGCCCTTCGTCCTCTCATCGTTCGTGGCCGGGCTCCTCCTCGTCATTGCTATGCAGCCCCTTGTCATTGTTTTCGGCATTTAACTTGCATGCCTGTTTGAACACCCAACAATCCCTATTGGTGTGGTTGGCTGGTTTTTCGAGGGTGACGTGTATCTGGCACGAGCGATCGAATATTCGGTCCAAATTGGACGGGCCCGGATTATTCCTTTCGAATGGCTTTTTCCGCTAACCGGGTTTAGGGCCTCTAAATCTGGCATTGACTACCGTATCCTCAGCATTATCTCCGTTAATGCGGCGCTTGTGCTTCTTGCGACGCGACCTGCCGTTGCTGTCCTTGGTATCCGAATTACCAGGGCTCTTGGTCATGTTGTTACTATGAGCGAGCCAGCTTTCCTATCCCGCGCAAAAGCGGGTCATGAGTGTTGTGAGGGCTGCCATGGATTTCGGCTTTTCCTGTCCTAGGTGCCGGGAAAGCTACTCGTCGCGGATGTTAGGTTTGAAGGCTGCAAGGGCCTCTGCATCCGGACAGTCGACAATTTGATTTTTCTTGGTTAGGAACCGTGTCCAGAATTATTTGGCCGATTCCTCTGACTGCTGAATTATGTGGCTTAGATCATCTATCTGGTGGTCGCACATAGGTGCCCTGGAAGTTGTCGAGGAATGCGGCTTCCAGGTCTTCCCAACAACCAATTGACTCCGCAGGCAAGCTGTTAAGCCAATGCCGAGCTGGTCCTTTAAGCTTGAGTGGGAGATATTTGATGGCGTGTAGATCATCACCACGGGCCATGTGGATATGAAGGAGGTAGTCCTCGATCCATACAGCAGGATCTGTTGTGCCATCGTACGATTCGATGTTTACGGGTTTGAAACCCTCGGGATTTGATGATCCATTACTTCATCTATGAAGCATAGTGGGTGTGCGGCGCCCCTGTACTGGGCTATATCACGGCGTAGCTCAAATGAGCTTTGTCTGATGTGTTCGGCTCGGCCGGATTTGCTGTATCTGGCATGATAGTTATCATCACGTGTAGTGAGGCGCCCACGCGATCCGTAGATCGATCTTGTTTCCTTGTCTTGCCTCCAATATATCTCGTAGGTCTGGCACATTTCCCCGTGCCTTGGTACTTTTTGAGCGGCGCTGGGGTGCGGCTTGAGTGGAGGGACGAGAGGCCTCTCTGTCGCGGCAACGAGGTGGCCAGTCGACCGTATCATGCGCTGGTGATGTAGGTTTAGGTGCTTCCTCCTCTAATCGGGGTAGCAGCCTGCGTTTTGGGTAGCTCCTGGAGGGGCGTTCAAGTTCATACTCTTCGGCCGCAAGGACTTCAGTCCATCTGTCAGCTAGCAAGTCTTGGTCAGCTCTAAGCTGTTGCTGCTTTTTCTTGAGGCTTCTTGCCGTGGCCATAAGCCTACGTTTGAAACGCTCTTGTTCGACGGGATCCTCAGGCACGACAAATTCATTGTCATCGAGGCTTGCCTCGTCTTCGGAAGGAGGCATGTAATTATCGTCCTCTACCTCTCTGTCTGCCTCTCTCTCATGAGGGCTGGCTTCTCCATCCTCCTGCACTGAATCCTGCTGGAGGGGGTTGTCTTCGGCACTGTCTGGGGTGTTATTGTCTCCCGTGCCGGAATTGCCATTTTTGCTATGGCGGGATTTAGAGCGGCGCCGCTGATGCCGGCGCTTAGGCTATTTCTTGGAGGGGTCATCCTCCGTTGTTCCATCACCATTCCCATCTTTTGGGATGTCCACCATGTATATGTTGTATGACGAGGTGGCCTTCTAGTGCCCTCAGAGGCGCTGGTTCTGGTCGCCTCTCGCATCGCCGTCCATACCGTCGATGTCTTCGGAGTCGAAGTCGAGCATGTCGGTTAAATCATCGACAGTGGTTACAAAGTGGGTGGTGGGTGGGCTTTGAATTTATTCGTCGTCCGCATCCCAACCTTCCTGACCATAATCCGGCCAGGGCTCTCCTGATAAAGAGAGAAACTTTAGTGAATTCAGGATGTCGCCAAAGGGCGAGTGCTGAAAGATGTCCGCGGCATGAACTCCATGATCGGCGCCCAATAGGATTCGATTAAGGGGCGTGGAAGGTTCGAGTCCGGAGAGGAGTCCGCACCTTGAGTCACGAAGCCGCAGCGACAGGGGTTGGTGTTCGCCAATCGCCGAGAGATAGCAGCCCCGAGGCGGTGTCCAGCCACCCGCCCTCGACATGCAATGGGCCCGAGCTAAGGGTCGGAGCGACATCGGTGCGCCTCCCGCACTATTCGCGGTAGAGCTAGATCATGCCCATCGTGATAAGGCTTGGCCGCTCGGCTATGGCTCGAACCCGTCAAGATGAAGTCTCCGCGACGCCACCAGATAGTTTAAACTTCCAAATCGACTGATGGCGGGGCGAAGCTTAATCTGCTCCAGATGGCCAGCGAAGTTGGCCTACACAAAGGCAAAGCCGCCGAATACGAAGATCTGTCCGGGGAGAAAAGTCTCACCCTGGACCGCATTGTTGTTGATTATCGAAGGAGCCATCGGGCCTAAAGATGATGACACAGAGGAACTCTCAATGAAAGCACCAATGTCGGTGTCAAAACCGGCGGATCTCGGGTAGGGGGTCCCGAACTGTGCGTCTTGGCGGATGGTAACAGGAGACAAGGGACACGATGTTTTTACCTAGGTTCGGGCCCTCTCGTTGGAGGTAAAACCCTACTCCTGCTTGATTAATATTGATGATATGGGTAGTACAAGAATAGATCTACCACGAGATCAGAGAGGCTAAACCTTAGAAGCTAGCCTATGGTATGATTGTTGTCCGTCCTACGGACTAAAACCCTCCGGTTTATATAGGCACCGAAGAGGGTTAGGGTTACACAGAGTCGGTTACAATGGTAGGAGATCTACATATCTGTATCGCCAAGCTTGCCTTCCACGCCAAGGAAAGTCCCATCCGGACACGGGACGAAGTCTTCAATCTTGTATCTTCATAGTCCATGAGTCCGGCCATCCGGACACCCCCTAATCCAGGACTCCCTCAATGGGCTCAGCGACAATTCATCGAGAATTCCAAACGGATGGATTTCCACAATAATGTGAACAAGAAGATGACACTTGTCAATTCAAATGATGTAATGTTGTATGCTCTAGGAAAACATACACCATCAATCATTAGTTGAAAGGTGTGCCCGAAATATGACCTTAGGCAGCAAGATTAATGTTAGAGTGACGATTCAATAACCAACAGTCTAAGAACGAACTGTCGATCTTTAACTTCAAAGCAATAGGGTTGCTAGAAGTACATAACTCAAAGAACATCGTTAGCATATTGGTATCCTGGTTAAAAACAACACGGGGACCAAGGAAGAATGGTGTTGGTGAGAATTATGATCATACCGTGAAATTTCTAAGAGGTGGAGCAATTCCCACAACATTCTCGACAGAAAAGACAGTAATACTTCAAGGCAGAACACAACACTAGCTGGAGAGCGAGTTGTATTCATAATGTGGACAAGTTCGCGATGAAAGGAAGTCAAGGGTGTTGTCGATGATAATAACAATCATCGAGGGCAAGGAGGGTATTTCTCATCATGAACACAGTTGACAACTCGAAGAAGTCAAGGTGTTGAAGGTGATCTGACACATTTGCCGGGAGGTTTCAAGAGGATGCAATCAAACAACAACGGCAACAAGCAAGGGAATGACGTAGTGGAAAGTTATAGGATCAGTATATAAGATGCAAGCTTGGAACCAAAATTGCCCTTCAAGACAAGCAACAAGATGTTGAAAGCTCGATGTAAGTCGTGCTCACATACTGAAGAATTCGTGCACCAGAGAAGGACGAGGTAGCACAGTCAAAGATAGCAAGACCAGGATGCAGCCGATAGTCTAGGAATGACCAAATTGAGTTCAGAATTTCCTAGTAAAAATATTAGGGGTATCTGATTTGTAGTGCGGAATAATTTCACTAGTCGGTATCCTCGGTTGACAACAACCCAGAACCCGTAGAGTGATTACGACAAGAAAGGACATTACTTCAACAAAGTTAGTAAGATGTGCAATGGCAAGACATCTTTGAGATACCAGGGGGTAATACTCAAAGGTAGAACATGATAGAAGTAGAACCAGGTCATTGACCTATGACAGTAGGTACTTCAACCTTGCCAGAAATAGACGAGGCACTGGAATGAATTCCCATCAGATATATCAGATCAGGTCAGCATGGTCGGAACCATAACTATAAGGAATCAATTTCAAGATTACCGAAAGAATCATACAGCTGGATAATCATTCTGCAAGAAGCTTCCGGGATGGTCTACATCATTTTCATGGGCATGAACACAAAGTTCAAGGTCGACTCCCACATCTTTAATGCATAGCATTTCATTCACCTCTCGCTTTGATAAAACTGTAGTGTTGGAATTTTATTTGGTAGAACACTGAAAGAGTATGAATTGTGAAAACTTCCGGGTTCTCACGGATTAGGGGAAGGCATAGGTTCAACCATTCAGGCATCTGAGTAACATATACCACAAGTTTCAAAAGTAAATACACAAGCTTGAAAGCAGAGCATGGTTGGCCAAGCAGAGGATACAATTTACCAAAGGCATTATGTATCAGGGGAAGAACTCACAAGGTGATTTGAATATGAAGGACACCGTCAGATAAAATCCAACAATGGATCGGGCGATCCACAACTCGGGCGATCCACAATGGGGCTGATGTGAGTATCGGTACTCATTCAGAGGAGTAAAGAACATAGAGGCATTAGATTCAGGGATCACCTGATTAGTTTGATGCTTAAATAGAAAGAACTTATGGTTTCCAAAACGAAGGATCAGAAGCAGACGCTCTGATCAAGGATGGATAAGTTGAAAACACTTAGTTGGACAATCAATAAAGGTTTGAATTGCCGAGAACCAACTCATGTCCGGAATGGCGTCTGAGTCGGAAAGATAATTTTAAAAGGATAACTCGATGATCTGCGGCGTGCATTTACATATTGAATCAATAGGCTCAAAATGACTAAGACAAGGGATGTTATCGAGGACTACTAGTCATATGGAATTAACCATAATGCAAGCAGGCAAGAATTTCAAGAATAACAGGCTGCAGAGGATTTTCGAAAGAACGAAAAGTATTCTGAAGAATTTTGTGAGACACATGAACAATTGAGTAGAACGGATCCTCGATAATTGTGAGAAAAAACCATAAGGGTTTTCATGCGAAAATAAAACTGCAAGACAGTAAACTCAAAGGATTTTCGGGACAACGGCAAATATTTCGAGGCATCTTGTAACAACAAGAGCGACAAGGAATGATCAAGAGAATGACAAGTGCATACAGATATTCATAGGGATATATTGGTGGCAGCGGACACGAAAGGCGATGAGCACAAGGGTCTCGAAAAAAAATCGAGGGATATCCACAGAATCTTCTGATGAAGCAGGTGATCTTCCGGAATGAGGGCTCTTCGGGAGAAATAGTTACGAGAACCTAGAGTTAGAGTTAGCAAAATCATTTAACCCGAATAGAAGAGAGATCAGAGTCCCAGAGCATAGACGAGAAGTAAAAGATCCTAATACCACCCAATGGCGACGTGGGCCCGTAAGCCGCATAGCCATGTTAGTAAAAACTTTTCAATGACTAGACTCAACTTCGGCCAAGGAGTTTGGAAGGGAGATTCCTACAGGCAGTCGGCTCTGATACCAACTTGTGACGCCCCCGATTCAATCGTACACTAACCATGCAAACAAATGTGTATGATCAAGATCAGGGACTCACGGGAAGATATCACAACACAACTCTAAAAGTAAAATAAGTCATACAAGCATCATATTTCAAGCCAGGGGCCTCGAGGGCTCAAACTCAAGTGCTTGAACATAAACGAGTCAGCGGAAGCAACAATATCTGATTATAGACATAAGTTAGACATGTTTGCCTTAAGAAGGCTAGCACAAAAGTAGCGACGATCGAAAAGGCAAGGCCTCCTGCCTGGGACCTCCTAACTACTCCTCGAAGCCGAACTCCTTGTAGAACCATCCTCGGGATCCTATGGCTCCTGGAATCCAACGTCTGGTCGGCATCCGGGAAGAAGAGGAAAAGGGGGAAAAGAGGGAGCAAAGCAACCGTGAGTCCTCATCCAAAGTACTCGCAAGCAAGGATCTACACTACATATGAATGGGTATATGTGTAAAGAGACAATATTGGTGGACTGAACTGCAGAACGCCAGAATAAGAGGGGGATAGCTAGTCCTATCGAAGACTACACTTCTGGCAGCCTCCATCTTGCAGCATGTAGAAGAGAGTAGATTGAAGTCTTCCAAGTAGAATCGCATAGCATAATCCTACCTGGCGATCCTCCCCTCGTCGTCCTGTGGGAAAGCGATCACCGGGTTGTCTCTGGAACTTGTCTGGGTGTGTTTTATTAAGTATCCAGTTTTAGTTGTCATAAGGTCAAGGTACAAATTCGGGTCGTCCTTTTACCGAGGGACACGGCTATTCGAATAGATCAACTTCCTTGCAGGGGTGCACCACATAACCTAACACGCTCGATCCCCTTTGGCCAGACACACTTTCCTAGGTCATGCCCGGCCTCAGAAGATCAACACGTCGCAACCCCACCTAGGCACAACAGAGAGGTCAGCATGCTGGTCTAAATCCTATGCGCACAGGGGTCTGGGCCCATCGCCCATTGCACACCTGCATGTTGCGAATGCGGCCAGTGAGAAGACCTAGGACCTCTGAGGGAGTCCTGGATTAGGGGGTGGCCGGATGGCCGGACTATAGCCTTTGGCCGGACTCCTGGACTATGAAGATACAAGATTGAAGACTTTGTCCCGTGTCCGGATGGGACTTTCCTTGGCGTGGAAGGCAAGCTTGGTGATACGGATATGTAGATCTCCTACCATTGTAACCGACTCTATGTAACCCTAACCCTCTTCGGTGCCTATATAAACCGGAGGGTTTTAGTCCATAGGACGAACAACAATCATACCATAGGCTAGCTTCTAGGGTTTAGCCTCTCTGATCTCGTGGTAGATCTACTCTTGTACTACCCATATCATCAATATTAATCAAGCAGGAGTAGGGTTTTACCTCTATCGAGAGGGCCCGAACCTGGGTAAAAACATCGTGTCCCTTGTCTCTTGTTACCATCCGCCTAGACGCACAGTTCGGGACCCCCTACCCGAGATCCGCCGGTTTTGACACCGACATTGGTGCTTTCGTTGAGAGTTCCTCTGTGTCGTCATCTTTAGGCCCGATGGCTCCTCCGATAATCAACAACGATGCGGTCTAGGGTGAGACTTTTCTCCCCGGACAGATCTTCATATTCGGCGGCTTTGCACTGCGGGCCAATTCGCTTGGCCATCTAGAGCAGATTGAAAGCTACGCCCTTGGCCATCAGGTAAGATTTGGAAGTTTGAACTATACGGCTGACGACCGCGGAGACTTGATCTTCGACGGGTTCGAGCCACAGCCGAGTGCGCCGCACTGTATCACGATGGGCATGATGTAGCTCTGCCGCCGAACTGTGCCCTGGAGGCCGCACCAGTGTCCGCTCCGACCCTTAGCTCCGAGCCAATTGCGCCGATCGAGGACGGGTGGCTGGACACCGCCTCGGGGGCTCCTATCTCTACGGCGATTGATCCGAACACCAACCCTATCCTTTGTGAAGCTCGTGACTCCAAGGTGTCGGACTCCTCTCCGGACTATTTAACCTTCATACCGCCAATCGAATCCGATTAGGCGCCGGTCATGGAGTTCATCGCCATGGATATCTTTCAAAGACTCGCCTTTGGCGACATCCTGAATTCACTAAAGTCTCTCTTTTTATCAGGAGAGCCCTGGCAGGATTATGGTCAGGAAGGTTGGAATGCGGACGACGAAGAAATTCAAAGCCCACCCACCACCCACTTCGTAGCCACTGTCGATGATTTAACTGACATGCTCGACTTCAACTCCGAAGACATCGACGGTATCGATGATGATGCAGGAGACGACCAAGAACCAGCGCCTACAGGGCACTGGAAGTCCACCTCGTCATACGACATATACATGGTGGACATCCCAAAAGATGGGAATGGCGATGGAACAACGGAGGATGACCCCTCCAAGAAACAGCCTAAGCGTCGGCGTCAGCGGCGCCGCTCTAAATCCCGCCACAACAAAAACGACGATTCCGGCACGGGAGACAATAACACCCCAGACAGTGCCGAAGACAACCCCCTCCAGCAGGATTCAGTGCAGGAGGATGGAGAAGCCAGCCCTCATGAGAGAGCGGCAGACAAAGAAGTAGGCGACGATAATTACATGCCTCCCTCCGAAGACGAGGCAAGCCTCGACGACGACGAATTTGTCGTGCCTGAGGATCCCGTCGAACAAGAGCGTTTCAAATGCAGGCTTATGGCCACGGCAAGCAGCCTCAAGAAAAAGCAGCAACAACTTAGAGCTGACCAAGACTTGCTAGCTGACAGATGGATCAAGTCCTTGCGGCAAGAGTATGAACTCAACGCCTCCAAGAGCTACCTAAAACGCAGGCTGCTACCCGATTAGAGGAGGAAGCACCTAAACCTACATCACCAGCGCGATGATACGGCCGACCGCCACCTCGTAACACGACGAGAGAGGCCTCTCGCCCTCCACTCAAGGCGCACCCAAATAGCCAAAAAGTACCAAGGCACGGGAAATGCACCGACCTGCGAGATATATTGGAGGACAAGGCAAGGCAAACAAGATCGATCTACGGATCGCGTGGGCACCTCACTACACGTGATTTATAATCTGCCATGCCGATACAAAAAATCCGCCGAGCCGAACACAGCAGACAAAGCTCATTTGAGCTACGTCATGATATAGCCCAGTATAGGGGCACCGCACACCCACTATGCTTCATAGATGAAGTAATGGATCATCAAATCCCCGAGGGTTTCAAGCCCGTAAACATCGAATCGTACGATGGCACAACAGATCATGCGGTATGGATCGAGGACTACCTCCTCATATCCACATGGCCCGTAGTGATGATCTGCACGCCATCAAATACCTCCCACTCAAGCTTAAAGGACCAGCTCGGCATTGGCTTAACAGCTTGCCAGCGGAGTCAATTGGTTGTTGGGAAGACCTGGAAGCCGCATTCCACGACAACTTCCAGGGCACCTATGTGCGACCACCAGACGCCGATGACCTAAGCCACATAATTCAGCAGCCAGAGGAATCGGCCACAATTCTGGACACGGTTCCTAACCAAGAAAAATCAAATCGTCGACTGTTCGGATGCAGAGGCCCTCGTAGCCTTCAAACATAACATCAGCGACGAGTGGCTTGCCCGGCACCTAGGACAGGAAAAGCCGAAATCCATGGCAGCCCTCACAACACTCATGACCCGCTTTTGCGCGGGAGAGGACAGCTGGCTAGCTCGTAGTAACAACATGACCAAGAGCCCTGGTGATTTGGATACCAAGGACAGCAACGGCAGGTCGCGTCGCAACAAGCACAAGCACCGCATTAACGGCGATAATGCTGAGGATACGCCAATCAATGCCGGGTTCAGAGGCTCTAAACCCGGTCAGCGGAAAAAGACATTCAAAAGGAATAATCCGGGCCCGTCCAATTTGGACCGAATACTCGATCGCTCGTGCCAGATACACGGCACCCCCGAAAAACTAGCCAACCACACCAACAGGGATTGTTGGGTGTTCAAACAGGCAGGCAAGTTAAATGCCGAAAACAATGACAAGGGGCTGCATAGCGATGACGAGGAGGAGCCCCGGCCGCCGAACAATAGAGGACAGAAGGGCTTCCCCCCACAAGTGCGGACGGTGAACATGATATACGCAACCCACATACCCGAAAGGGAGCAGAAGCGTGCACTAAGGGATGTATATGCGATGGAGCCAGTCGCCCCAAAGTTCAATCCGTGGTCCTCCTGCCCGATCACTTTTGATCAAAGGGACCACCCCACTAGCATCCGCCATGGCGGATTCGCCACATTGGTTCTGTTGGAAATATGCCCTAGAGGCAATAATAAAAGTATTATTATATTTCCTTGTTCATGATAATTGTCTTTTATTCATGCTATAATTGTATTATCCGGAAATCGTAATACACGTGTGAATACATAGACCACAGTATGTCCCTAGTAAGCCTCTAGTTGACTAGCTCATTGTGATCAACAGATAGTCATGGTTTCCTGGCTATGGACATTGGATGTCATTGATAACGGGATCACATCATTAGGAGAATGATGTGATGGACAAGACCCAATCCTTAGCATAGCACAAAGATCGTGTAGTTCGTTTGCTAGAGCTTTTCCAATGTCAAGTATCTCTTCCTTAGACCATGAGATCATGTAAATCCCGGATACCGTAGGAGTGCTTTGGGTGTATCAAACGTCACAACGAATCGGGTGACTATAAAGGTGCACTACAGGTATCTCCGAAAGTGTCTGTTGGGTTGACACGGATCGAGATCGGATTTGTCACTCCGCAAACGGAGAGGTATCTCTGGGCCCACTCGGTAGGACATCATCATAATGTGCACAATGTGACCAAGGGGTTGATCACGGATGATGTGTTGCGGAACGAGTAAAGAGACTTGCCGTAACGAGATTGAACAAGGTATCGGTATACCGACGATCGAATCTCGTGCAAGTAAAATACCGCTAGACAAAGGGAATTGTATACGGATCGATGAGTCCTTGACATCGTGGTTCATTCGATGAGATCATCGTGGAACATGTGGGAGCCAACATGGGTATCCAGATCCCGCTGTTGGTTATTGACCGGAGAACGTCTCGGTCATGTCTACATGTCTCCCGAACCCATAGGGTCTACACACTTAAGGTTCGATGACGCTAGGGTTATAAAGGAAGCTTGTATGTGGTTACCGAATGTTGTTCGGAGTCCCGGATGAGATCCTGGACGTCACGAGGAGTTCCGGAATGGTCCGGAGGTAAAGATTTATATATGGGAAGTCCTATTTTGGCCACCGAAAATGTTCGGGATTTTTCGGTATTGTACCGGAAGGTTCTAGAAGGTTCGGAGTGGGGCCCACCTGCATGGGGGACCCACATGAACGTGGGCAGTGGGGGCAAGGCCCTACACCCCTGGTCAAGGCGCACCAAGATCTCCCTTAGAAGGAATAAGATCATATCCCAAGGATAAGATCAAGATCCCTAAAAGGGGGATAACAATCGGGGAAGGAAATGATGGGATTTCTTTCCTCCCACCTTGGCAAACGCCCCAATGGACTTGGAGGGCAAGAAACCAGCCCTCCACCCCTATATATAGTGGGAGGCGATGGGAGCTTCACACGGTTCGCGCAACCTCCCCTCTCCCAAGTCCTCCTCCTCTCCTGCGGTGCTTGGCGAAGCCCTGCAGGATTGCCACGCTCCTCCACCACCCCCACGCCGTCGTGCTGCTGCTGGATGGAGTCTTCCTCAATGTCTCCCTCTCTCCTTGCTGGATCAATGCATGGGAGACGCCACCGGCTGTACGTGTGTTGAACGCGAGGTGCCGTCCGCTCGCACTAGGATCTCCGGTGATTTGGATCACGACGAGTACGACTCCTTCAACCCCGCTCTCTTGAACACTTCCGCTTAGCGATCTACAAGGGTATGTAGATGCACTCTCCTTCCCTCGCTGCTGGTTTCTCCATAGATAGATCTTGGTGACACGTAGGAAAATTTTGAATTTCTGCCACGCTCCCCAACAAAGGCATCATGAGCTTGGTCTATTGCGAGATTCTTTGCACGAGTAGAACACAAAGTAGTTGTGGGCGTTGATTTTGTTCAATATGCTTACCGTTACTAGTCCAATCTTGTTTCGACGGTATTGTGGGATGAAGCGCCCGGACCGACCTTACACGCACACTTACGTGAGACAGGTTCCACCGATTGACATGCACTTGGTGCATAAGGTGGCTAGCGGGTGCCGCCTCCCACTTTAGTCGGAACGGATTCGATGAAAAGGGTCCTTATGAAGGGTAAATAGCAATTAGCATATCACGCTGTGGTTTTATGAGGTAAGAAACGTTTTGCTAGAAACCCATAGCAGCCACGTAAAACATGCAACAACAATTAGAGGACGTCTAACTTGTTTTTGCAGGGTATGCTATGTGATGTGATATGGCCAAGAAGAATGTGATGAATGATATGTGATGTATGAGATTGATCATGTTCTTGTAATAGGAATCACGACTTGCATGTCGATGAGTATGACAACCAGCAGGAGCCATAGGAGTTGTCTTTATTTATTGTATGACCTGCGTGTCATTGAACAACGCCATGTAATTACTTTACTTTATTGCTAACCGGTAGCCATAGTAGTAGAAGTAATAAGTTGGCGAGACAACTTCATGGAGACACGATGATGGAGATCATGGTGTCATGCCGGTGACGATGATGATCATGGAGCCCCGAAGATGGAGATCAAAAGGAGCAAAATGATATTGGCCATATCATGTCACTATTTGATTACATGTGATGTTTATCATGTTTATGCATCTTGTTTACTTAGGACGATGGTAGTAAATAAGATGATCCCTTACAAAATTTCAAGAAGTGTTCTCCCCTAACTGTGCACCGTTGCTACAGTTCGTCGCTTCTAAGCACCACGTGATGATCGGGTGTGATGGGTTCTTACGCTCACATACAACGGTGTAAGATAGTTTTACACAAATAAAACACTTAGGGTTAACTTGACGAGCCTAGCATGTACGCACATGGCCTCGAACACGGAGACCGAAAGGTCGAGCATGAGTCGTATGGAGGATACGATCAACATGAAGATGTTCACCGATGATGACTAGACCGTCTCACGTGATGATCGGACACGGCCTAGTTGACTTGGATCATGTAATCACTTAGATGACCAGAGGGATGTCTATCTCGAGTGGGAGTTCATAAGATGAACTTAATTATCCTGAACATAGTCAAAAGATCTTTGCAAATTATGTCGTGGCTCGCGCTTAGTTCCACTTTTAGATATGTTCCTAGAGAAAATATAGTTGAAAGTTGACAGAGCGATTATGCGACACGATGAAAGATTATGTCCTTAATGCACCGCCATGTGCTGAACCCAAACGCCGCTTGTGGATGTTGCGAACATCGACATGCACGCTTTTGATAACTACGTGATAGTTCGCTTAAACGGTTTAGAGTTGAGGCACCAAAGATGTTTTCAAACATTGCGAACATATGAGATGTTTCGAGGGCTGAAATTGGGATTTCGTGCTCGTGCCCACGCCAAAAGGTATAAGACCTCCGACGGTTTTCTTAGCCGCAAACTAAGGGAGGAAATCTCAATCGTTGAGCTTGTGCTCGATTGTCCGAGTGCAACAATCACTTAAATCGAGTGGAGTTGATCTTCCGATGAGATAGTGATGTTTCTCCAAAGTCATTACCACCAAGCTGCTAGAGTTTCGTGATGAACTATAACATATCAGGGATAGATATGATGATCCTTGAGGTATTCGCGATGTTTGACACCGCGAAAGTAGAAATCAAGAAGGAGCATCAATTGTTGATGGTTGGTGAAACCACTAGTTTCAAGAAGGGTAAGGGCAAGAAGGGATACTTCATGAAACGACAAATCAGCTGCTGCTCCAGTGAAGAAACCCAAGGTTGAACCCAAACCCGAGACTAAGTGCTTCTATGATAAGGGGAATAGTCACTAGAGCGGAATTACCCTAGATACTTGGTAGATGAGAAGGCTGACAAGGTCGATAGAAGTATATTGGATATGCATTATGTTAATGTGTACTTTACTAGTACTCCTAGTAGCACCAGGGTATTAGATACCGGTTCGGTTGCTAAGTGTTAGTAACTCGAAATAAAAGCTACGGAATATACGGAGACTAGCTAAAGGTGAGTTGACGATATATGTTGGAAGTGTTTCCGAGGTTGATGTGATCAAGCATCACACGCTCCCTCTACCATCGAGATTTGGTGTTTGCGTTGAGCATAGACATGATTGGATTATGTCTATCGCAATACGGTTATTCATTTAAGGAGAATAATGGTTACTCTATTTATTTGAATAATACCTTCAATGGTCTTGCACCTAAAGGAATGGTTAATTGAATCTCGATCATAGTGATACACATTTTCATGCCAAAAAGATATAAGATAGTAATGATAGTACCACTTACTTGTGGCACTGCCATGTAAGTCATATTGGTGTAAAACGCATGAAGAAGCTCCATGTTGATGGATCTTTGGACTCACTCGTTTTGAATAGTTTGAGACATGCGAACCATGTCTATTGGTGTATACGCATGAAGAAACTCCATGCAGATGGATCGTTTGGACTCACTTGATTTTGAATCACTTGAGATATGCAAATCATACCACATGGGCAAGATGACTAAAAGCCTCGTTTTTCAAAGAAATGGAACAAGATAGTAACTTGTTGGAAGTAACACATTTTGATGTGTGCAGTCCAATGAGTGCCGAGGCATGCAAATGAATATCGTTATGTTCTTACTTCACGATGATTCGAGTAGATGTAGAGTATATTTACTTGATGAAACACAAGTCTGAATTATTGAATGGTTCAAGTAATTTCAGAGTGAAGTTGAAGATCATCGTGACAAGAGGATGAAATGTCTATGATATGATCATAAAGATGAGTATCTGAGTTACGAGTTTGGCACACAATTAAGACATTGTGGAAATTGTTTCACAATTAATACTGCCTGGAACACCATAGTTTGATGGTGTGTCTGAACATCATAGTTGCACCCTATTGGATATGGTGTGTACCATGAAGTCTCTTATCGAATTACCACTATCGTTTATGGGTTAGGCATTAGAGACAACCACATTCACTTTAAATAGGGCACCACATAATTCCGTTGAGATGACACCGTATGAACTATGGTTTAGAGAAACCTAAGTCTGTCATTTCTTAAAGGTTTGGGGCTGCGACGCTTATGTGAAAAAGTTTCAGTTGATAAGCTCGAACCCAAAGCGGATAAAATACATCTTCATAGGACACCCAAAATAGTTGGGTATACCTCCTAATTCAGATCCGAAAACAATAGGGATTGTTTCTTGAATCGGGTCCTTTCTCGAGGAAAAGTTTGTCTCGAAAAGTTGAGTGGGAGGATGGTGGAGACTTGATATGGTTATTGAACCGTCACTACAACTAGTGTGTAGCGAGGCACGAAAGTTGTTCTGTGGCACCTACACCAATCGAAGTAGAAGCTTATGATAGTGATCATGAAACTTGGATCAAGTCACCACTGCACCTCGTGGGGTGACAAGGATGCGTCGCCTTGAGTGGTACAAGAATCTTGTCTTGAAGGTCATGTTGCTAGACAACAATGAACCTCGAGCTATGGAGAAGCAATGGTGGGCCCAAATTCCGACAAATGGTTAGAAGCCATGAAATCCGAGATAGGATCCATGTATCGTAACAAAGCATGGACTTTGGTGGACTTGCCCGATGATCGGCAAGCCATTGAGATAAATGGATCTTTAAGAAGAAGACGGACGTGGACGGTAATGTCACCGCCTATGAAGCTCGACTTGTGGCGAAGAGTTTTCACAAGTTCAAAGAGTTGACTACGATGAGATTTTCTCATCCGTAGCGATGCTTAAGTCCATCGGAATCATGTTAGCATTAGCTGCATTTATGAAATCTGCGGATGGATGTCAAAATGAGTTTCCTTACCGGTTTTAAGTAAGGATACAATCGTAAAAGTTTTGTCGATCCTAAGGATGCTAAAAGGTATGCTAGCTCTAGCGATCCTTCTAAGGACCGGAGTAAGCATCTCGGAGTTGGAATATGTACTTTGATAAGATGATCAAAGATTTTGGGTTTATACAAATTTATGAGAAACTTGTATTTCCAAAGAAGTGAGTGGGAGCACTATAGAATTTCTCGGTGAGTATATGTTATTGACATATTGTTGATCGAAATGATGTAGAATTTCTGGAAAGCATATAGGGTTATGGAAAACCGGATTAAGCTACTTGAACATTGAGCATCAAGATCTATGAGGATAGATCAAAACGCTTAATGGTACTTTCAAATGAGCATATACCTTAACATGATCTTGAAGGTGTTCAAGATGGATCACCAAAGAAGGAGTTCTTGCCCGACATGTAAGGTATGAAGTTAAGACTTAAAGCTCGACCATGGCGTAAGAGAGAGAAAGGACGAAGGTCGCCCCTATGCTTTATACATAGGCTCTACAAGATGCTATGCTGTGTACCGCACCGAAGTGTGCCTTGCCATGAGTCACTATAGTACAAGAATGATCCAGAATGGATCATTGGACAGCGTCAAAATTGTCCTTGGAGTAAATAAGGACATGTTTCTCGATTATGGAGGTGATAAAGAGTTCGGCGTAAAGGATTACGCCGATGCAAGCTTTAACACCTATCCGAGTGACTCGAGTAGCAAACCGGATACGATAGTGGAGCAACCATTTGGAATAGCTCCAAGTGGAGCGTGGAAGCAGCATTTACAAATGACCTAGAGATTTGCGAAGTACATATGGATCTGAATGTTGCGCACCGCTGACTAAAACCTCTCTCACAAGCAAAACATGATCAAACCCCAGAACTCATTGAGTCATAATCACATGATGATGTGAACTAGTTTAATGACACTAGTAAACTCTTTGGATGTTAGTCACATGGCGATGTGACCTATCAATGTTAATCACATGGCGATGTGAACTAGATTATTGACTCTAGTGCAAGTGGGAGACTGTTGGAAATATGCCCTAGAGGCAATAATAAAAGTATTATTATATTTCCTTGTTCATGATAATTGTCTTTTATTCATGCTATAACTGTATTATCCGGAAATCGTAATACACGTGTGAATACATAGACCACAGTATGTCCCTAGTGAGCCTCTAGTTGACTAGCTCGTTGTGATCAACAGATAGTCATGGTTTCCTGGCTATGGACATTGGATGTCGTTGATAACGGGATCACATCATTAGGAGAATTATGTGATGGACAAGACCCAATCCTTAGCATAGCACAAAGATCGTGTAGTTCGTTTGCTAGAGCTTTTCCAATGTCAAGTATCTCTTCCTTAGACCATGAGATCGTGTAAATCCCGGACACCGTAGGAGTGCTTTGGGTGTATCAAACGTCACAACGAATCGGGTGACTATAAAGGTGCACTACGGTATCTCCGAAAGTGTCTGCTGGGTTGACACGGATCGAGATCGATTTGTCACTCCGCAAACGGAGAGGTATCTCTGGGCCCACTCGGTAGGACATCATCATAATGTGCACAATGTGACCAAGGGGTTGATCACGGATGATGTGTTGCGAACGAGTAAAGAGACTTACCGTAACGAGATTGAACAAGGTATGGGTATACCGACGATCGAATCTCGGGCAAGTAAAATACCGCTAGACAAAGGGAATTGTATACGGATCGATTGAGTCCTTGACATCGTGGTTCATTCGATGAGATCATCGTGGAACATGTGGGAGCCAACATGGGTATCCAGATCCCGCTGTTGGTTATTGACGGAGAACGCCTCGGTCATGTCTACATGTCTCCGAACCCGTAGGGTCTACACACTTAAGGTTCGATGACGCTAGGGTTATAAAGGAAGCTTGTATGTGGTTACCGAATGTTGTTCGAGTCCCTGATGAGATCCTGGATGTCACGAGGAGTTCGGAATGGTCCGGAGGTAAAGATTTATATATGGGAAGTCCTATTTTGGCCACCGAAAATGTTCGGATTTTTCGGTATTGTACCGGAAGGTTCTAGAAGGTTCCGGAGTGGGGCCCACCTGCATGGGGGACCCACATGAACGTGGGTAGTGGGGCAAGGCCCTACACCCCTGGTCAAGGCGCACCAAGATCCCCCTTAGAAGGAATAAGATCATATCCCAAGGATAAGATCAAGATCCCTAAAAGGGGGATAACAATCGATGGGGAAGGAAATGATGGGATTTCTTTCCTCCCACCTTGGCCAACGCCCAATGGACTTGGAGGGCAAGAAACCAGGCCCTCCACCCCTATATATAGTGGGGGGCGCATGGGAGCTTCATACGGTTCGCGCAGCCCTCCCCTCTCCCAAGTCCTCCTCCTCTCTGCGGTGCTTGGCAAAGCCTGCGCAGATTGCCACGCCTCCACCACCCCCACGCCGTCGTGCTGCTGCTGGATGGAGTCTTCTCAACCTCTCCCTCTCTCCTTGCTGGATCAAGGCATGGGAGACGCCACCGGCTGTACGTGTGTTGAACGCGGAGGTGCCGTCTGCTCGCACTAGGATCTCCGGTGATTTGGATCACGACAATCGACTCCTTCAACCCCGTTCTCTTGAACACTTCCGCTTAGCGATCTACAAGGGTATGTAGATACACTCTCCTTCCCTCGTTGCTGGTTTCTCCATAGATAGATCTTGGTGACACATAGGAAAATTTTGAATTTCTCTCGCTCCCCAACAGGTTCTAGACCCAATCATTGACGGATTTCACCTCACCGAGTCCCGATGGATTTACGCGGCAGCAAATGAACCTGCTTTATCGGGATACAAATCGCGCAAAATGGGCATAGACCCTCAAGGATTAAACCCACAAAACGACCTTTAAAGGCGTCATACCAGTGTAGAGGCCAACTATGCAGGCTCGCCATACACTTGAAGTGGTCTTCAGATCCCCGATTAACTTCCGAAGAGAGGAATTAATCTTCGACATAGTCTTTTTCCGAAGCGGCTATCACGCACTGCTCGGACGAACTGCATTTGCAAAGTTCAATGCGGTGCCGCACTACGCATACCTCAAGGTCAAGATGCCAGGCCCTCGAGGAGTCATTACGGTCAACGGAAACACCGAACGCTCTCTCCGAACGGAGGAGCATACTGGCGCCCTCGCGGCGAAGTAAAGCAGCCTCTCAAGGCAATTCTCGAGTCCGCTATTCAACGTCCAAACACCGCTGCGCGCCGAGTAACCTACAACAAGACCGCCTGGCACATTCCGAGCACGCGTAGCAATGCGGCCCCAACCCCAGCCCTCGTGAAATTGCGAAACTAGTACTATGCATACATAATTACGCTCTGGAAATACCATGAGCATAGGGGGAGGGGCACGACCACGGCAGGCCCAGAATGCGGCTCAACCGCACCAGGGGCTCTTGATTGTGTCATTCTTTTTTTCTTACTTTCAGGACTCCGTTCTCAAGAAGCTCTGTCCGGCAGTAGAATCGCCGAACACATGATGCAACAGCCAGGGAAGCAGAAAGCTACGTCGAGTGTCCAGGTGGTCTCTATAACGAGCAGTACTTGTTTCACATATCATCCCGCAGCTCGCCCCTGGAGGGGGACATGTCAAATTGTCCCGTCCATTGCTTATCGCACTATTTGTATCATTCTGCTTTTACCGCAGCCTTTTTTAATAAACAATACATAGCTTCTGCCTATTATTGCATTCCTTTTTTTTATCTATATATGTTCACTTATGACATGTTGCACCCGTACACTTTGGTACGGCCAAATACACCAGGGGCTTAAGTACCCCCAAAATATGGTGTGATAAGTCCGAACCCTTTCACAAGTGTGGCACCCCGAACTTATAGCATTATATGCATCGGCTCCGAATCATGTCTTGGGTCAATAGTTGGGTTTGCCCGGCTCCCATGTTTTGGTACCTTACGTTCCGTTATATCGGCTAAGGTAGCGCTGGGAGAACCACTGTGATTGTGCCCCCGTTGAGCTGGGTTGAGCACCTCAGTGGAGAAAGCTAAAACTGACCGTCATGATAGGGCGGGAGCCGGTCGCTGTTCGAGAGGTTTTCGAGTCCCTAAAGACTTATGCCGCTTAGAGCGAGGAGTCGGCTTTGTCCGGCCCAGGCATGGATAGCACCCCGAACTCGGTCTTCCGAATACTAGGGGCTTCGCCGAAATTTAAAATTATAGAATTCTATGGCTAAGTGAGACTGTTGAAGCATTATAGTTTGGTTGCCTCGTTCGTCGCGTTGAGCGCCTCCCTCAAAGGACCCAAGAATGGGAAAAAGAGCGCTCAAGTTTATCCCGAATACCCCAGCACTCGTGGCATGGGGGCAGAAGCCGATGACTCGCCATCTCACAAATTTAATAAACGGCCTCACAGAAGGTAATATTTTAAATTCACAAGCGTTTCTTAGCGCATATGAACAAGTTTTCAGCGTACAGGATAACAAATGCGAGTTTACTTAAAAATTACATCTTTGGAGCATTCACCCGCTATAAGGCAGGCACCCTTCAGGACGCCCTCATAATACATCTCGGGCTTGCGATACTCCCTGCCCGTCGGCGGTCTGTCCGTCACAAGCTTCTCAGCGTCCATCTTGCCCCGATGCACTTTAGCACGGGCAAGGGCCCTACGGGCACCTTCGATGCAGACGGAGCGCTTAACAACTTCAATCCATGGACAAGCGTCCACCAGCCGCCTCACAAGCCCGAAGTAGCTCCCAGGCATGGCTTCCTTAGGCCACAGCCGAACTATGAGGCCCTTCATGGCCTGTTCAGCCACCCTATGGAGCTCGACCAGCTGCTTTAGCTGGTCACTCAAGGGCACGGTGTCCGCCTCAAAGATATCGAGACCGAACACCTTCTCCGTCGAGCTCCCCTCCTCGGCTCGGTAGAACGCAGCAGCATCGGACACACTGCGGGGCAGATCAGCGAATGCTCCTGGAGAGCTCCGGATTCGGGTAAGTAACAAGTAATTCACTTTCACGTGCCTGCTTTGCATAAAGAATGCCTTACCCACTGCTATCTTCTTCATCGCTTCAATTTCTTGGAGGGCTTTTTGGGCTTCGGCCTTAGCGGCTTTGGTGCTCTCAAGGGCCGAGGCGAGCTCGGACTCTCGAGTCTTTGAGTCACGCTCCAAACTCTCGCGTTTTTCCACAAGAGCCTGGAGCTCTTGCCACACCTCCGCCACCCGCGCCTCCTGCTTCTCTCGCTCGGAGCGCTCCGCGGCCGCATTGCTTTCGGCCTTGGACACCGCTTCCTTCACGGTCGCCACCTCGTTCGGCCCCTGCAATACTCACGTTATTCCTGTCATTTTTTGCAACCACATCTTTTATATACTTCCATAAGGTATTACTTACCTTCCTTGTCCACTCGAGGCTCTACTTAAATGCATTGACCTCCGTAGTCAGTGCGGCAGAGGTCAGCAGCACAGCCTGCATTCCCCATATTTACATACTTATGTTAGACTCCTGCGTACATCTTTTTAGATCCTCAGTTCGGCTTTTCTTTCCGAACACCAAACTGCGCATCAGGGGCTACTGTCTATGCGGTAATATTTTTACATATCTTAAATACATACCTCAAAGCTTTGTTAGAAGGCTAGCACAGCTTGTCCAGCCCGCTCTTGGCGGATCGAACTTTCTGGATCACCACACTCATAACAAAGGCGGTGCTCCTCGTCAATGGGCGCCGCTAAGCGCCTCCAGAAATTATCCGTGCCTCCTGTTGGGCGGAGGTCACCGTGTCGCAGCTTGCCCTTCTTACAAAGGCGCTGCGGACTCCGGAACCACCGAAGGTTCGGTGCGAGTCCGCCTGTGGTCGGACTTAGAGCCCTTTGGGGTTTTATCCCCCTTGCGCCTGGAGTCCGGGAGGTTGCCTTGCGGCGCCTCCTAGACCACCTCCTCCTGGCTGGGCCCCTTTTGGGACCCCACCTCGGCGTCATCCGTAGCGTGAGGAGAGGAGGCAGCCGGAAGTGAGGTGCTATTCACGTCCGACGAATCCAGGGAGCCGCTCGTTGAAGCGTCGAGCCCGTCCTTGGGCGGGCTGTAGGGTTATATTCGGCGTTAGGAGATTTTGTACGACAAACGAAACGCCATGAGTTATTCTAGTATTCGGACACTTACGATGTCGCCAGGGGCTTAGCCCTCGGTGGCCACTCCTCTTCGTCATCGTCGGCGTTGGTGGAGTAGTCCGGAGGATGGGTCCTTCCCTTCTTGGACCCTCCGGCCTCCCCGGTTGGGGCGGCCATCCATTTCTTCTCTCCCCCCACTAGGGGAGAGGCCTCTTTTTCCTCCTCCTCGTCTTCGCGGGAGGAGTCCACCTTGGAGTCATCGGACGATGAGTTCGACAACACCTGGCGCTGGGAACTCCTTCGAGTTCCCGTGGCCTTCTTCTTGGCCTTCTTCTCCGGCACCACGTGAGGTGCCGGAACCAGCAGCCCCGTCGATCAAGGCGTCCGCTGGTCTTCGGCAAGGAGCCTCGACAACAATCTACTCGGACGCCTTCGCCAATCCTGTCAAAGGCAAGGGAGTTTAGATCCCGCATAGAGTCAAACTATGGAAAACAAGAGTCCCATAAAGGGTAAAGTAGCTTACCTCGCTGGCTTGACGCTGCGAGCTGAATCCGCGATCTTCGGTAGCGGATGCGGGAGCCTCGGCGCCCTTGAACAACACCTTCCAGGCATCTCGTACGTAGTGTCGAAGAGCCTGCTCAAGGTTTGGTGCTGTGTCGGATCAAACTCCCACAAGCTTAAGGCCCGTTGTTGGCACGGGAGGATCCGACAGATGAGCATGACCTGGACTACGTTGACAAGCTTGAGCTTCTTGTTCACCAGGTTTTGGACGCAGGTTTGGAGTCCGGTCAGCTCTTCCGAATTACCCCATGTCAGGCCCGTCTCCTTCCAGGAGGTGAGCCATGTAGGGAAGCCAGATCGGAATTCAGGGGCCGCCACCCATTTAGGGTCACGCGGCTCGGTGATGTAGAACCACCCCGATTGCCACCCCTTTATGGTCTCCACGAAGGAGCCCTCAAGCCATAGGACGTTGGCCATCTTGCCCACCATGGCACCTCCGCACTCCACTTGGCGGTCGCCCACCACCTTCGGCTTGACATTGAAGGTCTTCAGCCATAAGCCGAAGTGGCGATGGATGCAGAGGAAGGCTGCGCACATGACGATGAACGCCGAGATGTTGAGGATGAAATTCGGGGCCAGATCATGGAAATCCGGGCCGTAGTAGAACATGAGCCCCCGGACAAATGGGTGAAGTGGAAACCCTAGTCCGCGGAGGAAGTGGGTGAGGAACACCACCCTCTCATGGGGCCCGGGGGTGGGGATAAGCTGCCCGTGTCGGGGAGCCGATCTGCGATGTCATTGGACAAGTATCCGCCTTCCGTGGCTTTTGATGTGCCCTCCGTGACGGAGGAGACCATCCACTTGCCTCTCGCCAGACATGGCTGGGGAAGGTTGAGGCAAGATGTGCGGACTTGGGCGCTGGAGCTCGAAAAGCTTGAAATGGATGAGCAAAGGAGGAAGAAGGCGAGGTAAAAGGTGGATCATTATCCCTTATATGAACGGACGGTTATGCGTCCCCACCAGCTGGTAAAACTCGCTTATCTCCCAAGCGCCATAATCAATGGCGCGTTGGGATACCCACGCCCGTATTGATGAGAATCCCAGGATAAGGGACACGATCTCGCTTTGACAAGACGTGCCAAGGAAACCGCCGCTAAACGCTACCGAGGTGGGACAAGAAAACGACTCGAATAAAGGCTTGGTCGTGGTGTGATGTCACGCCACAGAATACGTTAGCAGATTGAATTTGTGTAAATATTATTCTCTCTACGGTGGTATGTGGAACTTATTTTGCAGAGCCGGACACTATCCTTGTGTTCAAAATCTTCTATGAAGTATTCAGAGGAGGAACCCGCCTTGCAATGCCGAAGACAATCTGCGCGCCGGACTTGTCGTCATTGAAGCCCGGTTCAAGGGCTACTGAGGGAGTCCTAGATTAGGGGGTGTCCAGATGGCCGGACTATAGCCTTTGGCCGGACTCCTAGACTATGAAGATACAAGATTGAAGACTTTGTCCCATGTCCGGATGGGACTTTCCTTGGCGTGGAAGGCAAGTTTGGCGATACGGATATGTAGATCTCCTACCATTGTAACCGACTCTGTGTAACCCTAACCCTCTTCGGTGCCTATATAAACCGGAGGGTTTTAGTCCATAGGACGAACAACAATCATACCATAGGCTAGCTTCTAGGGTTTAGCCTCTCTGATCTCGTGGTAGATCTACTCTTGTACTACCCATATCATCAATATTAATCAAGCAGGAGTAGGGTTTTACCTCCATCGAGAGGGCCCGAACCTAGGTAAAAACATCGTGTCCCTTGTCTCTTGTTACCATCCGCCTAGACGCACAGTTCGGGACCCCCTACCCGAGATCCGCCAGTTTTGACACCGACAACCTCCATTACAAAGGAAGTTGTGTTACGCGGTCCAACCCGACGCGCGCTCCTCAGTCGCTGACGTCAAGAAGGCTTCGGCTGATACCACAACGTCGAGTGCCCATAACTGTTCCCGCATAGTTGGTTAGTGTGTATAGGCCAGTGGTCAGACTCAGATCAAATACCAAGATCTCGTTAAGCGTGTTATTATGAAGTAACCGCGAATGCCGACCAGGGCCAAGCCCACCTCTCGCCTAGGTGGTCTCAGCCTGCGCTGTCGCTCCACCACAAAGTAACAGTCGGGGGCCGTCGGGAACCTAGGCCCACCTCTACCGGGATGGAGCCACCTGTCCTTCCAGCCCCCACATCGGAATCACTTGCGGGTACTCAACGAGCCGACCGGACTTTAGTCACCACCTGAATATTATGTATATGTATAGTATATACCCGTGATCACCTCCCGAGTGATCACGGCCCGATAGTATAGCAAGGCAGACTGACAAGAATGTAGGGCCACTAATGATAAACTAGCATCCTATACTGAGCATTTAGGATTGCGGGTAAGGTATCAACAACTGTAGTAACAATGACATGCTATGCAACAGAATAGGAACCAAACAGTAACATGCTACACTACTCTAATGCAAGCAGTAGAGAGAAGAATAGGTGATATCTGGTGATCAGGGGGGGCTTGCCTGGTTGCTCTGGCAAGGAGGGGTCGTCAACTCCGTAGTCGTACTGGGTAGCAGCGGCGTAGGTCTCGTAGTCTACCAAAGAGAAAAGGGGGGAAGAAACAATAAATTCAGTGCAAACATAAGCATGACGATGCAAGACATGACAATGAGCGGTGCTAGGTGTGCCCTAACGGGGCAGTAGGTGGTACCGGCGAAGGGGGGAAACATCCGAGAAAGTATCCCGGTGTTTTGCATTTTTGGACAGATGAACCGGAGGTGAAATGTCGCAGGTTCGCTATGCTAGGGACGCGTGGCTGACGAACGGGCTGCGTTTTCGGATTCGTCTCGTCGTTCTGAGCAACTTTCATGTACAAAGTATTTTCATTCGAGCTACGAATTATTCTATATTAATTTTCCAAGTTTTATTCAATCTATGGATTTATTTATATTCCCAATTTAATCAGTAAATACTTTTGTCACATAGTGTAGTGCCAGCCAGAGTGTATTACAGGTGGGGTCAGGTTAAAGTCAATAGTCCAACGGCGATTGACTAGGTCAACGTTGACTGGTCAAACTAGCTGGTGGGACCCAGCTGTCATAGAGACATTGAAAATTAACAGTTTAATTAATTTAACAGATTAGGTGGGCCCACATGTCATTGACTTCGATATTTTTACACAGGCTTTTAAATGAAAAGGGGCCACATGTCATTTTCAGTTATTCAACTAAACAGTTTTATTAGATTCTAAGTATGTGGTTAGGGGAATGGTTAAAACGGGCGGGCCCACACGTCAGTGGGTCAACCCACTGTTAGAACGTGTGTGTGTGTGTGTGTGTGCGTGCGTGCGCGTGTGCCTGCCGGTGAGTTCAGAGGATGGTGGCGCACGCGTAGCTGATACGTCTCCAACGTATCTACAATTTTTGAAGCATTCATGCTATTTTATTATCTGTTTTGAATGATTACGGGCTTTATTATTCACTTTTATATTACTTTTGGGACTAACCTATTAACCGGAGGCCCAGCCCATATTGCAGTTTTATTGCCTGTTTCAGTATTTCGAAGAAAAGGAATATCAAACGGAGTCCAAACGGAATGAAACCTTCGGCAGCGTGATTTTTGGGAAGAATATGATCCTGGAGACTTGGAGTTCACGTCAGAAGATTCTCGAGGAGGCCAGGAGATAGGGGGTGCCCCCCCTACTGGGCGCGTACCGCTGTCACGTGGGCCCCTCGAGCACCTCCCGACCGACTTCTTTCGCCTATATAATCCCACATACCCTAAAAACATTCACGGAGAAGATAAATCGGGAGTTCCGCCGCCGCAAGCCTCTGTAGCCACCAAAAACCTCTCGGGAGCCCGTTTTGGCACCCTGCCGGAAGGGGAATCCCTCATCGGTGGCCATCTTCATCATCCCAGCGCTCTCCATGACGAGGAGGGAGTAGTTCACCCTCGGGGATGAGGGTATGTACCAGTAGCTATGTGTTTGATCTCTCTCTCTCGTGTTCTCTCTATGGCATGATCTTGATGTATCGCGAGCTTTGCTATTATAGTTGGATCTTATGATGTTTCTCCCCCCTCTACTCTCTTGTGATGAATTGAGTTTCCCTCTTGAAGTTATCTTATCGGATTGAGTCTTTATTTGAGAACACTTGATGAATGTCTTGCCATGTTTATCTGTGGTGACAATGGGATATCACGTGCCACTTGATGTATGTTTTGGTGACCAACTTGCGGGTTCCGCCCATGAACCTATGCATAGGGGTTGGCACACATTTTCTTGACTCTCCGGTAGAAACTTTGGGGCACTCTTTGAAGTACTATGTGTTGGTTGGATGAATCTGAGATTGTGTGATGCATATCGTATAATCATGCCCACGGATACTTGAGGTGACAATGGAGTATCTAGGTGACATTAGGGTTTTGGTTGATTTGTGTCTTAAGGTGTTATTCTAGTATGAACTCTTGAATAGATCGATCCGAAAGAATAACTTTGAGGTGGTTTCATACCCTACCATAATCTCTTCGTTTGTTCTCCGCTATTAGTGGCTTTGGAGTGACTCTTTGTTGCATGTTGAGGGATTGTTATATGATCTATCTATGTTATTATTGTTGAGAGAACTTGCACTAGTGAAAGTATGAACCCTAGGCCTTGTTTCCTATCATTGCAATACCGTTTACACTCACTTTTATCATTAGTTACCTTGCTGTTTTTATTATTTCAGATTACAAAAACCTATATCTACCATCCATATTGCACTTGTATCACCATCTCTTCGCCGAACTACTGCACCTATACAATTTACTATTGTATTGGGTGTGTTGGGGACACAAGAGACTCTTTGTTATTTGGTTGCATCGTTTCTTGAGAGAGACCATCTTCATCCTACGCCTCCCATGGATTGATAAACCTTAAGTCATCCACTTGAGGTAAATTTGCTACTGTCCTAGAAACCTGTGCGCTTGCAGGCCCAACAACGTCTACAAGAAGAAGGTTGTGTAGTAGACATCAAGCTCTTTTCTGGCGCCGTTGCCGGGGAGGTGAGTGCTTGAAGGTATATCTTTAGATCTTGCAATCGAATCTTTTTGTTTCTTGTTTTATCACTAGTTTAGTTTATAAAAGAAAACTACCCAAAAATGGAATTGAGTTTGTCTCATACGCTTCGTCTTTTTAATATCTTTCGTGAGTTTGATGGAAAGGAAAATTGTGCTCAACTGCTAGAAGAAGAGTGCATTAAAATGCTTGGTACTGAATCTTTGAATGATGAGCATGATTGCAATGTTGTTAGTATGAATTCCTTGAATATCCATGATTCTAATGATATGCAAAGCCACAAGCTTGGGGATGCTATGTTTGATGAGGATGATATTTTTTGTCCCCCAAGTTTTGATGAGCAAATTTATTATGATGAAAGCATGCCTCCTATTTATGATGATTATATTGATGAAAGTGGGTTTGGAAGAGTGTCAACTTTAGGAAGTAGTGATCCCACTATTTTGGAGGATGTTGAATCTTATTGTGATGAACATGAAAGTGGATTTGGAAGAGTGTCAACTTTATTTAGTGATGATTCCACTATTTCGGAAGAGGTTCCAATTGATTGTGAGAACAAAGTTGCTACCTATGATGATTATTGTGATGACTTGTATGCTATTAAGAATAATGATAGCCATGAAACTTGTCATCACAATTTTAGTTTTCAATTGGATTATGCCTCACATGATAATTATTTTGTCGAGTTTGCTCCCACTATTATTCATGAGAAGAATTTTGCTTATGTGGAGAGTAGTAAATTTTCTATGCTTGTAGATCATGAAAAGAATGCTTTAGGTGCTGGTTATATTGTTGAATTCATTCATGATGATACTGAAAATTATTATGAGGGAGGAACATATGCTTGTAGGAATTGCAATAATGTCAAGTTTCCTCTCTATGTGCTTAAAATCTTGAAGCTATGCTTGTTTTACCTTCCTATGCTAGTTGATTATTGTTCTCATAAGTTGTTTGCTCACAAAATCCCTATGCATAGGAAGTGGGTTAGGCTTAAATGTGCTAGTCATATGCTTCATGATGCTCCCGTTATGTTTCAATTCTTATCTTTTATGTGAGCATCATTGTCATCATCATGCCTAGCTAGAAAGGCATTAAAGAAAAGCGATTGTTGGGAGACAACCCAATATTTATCCTTACTATTTTTGTGTGTTCACATGATTATGATACTGTAGTAATCATGTTTTCTAGCTTTTGTTTCAATAAAGTGCCAAGTAAGACCTATAGGATAGCTTACAGTGATAGTTGTGTTGATCCTGCTGAGAATCAGAAACTTTTACACCCGGTAAATTATTTTTGTTAATTCACATACACGTGCTTCTGTTCTGATTCTTTTTGTTCTGGATTGGTACACAAATTTCTTAGGTCTTCCTAATTTGGTAGAAGTTTTGGAGTTCCAGAAGTATAGGTTTGATACAGATTACTACAGACTATTCTGTTTTTGACAGAGTCTGTTTTCTATGTATTGTTTGCTTATTTTGATGAGTCTATGAGTAGTATCGGAGGGTATGAACCATAGATAAGTTGGAGTACAGTAGATATTACACCAATATGAATTTAGAATGAGTTCATTACAGTACCTAAGTGGTGGTTTATTCTCTTATACTAATGGAGCTTACGAGTTTTCTATTGAGTTTTGTGTTGTGAAGTTTTCAAGTTTTGGGTAAAGATTCGATGGACTATGGAATAAGGACAACCAAGAGCCTAAGCTTTGGGATGCCCCGGAAGGCATCCCCTCTTTCGTCTTCGTTCATCGGTAAACTTTACTTGGAGCTTTATTTTTATTCGCCACATGATATGTGTTTTGCTTGGAGCGTCATTTTATTTTGTTAATATTTGTTTTCTGTTTTTTAGAATAATGTTTTTCATCTCTAGTTTCAATAAAAATGTCAAGGGTAGCCTTTAGCATGCTTATTTTTCTAGTATACATGTTGCTGTTTGAAAACAGAAAGTTTACCGCTGTTGCAAAAATTCCCTAGAAAAGTCAGAGAATGGTATAATTTTGAAATTTTTTGCATATTGAGCTCTGATAAATTTACTACAGTGGGAATTTTATTTCATAATTTTTGGTGTTAGGGAAGTATGATGAATCTTGCATTTTTTACAGACTGTACTGTTTTGGCAGATTGCTGTTATGTTTGCATTGTTTGCATATGTTTGCTTGTTTAATGATTCTATCTGAGGATAGGAGTATTAAATATGCAGAGATATTTAGTATGCAATATTGAATAATAATTTTAGCGATTTGTTGCAGTAGAAAATGATAAGGTTTTGCATTGGTTTATACTAACCTATCTCACGAGTTCTTGTTGAGTTTGTTGTGGATGAAGCTTTTGAGAAATAAAGACAAATCATGATTTGAGAGGTATTAAGGAGACACAAAAGTTCAAGCTTGGGGATGCCCAAGGCACCCCAAGATAATATTTCAGGAAGTCTCAATCATCTAAGCTTGGGGATGCCCAGGTAGGCATCCCACCTTTCTTCTTCAAACAACTATTGGTTAGTATCGGTTGAGCCTAAGTTTTTGCTTCTTCACATGAGTTGTGCTATCCTTACATTGTCATTTTATTTTGTTTTGCTTGCTGTTTGATTAGAGTACCAAGATCTGAAATTCTTTAATGATAGAGATTCTTCATATAGCTACATAATTACTTAGCTACTCATTGTTATTCACTTATACTCCCTCCATTCGGAAATACTCGTCAGAGAGATGAATGTATCTAGACGTATTTTTGTTCTAGATGCATCTATTTTCATCCATTTCTACGACAAGTATTTTCGGACGAAGGGAGTATCTTTTTGGAGTAGTTTGTCATTTACTCGTGTGCTTCACTTATATCCTATGAGTAAATGGTTGAATGAGTTGAAAGTCATAAATCTGAAATTATATATGTTTCATTTGCTTATCCCATGGGGAGTAATGACTTCACATCTAAGAAGTAGAGGTTGTAAATTTATTGAAGGTTAGCAAGCATTGTATTGGTCATTTGAACAATTCATGAAAGAATATTTAAGGAAGAGAGATTTCATATATAAATACACTATCCTAGACATCTTTTATAATTGGGAGCACTCATTAAGTATGACATGCTAAAGAGTTGATGTTGGACAAGGAAGACAACGTAATGGTTTATGTTTTACAACATCTCAGTTAAAGTATATTGTCATGGATCATTCAAACATGTTGAGCTTGCCTTCCCCCCTCATGCTAGCCAAAATTCCTTGCACCAAGTAGAGACACTACTTGGGCTTCCAAATATCCTTAAACCTAGTTTTGCCATGAGAGTCCACCATACCTACCTATGGATTGAGTAAGATCCTTCAAGAAAGTTGTCATCGGTGCAAGCAATAAAAATCGCTCTCTAAATATGCATGACTTATTAGTGCGGAGAAAATAAGCTTTGTACGATCTTGTTATGGAAGCAATAAAAGCGACGGACTGCATAATAAAGGTCCATATACAAGGGGCAATATAAACTGACGTTTCTTTCGCATTAAGATTTTGTGTATCCAACCCTAAAAGCGCTTGACAACCTCTGCTTCCCTCTGCGAAGGGCCTGTCTTTTAGTTTATGCAAGAGTTAAGGTGATCTTCACCTTTCCCTTTTTCATTTTATCCTTTGGCAAGCACTTTGCGTTGGGGTGATCCTGATATATATATATATATATATCCAATTGGATGTAAGTTAGCATGAACTATTATTGTTGACATCACCCAAAGGTGAATACGTTGGGAGGCAACACTATAAGCCCCTATCTTTCTCAGTGTCCGATTAAGACTTCATAACCACAAGTATTGCGTGAGTGTTAGCAATTGTAGAAGACTATTTGATAGTTGAGTATGTGAAGTTTATTATTCCTGAAAATAAGATGAATTGAAATTGTTTGATGACTAAGAATGAAGTTTGCTAGTCCTCAAGAAAGTTTATGGTCTATGCTTTAACATGTGAATAGCTTGTTACTTGATCTTGAGAAGTTTTATGGGATGAACTACTGTTATGACATATTATCATGCTAGAAAAGGTGATTGAAATTATCATTGATCAAACTTGTGCACCTTCTAGCATTCACACTTCATAAATTCTTTCTTTTATCATTTACCAACTCGAGGACAAGTAGGAATTAAGCTTGGGGTGCTGATACGTCTCCAACGTATCTATAATTTATGAAGCATTCGTGCTATTTTATTATCTGTTTTGAATGATTACGGGCTTTATTATTCACTTTTATATTACTTTTGGGACTAACCTATTAACCGGAGGCCTAGCTCATATTGCATGTTTCAGTATTTCGAAGAAAAGGAATATCAAACGGAGTCCAAACGGAATGAAACCTTTGGCAGCGTGATTTTTGGAAAGAATATGATCCTGGAGACTTGGAGTTCATGTCAGAAGATCCTCGAGGAGGCCAGGAGATAGGGGGGCGCCCCCCCCCTACTGGGCGCGCCCCCTTGTCTTGTGGGCCCCTCGAGCACCTCCCGACCGACTTCTTTCGCCTATATAGTCCCACGTACCCTAAAAATATTCACGGAGGAGATAGATCAGGAGTTCCGCCGCCGCAAGCCTCTGTAGCCCCCAAAAACCTCTCGGGAGACAGTTCCGGCACCGTGCCGGAGGGGGAATCCCTCACCGGTGGCCATCTTCATCATCCCGGCGCTCTCCATGACGAGGAGGGAGTAGTTCACCCTCGGGGCTGAGGGTATGTACCAGTAGCTATGTGTTTGATCTCTCTCTCTCTCTCTCTCTCTCTCTCTCTCTCTCTCTTGTGTTCTCTCGATGGCACGATCTTGATGTATCATGAGCTTTGCTATTATAGTTGGATCTTATGATGTTTCTCCCCCCTCTACTCTCCTGTGATGAATTGAGTTTCCCTCTTGAAGTTATCTTATCGGATTGAGTCTTCATTTGAGAACACTTGATGTATGTCTTGCCGTGTTTATCTGTGGTGACAATGGGATATCACATGCCACTTGATGTATGTTTTGGTGACCAACTTGCGGGTTCCGCCCATGAACCTATGCATAGGGGTTGGCACACATTTTCTTGACTCTCCGGTAGAAACTTTGGGGCACTCTTTGAAGTACTATGTGTTGGTTGGATGAATCTGAGATTGTGTGATGCATATCGTATAATCATGCCCACGGATACTTGAGGTGACAATGGAGTATCTAGGTGACTTTAGCGTTTTGGTTGATTTGTGTCTTATGGTGTTATTCTAGTATGAACTCTTGAATAGATCGATCCGAAAGAATAACTATGAGGTGGTTTCGTACCCTACCATAATCTCTTCATTTGTTCTACGCTATTAGTGGCTTTGGAGTGACTCTTCGTTGCATGTTGAGGGATTGTTATATGATCTATCTATGTTATTATTGTTGAGAGAACTTGCACTAGTGAAAGTATGAACCCTAGGCCTTGTTTCCTGTCATTGCAATACCGTTTACGCTCACTTTTATCATTAGTTACCTTGTTGTTTTTATTATTTCAGATTACAAAACCTATATCTACCATCTATATTGCACTTGTATCACCATCTCTTCGCCGAACTAGTGCACCTATACAATTTACCATTGTATTGGGTGTGTTGGGGACACAAGGGACTCTTTGTTATTTGGTTGCAGGGTTGCTTGAGAGAGACCATCTTCATACTACGCCTCCCACGGATTGATAACCCTTAGGTCATCCACTTGAGGTAAATTTGCTACTGTCCTACAAACCTGTGCACTTGCAGGCCCAACAACGTCTACAAGAAGAAGGTTGTGTTGTAGACGTCAAGCTCTTTTCTGGCGCCGTTGCTGGGGATGTGAGTGCTTGAAGGTATATCTTTAGATCCTGCAATCGAATCTTTTTGTTTCTTGTTTTATCACTAGTTTACTTTATAAAAGAAAACTACCAAAAAAATGGAAATGAGTTTGTCTCATACGCTTCGTCTTTTTAATATCTTTCGTGAGTTTGATGGAAAGGAAAATTGTGCTCAAGTTCTAGAAGAAGAGTGCATTAAAATGCTTGGTACTGAATCTTTGAATGATGAGCATGATTGCAATGTTGTTAGTATGAATTCCTTGAATATCCATGATGCTAATGATATGCAAAGCCACAAGCTTGGGGATGCTATGTTTGATGAGGATGATATTTTTCGTCCCCCAAGTTTTGATGAGCAAATTTATTATGATGAAAGCATGCCTCCTATTTATGATGATTATATTGATGAAAGTGGTTTTGAAAGAGTGTCAACTTTAGGAAGTAGTGATCCCACTATTTTGGAGGATGTTGAATCTTATTGTTATGAACATGAAAGTGGATTTGGAAGAGTGTCAACTTTATTTAGTGATGATTCCACTATTTTGGAAGAGGTTCCAATTGATTGTGAGAACAAAGTTGCTATCTATGATGATTATTATGATGACTTGTATGCTATTAAGAATAATGATAACCATGAAACTTGTCATCACGATTTTAGTTTTCAATTGGATTATGCCTCACATGATAATTATTTTGTTGAGTTTTCTCCCACTATTATTCACGAGAAGAATTTTGCTTATGTGGAGAGTAGTAAATTTTCTATGCTTGTAGATCACGAAAAGAATGCTTTAGGTGCTAGTTATATTGTTGAATTCATTCATGATGCTACTGAAAATTATTATGAGGGAGGAACATATGCTTGTAGGAATTGCAATAATGTCAAGTTTCCTCTCTATGCGCTTAAAATCTTGAAGCTATGCTTGTTTTACCTTCCTATGCTAGTTGAATATTGTTCCCATAAGTTGTTTGCTCACAAAGTTCCTATGCATAGGAAGTGGGTTAGGCTTATATGTGCTAGTCATATGCTTCATGATGCTCCCGTTATGTTTCAATTCTTATCTTTTATGTGAGCATCATTGTCATCATCATGCCTAGCTAAAAAGGCATTAAAGAAAAGCGCTTGTTGGGAGACAACCCAATATTTATCCTTACTGTTTTTGTGTGTTCACATGATTATGCTACTGTAGTAATCATGTTTTATATCTTTTGTTTCAATAAAGTGCCAAGTAAGACCTTTAGGATAACTTACGGTGATAGTTGTGTTGATCCTGCTGAGAATCAGAAACTTTTTCACCCGGTAAATTAGTTTTGTTAATTCACAGACATGTGCTTCTGTTCTGATTCTTTTTGATCTGGATTGGTAAACAAATTGCTTAGGTCTTCCTAATTTGGTTGAAGTTTTGGAGTTCCAGAAGTATACGTTTGATACAGATTACTACAGACTGTTCTGTTTTTGACAGAGTCTGTTTTCTATGTACTGTTTGCTTATTTTGACGAGTCTATGAGTAGTATCGAAGGGTATGAACCGTAGATAAGTTGGAGTACAGTAGATATTACACCAATATGAATTTAGAATGAGTTCATTACAGTACCTAAGTGGTGGTTTTATTTTCTTATACTAATGGAGCTTACGAGTTTTCTATTGAGTTTTGTGTTGTGAAGTTTTCATGTTTTGGGTAAAGATTCGATGGACTATGGAATAAGGACAACCAAGAGCCTAAGCTTGGGGATGCCCCGGAAGGCATCCCCTCTTTCGTCTTAGTTCATCGGTAAACTCTACTTGGAGCTATATTTTTATTCGCCACATGATATGTGTTTTGCTTGGAGCGTCATTTTATTTTGTTAATATTTGTTTGCTGTTTTTTAGAATAATGTTTTTCATCTTTAGTTTCAATAAAAGTGTCAAGGATAGCCTTTAGCATGCTTATTTTGCTAGTATACATGTTGCTGTTTGAAAACAGAAAGTTTACCGCTGTTGCAAAGATTCCCTAGAAAAGTTAGAGAATGGTATAATGTTGAATTTTTTTGCATATTGAGCTCTGATAAATTTACTACAGTGGGAATTTTATTTCATAATTTTTGGAGTTAGGGAAGTATGATGAATCTTGCAATCTTTACAGACTGTACTGTTTTGGCAGATTGCTGTTATGTTTGCATTGTTTGCATATGTTTGCTTGTTTAATGATTCTATTTGAGGATAGGAGTATTAAATATGCAGAGACATTTAGTATGCAATGTTGAATAATAATTTAGTGATTTGTTACAGTAGAAAATGATAAGGTTTTGCATTGGTTTATACTAACCTATCTCATGAGTTCTTGTTGAGTTTGTTGTGGATGAAGCTTTTGAGAAATACAGAGAAACCATGATCTGAGAGGAATTAAGGAGACACAAAAGTTCAAGCTTGGGGATGCCCAAGGCACCCCAAGATAATATTTCAGGAAGTCTCAAGCATCTAAGCTTGGGGATGCCCCGGTAGGCATCCCACCTTTCTTCTTCAAACAATTATCGGTTAGTATCGGTTGAGCCTAAGTTTTTGCTTCTTCACATGAGTTGTGCTATCCTTGCAATGTCATTTTATTTTGTTTTGCTTGCTGTTTGATTTGAGTACCAAGATCGGAAATTCTTTAATGATAGAGAGTTTTCATATAGCTACATAATTATTTAGCTACTCATTGTTCTTCACTTACATCTTTTTGGAGTAGTTTGTCATTTACTCGTGTGCTTCACTTATATCCTATGAGTAAATGGTTGAATGAGTTGAAAGTCATAAATCTGAAGTTATATATGTTTTATTTGCTTATCCCATGGGGAGTAATGACTTCACATCTAAGAAGTAGAGGTTGTAAATTTATTGAAGGTTAGCAAGCATTGTATTGGTCATTTGAACAATTCATGAAAGAATATTTAAGGAAGAGAGATTTCATATATAAATACACTATCCTAGACATCTTTTAAAATTGGGAGCACTCATTAAGTATGACATGCTAAAGAGTTGATGTTGGACAGGGAAGACAACGTAATGGTTTATGTTTTCCGACATCTTAGTTAAAGTATATTGTCATGGATCATTCAAACATGTTGAACTTGCCTTCCCCCCTCATGCTAGCCAAAATTCCTTGCACCAAGTAGAGATACTAATTGTGCTTCCAAATATCCTTAAACCTTGTTTTGCCATGAGAGTTTGCCATACCTACCTATGGATTGAGTAAGATCCAAGTTGTCATCGGTGCAAGCAATAAAAATTGCTCTCTAAATATGCATGACTTATTAGTGCGGAGAAAATAAGCTTTGTACGATCTTGTTATGGAAGCAATAAAAGCGACGAACTGCATAATAAAGGTCCATATACAAGGGGCAATATAAGGTGACGTTCTTTCGCGTTAAGATTTTTTGTACCCAACCCTAAAAGTGCATGACAACCTCTGCTTCCCTCTGCGAAGGGCCTATCTTTTTACTTTATGTCTTTTACTTTATGCAAGAGTCAAGGTGATCTTCACCTTTCCCTTTTTTGATTTTATCCTTTGGCAAGCACTTTGTGTTGGGGTGATCCTGATATATATATATATATATATATATATATATATATATCAAATTGGATGTAAGTTAGCATGAACTATTATTGTTGACATCACCCAAAGGTGAATACGTTGGGAGGCAACACTATAAGCCCCTATCTTTCTCAGTGTCCAATTAAGACTTCATAACCACAAGTATTGTGTGAGTGTTAGCAATTCTAGAAGACCATTTGATAGTTGAGTATGTGAAGTTTGCTATTCCTGAAAATAAGATGAATTGCAATTGTTTGATGACTAAGAATGAAGTTTGCTAGTTCTCAAGAAAGTTTATGGTCTATGCTTTAACATGTGAATAGCTTGTTACTTGATCTTGAGAAGTTTTATAAGATGAACTACTGTTATGACATATTATCATGCTAGAAAAGGTGATAGAAATTATCATTGATCAAACTTGTGCACCTTCTAGCATTCACACTTAATAAATTCTTTCTTTTATCATTTACCTACTCGAGGACGAGTAGGAATTAAGCTTGGGGATGCTGATACATCTCCAACGTATCTATAATTTATGAAGCATTCATGTTATTTTATTATCTGTTTTGAATGATTACAGGCTTTATTATTCACTTTTATATTACTTTTGGGACTAACCTATTAACCGGAGGCCCAGCCCATATTGCTGTTTTATTGCCTACTTTAGTATTTCGAAGAAAAGGAATATCAAACGGAGTCCAAACGGAATGAAACCTTTGGCGGCGTGATTTTTGGAAATAATATGATACTAGAGACTTGGAGTTCACGTCAGGAGATCCTCGAGGAGGCCAGGAGATATGGGGGCCCCCTACTGGGTGCGCCCCCTATCTCGTGGGCCCCTCGAGCACCTCCCGACTGACTTCGTTCGCCTATATAGTCCCACGTACCCTAAAACATTCACGGAGAAGATAGATCGGGAGTTCCGCCGCCGCAAGCCTCTGTAGCCACCAAAAACCTCTCGGGAGCCCGTTCCGGCACCCTGCCGGAGCGGGAATCCCTCACCGGTGGCTATCTTCATCATCCCGATGCTCTCCATGACGAGGAGGGAGTAGTTCACCCTCGGGGCTGAGGGTATGTACCAGTAGCTATGTGTTTGATCTCTCTCTCTCTCTCGTGTTCTCTCTGTGGCACGATCTTGATGTATCACGAGCTTTGCTATTATAGTTGGATCTTATGATGTTTCTCCCCCCTCTACTCTCTTGTGATGAATTGAGTTTCCCTCTTGAATTTATCTTATCGGATTGATTCTTTATTTGAGAACACTTGATGCATGTCTTGCCGTGTTTATTTGTGGTGACAATGGGATATCACGTGCCACTTGATGTATGTTTTGGTGACCAACTTGCGGGTTCCGCCCATGAACCTATGCATAGGGGTTGGCACACATTTTCTTGACTCTCCGGTAGAAACTTTGGGACACTCTTTGAAGTACTATGTGTTGGTTGGATGAATCTCAGATTATGTGATGCATATCGTATAATCATGCCCACGGATACTTGAGGTGACAATGGAGTATCTAGGTGACATTAGGGTTTTGGTTGATTTGTGTCTTAAGGTGTTATACGAACTCTTGAATAGATCGATCCGAAAAAATAACTTTGAGGTGGTTTCATACCCTTCCATAATCTCTTCATTTGTTCTCCGCTATTAGTGGCTTTGGAGTGACTCTTTGTTGCATGTTGAGGGATTGTTATATGATCTATCTATGTTATTATTGTTGAGTTAACTTGCACTAGTGAAAGTATGAACCCTAGGCCTTGTTTCCTATCATTGCAATACCGTTTATGCTGACTTTTATCATTAGTTACCTTGCTGTTTTTATTATTTCAGATTACAAAAACCTATATCTACCATCCATATTGCACTTGTATCACCATCTCTTCGCCGAACTAGCGCACCTATACAATTTACCATTGTATTGGGTGTGTTGGGGACACAAGAGACTCTTTGTTATTTGGTTGCGGGGTTGCTTGAGAGAGACCATCTTCATCCTACGCCTCCCACGGATTGATAAACCTTAGGTCATCCACTTGAGGAAAATTTACTACTGTCCTACAAACCTGTGCACATGCAGGCCCAACAACGTCTACAAGAAGAAGGTTGTGTAGTAGACATCAGTAGCCGGTGGCTCCGGCGACCAAAAGGGGCAACCCTGGGTGCCAAACGGATAAGCGCAGGGCGCCGCGTCAAGACGTGCCTTCGTCTGGAGCTAGGAGCGGCTGGAACAGTGCCAGGGGCGATGGAAGGTGGCGACTATGGCGGAGCTAGCGGCAAACGGTGCTGGAGGGCATGGGGAGGAGGGGGAAAAGGCCACAGAGGGTCGGAGGCTCACAGCAGAAGCGACAGGATGCGTGATGGAGCCGGAGGAGGTCGGGGCCGAGTGGATCGATGACGAGGTTAGCGGCAACGTCCGACGGTGTCGGAGGAGAGGGCGCTTGTCGACGAGGGGACTCCGGCGAGGGGAGCAAGGCGAGGGAGGCCGGATCTGCGACAGGGCCCCCGGGATCCATCCCTCTCCGGTGAGGAGGCGGCTTGGCGGCGGTTCCCCGGGCGCGGGCGTGGTCGGGCGGCCGTGTAAGGCGAGGCGCCGGCGGGCGAGGGCTCTGGCGCGGGAGTGGCGGCGGAGGTGGGTGCAGGGGAGGGTGAGGCGAGCTCGGGGGAGACGCGGGGCGTGGATGGCGGGAGGAGCTGCGGGTCGAGCGAGGGCACTCTTGCTCGTCCCTGACAGCGCGAGGGGGGAAGGTGAGGGATCGAGCGAGAGGAGTGGGGGGGAATCGGGGGAGTGGGCAGTTAGGTTAGGGTTGGGGGGTAAGTAGGCCCCAAGCTGGGCCGGCCGGTTGGCCAGCTGGGGCTCTCAGCCCAGTAGGGGGGAGCTGGTCGTTTGTTCCTTTTTTTCTTTTCCTTTTTTTGTTTTGTTTTCTACTTTATATTTTTATTTTTTTCTTTATTTCTTTTAGTTAGCAAAATAGTTTTACTAAAATATAACCCCTACTCCTAAATTAGCATATTAACATAGGCCACTTACTCAAAAAGTTTGGTGACAATAACTAGATTAACATTTGTTTTGTATTTAAAAGCATTTAAATAATTGTTTCACCGATGTTTAAAATCATTTTAGAATATTTAAACATAAGAAAGAAAGGTGTTTTCTCCACCATAGTAACTTGGGCATTATGTGGTACAAACCGAACATTTTAATTATAATATTTGAAAACTTTTATTGTTTGCCTTTAACTCAGATTTGAATTTGAATCGTATTTGAACTAATGCAAGATTAGTAATGGTAATCACGGCGACGTGGCATCATTAGCAGGAAATTATTGTAGCTTGATTATCCGGGCGTCACAGTGCCGTACGTACGGTACTCGATCGGTGGAGCGCAAAGGAAGTTCGACTACATCAACCGCGTTGTGAAATGCTTCCTCTTACGGTCTATGAGGGTACGTAGACACACTCTCCCCCTCATTGCTATGCATCTCCATGGATAGATCATTGCGTGTGCGTAGATTTTTTTGTTTTCCATGTAATGTTTCCCAACATCTTGCATGTTCAAATTACCCCTCCCCCCGTGTACACGCCTTTTCACCGTCGTGCCGATCCCAGTGCCATCTACCTACCCACCACCATAGCAAGGCCATTTACCGTGGCACCCTCCACCCCTCTCCTCCGCGAGATTTTTTGGCGCTCTGGCCAAGCAGGGCGGGGTTGCCGGCAGTTGCATGCCTACCACGCCTGCCAGGTGTTCGGCGATTTGTCTGCTCAGTGATGGACTCGGACAACGAGGAAACATTGGCGGCGCAGTTGGAGGAGGAAGCCGATGCCAACGCCCAAGACGAAGAGCATCTCATGGTCCTCGCCGCTCTAGCCGACCTGTTCGCGAGCAATGCAAAGCCGCGGCAAGGTGGCTTGGCGAAGGGCCGGCGGAAGGCAAAGCAGAGGCATCGACTGCAAGGGTATTGCTTGTTGTACGCCGACTACTTCACTGACGCTCCACTGCACTGCAAGAAAGTATTTCGGTGCCGTTATCGGATGAGCCAAAAACTCTTCCTCGGGATTGTAAATTCCATCCATGAGTTCGACAGCTACTTCAAGTGCAAGATGGATTGCACCGGCACACTTGGATTCACCTCACTCTAGAAGTGCACGACAGCTATGAGGATGCTTGCATACGGAGCTCCCGGTGATTCACTGGAAGACTATGGATGCATGGCTGATTTCATGACCATTGAGTGTTTGTGCAAGTTCTGCAGAGTAGTGGTGGCAGTATTTGGACCTCAATACTTGCGATCACCGAATGCTGAAGACACTACTCGGATCCTAGCACAGAATGCAGCAAGAAGATTTCCTAGGATGCTTGGAAGCATCAACTGCATGCATTAGAAATGGAAAAACTGTCCATTTGCTTGGCAGGGGATGTACAAGGCGGTTGAAGTGTGGTACTTGAGGCAGTGGCCACACATGACCTCTGGATTTGACACTCCTTCTTTGGTATGCCAGGAACTCACAATGACATCAATGTACTATAGTGCTCCCCTGTCTTTGCCAAGCTTGTTGAAGGTCATGCTCCTCCGGTGAACTTCGAGGTCAATGGGCGCCACTACAATAAGGGATACTACCTAGAAGATGGTATCTATCCAAGATGGTCCACATTTGTGAAGACTATCTCAAACCCTACGCCAGGAGGCAAGAACTCCTACTTTGCCAAGTGTCAGGAGGCTTGCAGGAAGGATGTCGAGTGGGCATTTGGTGTGCTCCAATCTCGATTTGCTCTTGTCCCTACCTCGTTCAGACCTGGTCAAAAGATCAAATGTGGGAGGTCATGACTTGCTGTGTCATCTTGCACAATATGATCATTGAGAGCGAGTAGGAAGAGCCAGTGTTTGACACTGAACCATATTACAGGAAGGGTCCTCTTGCCCAAGTTGATCACCAGCTACCGGCAACCTGGCTGCCTTCCTAAATATGCGTCAAGAGATCCGAGACCCACAGGTGCATCAAGAACTGCAGCAAGATCTGGTGGAGCACCTATGGATGCTCAAGGGCAACGCCTAGTTCGACGGGTGGTGAAATATGAGTTTTCATTTGTTGAACTATTTGATTTCTATTGATTTGTTAAACTATTTCATTTGTATTGATTTTTTGTAATGAAGTATGTGAAGGAAATATGCCCTAGAAGCAATAATAAAGTTATTATTTATTTCCTTAATTCATGATAAATGTTTATTATTCATGCTAGAATTTTATTAATGGAACCTTAGTACATGTGTGAATACATAGACAAAAACTATAGTCCCTAGTGTGCCTCTACTTGACTAGCTCGTTAATCAAAGATGGTTATGTTTCCTAACCATAGACATGTGTTATCATTTGATGAACGGGATCACATCATTACGAGAATGATGTGATGGACATGACCCATCCGTTAGCTTAGCATTATGATCGTGTTAGTTTCATTGCTACTTCTTTCTTCATGACTTATACAAGTTCCTCAGACTATGAGATTATGCAACTCCCAAATACTGGAGGAACACTTTGTGTGCTACCAAACATCACAATGTAAAAGGGTGATTATAAAGGTGCTCTACAGGTGTCTCCAAAGGTGTTTGTTGGGTTGGCATAGATCGAGATTAGGATTTGTCACTTCGTGTTTAGGAGAGGTATCTCTGGGCCCTCTCGGTAATACTCATCACTATAAGCCTTGCAAGCATTATGATTAATGAGTTGGTTGCGGGATGAAGTATTACGGAACGAGTAAATAGACTTGCCGGTAATGAGATTGAACTAGGTATTGAGATACCGACGATCGAATCTCGGGCAAGTAACATACCGATGACAAAGGTAACAACGTATGTTGTTATGCGGTTTGACTGATAAAGATCTTCGTAGAATATGTAGGAACCAATATGAGCATCCAAATTCCGCTATTGGTTATTGATCAGAGACGTGTCTCGGTCATGTCTACATAGTTATCAAACCCGTAGGGTCCGCACGCTTAACGTTCGATGACGATTTGTATTATGAGTTATGTGATTTGATGTATCGAAGTTTGTTAAGAGTCTCGGATGAGATCACAGACATGACGAGGAGACTCTAAATGGTCAAGAGGTAAAGATTCATATATTGGAAGGTTGCATTTGGACATCGAAATGGTTCTGAGTGGTTCGGGCATTTTTTCGGTGTACCGGCAGGTTACCGGAACCCCCCGGGAGAAGTATTAGGCCTAGTGGGCCTTATTGGAGGAGAGGGTAAAGGGCCACGTGAGAGGGGCGCCCCTCCCCTTGCCCAAACCGAAGTGGACTAGGGGAGGCCCCCCCCTCTTTCCTTCCCCCTCTCTCTCCCTTACCTTTCCCTCCGGTGGAAGAAAGGAAAAGGGGGGGGCGAATCCTACTTGGACTAGGAGTCCAAGTAGGACTCCCCCTCTAGTGCGCCCAAACCTGGCCAGCCTCCTCTCTCCCTCCCTCCTTTATATACATGGCCAGGGGCATCTGACGGTGTCCTGGACTAGGGGCTACTCACCATGTCGTCTCCCGATCAGTTGGATTGGGCCGAGGACCCCCATGGCCGCATACTCATGGGCCAGGTCGAACAACCCCTACCGCATACAAGGAAGAATCCACAAGACTTGGTGCCCAAGTCAAGGACTCTCCTAAACCCTAGGCCTCCGGTGTCTTATATAAGCCGAGGCCAGGCTAGTCAATAGACAATCTCATATTCATTATTATCATCTCGTGGTAGATACATGTACTCTGTACTATACCCCATATGAATACAATCAAAAGCAAGACGTAGGGTTTTACCTCCATCAAGAGGGCCCGAACCTGGGTAAAATCCCGTGTCCATGTTACCATAGCTCCAAGACGCCTAGCTTAGGACCCCTACTACGAGATATGCCGGATATTGAACTGACATTGGTGCTTTCATTGAGAGCCTGCTGGGTGTTCGTCGCGGAACGATGGGAAGATCAGGTGCTATTTTTTCGAGCTAGATCTGTTATAGGTTAATCTCTCTGAGAATTATTACTATCGCCACGCAAATTTTATTTGTAGAACTATCCAAGACTGGATTGAAGAATTTTGTGCGGGCGGCGTTTGTATGCAACGTTCGCGGTCTGTCGGTGTACTAAAGTAGGGGTACCTTAGTACCCCGAACTTGTGCACGGGCAGTCGCAGCGTCCCGCGGCAAGGCTTGCCAGACGTCCGCCAAGATCCTTCATCATTCCCATTTACTGCCATTCAAGAACAAAGTGTTAACTGTGAAGATAAGGCCCCGACAAGAGGAGCTTGCCGGGAAGGACAAGACCCCGGCAAGAGGAGCTTGCCGGGAAGGCCAACCAAGGCACTGCAAGAGACTTGCCGCGATGCGCTGCGCGTCTCGGCAAGACCCGGCGAGCGACAAGCTCGCGGGTGCGACAAGTCAGCGACCACGGCAAGGCGCTTGCCGCGGCGAAGCCACCACTCTGCACCCACGCTCCAGCACATCCGACGACGTGTCGCCGCAGGATCGCTCCTAGTGCACGTGGCGGGTAGCTATGAAGCCCAGCGGTGCGAGGTGGCAAGTGAAGATGACTAGGAGGCCATCGTGGCGATCAGTGGCGCCCCTAACGCTCGCTTCTGGCACTGTTGGAGCGACCGGACGGGCATTAAATGCCCTTGTCCCCTGCCGTCAGAATTAGGTAGGGGCACTGTTGATAGCGGTTGTACCAACCAGCGTTTTTACTTTTTTACCCCTCTCTCTGCGTTGCCACCTGTCGGTGACCCCTTTAGACTATAAAAAGGAGGCCCATGCGCACGTAGAAGGGGTTGGAGTCATTCGAGATTACAGCATACCCACGCTCTCAAGCAAGAAGAAATAGAAACACAAAGCAGCAGTAGGAGTTTTATCTCTCCGGAGAGCTCCGAAGCTGGGTAAAATCCCTCGCGTGCTTGACCTCGATCTGCTCTTCGTGTGCCCTCCGCTCCCTGCCGGACCGAAAAGGGGCCTTGCCCCATAGGTGCTCGTTCCCCACGACATCTTTGGCACGCCAGGTAGGGGGCGTCGAGGTTGTGCGAACCTGATCTGGTCTTCGCGCGCGCTACATCAACATCTTCATCGACATGCCACCGAAGAAGAAGCCTTCGGAGGTGGCCGCTCCGTCCACGTCGATCCCACCGCCGCCGGAGCAAACGGGTGGTGGGGTGGACGCCGGCGGAGGGGCGGGCACCGACGGTAGGACTCACGTCCTCACCAGGTCCAAGGACAAGGCCCCGCAAGCTTCAGCGTCTGTACATACGCCACACCCCTCCCAGGGGGTGCAGGATCGACAACGCCATGGTGCTCCTGGCGCCATACTCGCGTTGGAGCAAGGCCGAGCTGGTGGATCGCGGGACGCTCAAGGCCAACAAGCGCGTCAGCATGTTGGTATGAGCACGGTACGATCGCCTGGACGAGATGTTGCTCCTTCTAACACTGTTAGAAGTCTGAGCATATCTCGCTCCTCACGTCGTTCGCCACCACCGCCCAAGACTCGAGAGGAAGCGCTGGCGGGCCCACCTGCTTCTAGATTACCCTCGGCGCCGGACAAGATCGACGGCGGAGGATGACCATTCGAGCCTCATCGGCCGCCAACGGCGATAAGCCCGGCAACCGAGCACATCGAAGCCCGACAAAGACGCCCGGCGCAAGCCGACGCCGACAAGACCGCTGGGGGTGCCACCACCGTGCACTCCCCGCCCCGAAGGCCAAGATCGCCGACTCGCCGGGCCAACCTCGACGCTGACTCCACTGCATCGTCGGACCCACGAGCTCGCCGTGATCAACGCCAAGTTCTTCAAGAACGATGACATGAAGACGCTCGCACTCGCATCGAGCGTCGGAGAGAAGCGCGACGTCAGTCTGACCAGTTCGCTGGGCCCACTGTTGATATGCATGCGCCCGGGAACCAGCGACTTGCCAGTCTGTGATAGGTTGCCCTGCGTTCACCCGTGAGCTGCGGCAAGTCCAGTGGCCCAGCACCAAGAACTTCAAGCCAGACGTACCCGAGAAGTACGATGGCAGGATACATCCGTCAGAGTTCCTCAGCATCTACACCATAGCGGTGCAAGCTGCCGGGGGGCGCGACGAGAAGATCCTCGCCAACTACTTCCCGCTGGTGCTCAAGCCCAACGTCAGATCTTGGCTCATGCACTTGCCGGACAACTCCATTTCTTCGTATGGCGGACTGTGCCATCGGTTTGTCGGCGCCTTCACAGCGCCACAAGCCCCATGGCGAAGCGATCTTCATTTGCTTGCCCGAAGGAAGGAGAACCCTGCGCAAGTACATACAGAGATTCAGCCAGTGCGGCGCAACATCGAGACGTCCACCCCGCGCGGTTATCAGTGTGTTCCATCAGAACGTGCGTAACCGCAGGATGAGGGAGGAGATGGCGATGTGTAAGATTAGGGATGTCAGCGAGCTATATGCTCTGGCCGACAAGTGTGCACGTGCTGAAGAGGGGAGGAAACTCCCCGGAGAGAACGTAGGAGCAGAAGGATCTAACAGTGAGGATGCCCCTCCGGCAAAGAAGAACCGGAGGCCGAATAACAGAAAAAGAAAAGCTAAGGATGTGCTAGTTGTCGAGCAGTCCGGCAACGGAGCCGGCGCCGACAAGGCCAAAGCTGGTGATTCCGGCGAGGCTGTGGTGGCCGCCGACAAGCAGGACGGCTCCGGCAAGCAGTACTGCAAGATCCATCGCACCAAGGGCCATGACCTCCAAGCATGCAAGAAGGTTGAGCAGATGGCAGAGCTACAGAAAGCTGGATATGAGCGTCGCGACAAGGAGAAGGCCCAGGAAGGTGGCGGAGGATCCGGCAAGAAGCGTCCCACCCGGGGAGGGCGCCGCGGCAAGGCCAAGCAGCGGCAAGGAGACAGACCTCCCCGTGGCCGCGACAAGGACGAAGACGAAGATGAGGATGATGAGATGGATGAGGATGAGACCGACGAGCAAGAGTTTTAGAAGGCAACGGAGGTTTTGTGCGTTGATGGCGGTGCTTCTCTGCACACCTCGCACCGCCAACTCAAGCAGTGGGTGCGAGATTGGTAAATGCAGCAGAACCATCAGTCGAATCGCGCAAGCCCCTGAAGTGGTCCAGCACGCCCATTGTCTTTGATGTTGAGGATCACCCTAATCGCATCACTGCGGTCGGGTGCTTGCCGATGTTGGTTTCGCCAACCATCCGCAACCTCAAGGTCATGAAGATGTTGGTTGACGGCGGGGCCGGCCTAAATCGGATCTCTTACGCGGTGCTCAACAGGCTTCAGATCCCCGACAGCGAGCTCGAAGAAACTGGTACCTTTCAAGGAATCAACCCGGGAAGGAGCAAGCCTAAGGGGAAGATTACACTGCCAGTGACGTTTGGCAGCGAGCTGAATTTCAGAACAGAAAGAGTCACATTTGATGTTGCTGATTTCCCATTGCCCTACAATGGGATACTCGGCCGTCCAGCACTTGCCAAGTTCATGGCAGCCTCTCATTATGCTTACAACGTGCTCAAGATGCCCGGTCCGATAAGTGTTATTTCTGTCCACGGCGACAAGAAAGATGCACTTATATGTACCGACAAGATCTACCGGGAAGCAGCAGCCGCAGCAGAACGCAAACCACTTGCCGCTGAAGCTCCCGGAGGGAAGAAGAAGAAGACCAAGTCGGCAAGAGTAGCTCTGATGCGCACTCCGGCAAGCGCACCTCTTTGGAGTGCTACGCTATCGTCAAGGACGCACCATCGAGCTCCACCGGCAAGTGCAAGAAGGCGAAGATAGCTGCACCAGAGACCAAGAAAGTGGCCGCCAAGGAGGACGGCACTGGTGGTACCTTCACCATCAGTGCCACGCTTGACCCTAAATAGGAAGCGCGCTCGTTGCTTTCTGCGGGCAAATGTCGATGTGTTTGCATGGCAACCATCGACATCCCCGGCGTTCCCAGGAAAGTAATTGAGCACCACCTTGCCGTCTGCCCTCATGCGCGGCCCGTCAAGCAGAGAGTCAGGAAGCAAGCGGTAGAACGCCAAGAGTTCATAGCAGAAGAGATCAAGAAGTTGGAAGCAGCAGGCCTCGTCCGAGGAGTACTCCATCCAACGTGGTTAGCCAATCCAGTAGTCATGCGCAAGGCAAACGGGAAGTGGAGACTTTGTATTGACTTCACGGATGTTAATAAAGCTTGTCCCAAACATCCATTTCCCTTGCCGCGCATTGACCAGATTGTCGACTCCACAGCAGGATGTGATCTGCTTTCGTTTCTTGATGCATACTCAGGATACCATCAGATCTTCATGGCGGAAGAGGATGAAGAGAAAACCGCATTCATTACTCCATGTGGCACGTACTACTTTGTACGAATGCCTTTCGGACTAAAGAATGCTGGTTCAACATTTGCAAGAGTAGTCAGTCATGCTTTTGAGCCACAGCTGCACAGGAATGTAGAAGCATACATGGATGACATAGTGGTCAAGAGCAAAGACAGAGAAACTTTGGTTCAAGATTTGGAGGAAACTTTTGCAAATCTACGCAAAGTCAATCTCAAGTTGAACCCCGAGAAGTGTGTGTTTGGAGTTCCTTCCGGCAAGCTTCTCGGGTTCTTTGTGTCCCAGAGGGGGATTGAAGCCAACTCCAACAAGATCAAGGCCATCGAGCAGATTGAAGCCCCGAAGCGCGTCAAGGATGTGCGGAGGCTTGCCGACTGTGTTGCTGCTCTCAGTAGGTTCATTTCTAAGTCTGCTGAGCGCGCCCTGCCATTTTTCAAAATTTTGAAAAAGGCAGGTCCAATGAAATGGACTCCGGAAGCGGAGGCGCGCTCTGAGACTTGAATAAATACCTATCCTCCACTCCAAGATTATCGCACCTAAGCCACAAGAGAAGTTGCTCAGTATCTAGCGGCAACCAATCAAGTGGTTAGTGCTGCGTTAGTAGCGGAGAGGAAGCAGATGATGAGCCAAGAGCGCATGCAAGCGAGTCCAAATGACAAGCGGGGGCTTCTCCGTCAAGCTCGGTCCCGACAAGGATGAATCCGTGCGGCATGGCGAGAAACAAAAGAAGATGGTGCAGCGCCCGGTTTATTTTCTCAGCTCCCTTCAGAGAGGCTAGATCAAGATACTCGGAGTGCAAAGTTGCTTTTCGGCCTTCTCATGGCCTCGAGGAAGCTGCGCCATTATTTTCAAGCACATGAGATCACAGCTTGTCACTCGCTTTCCGTTGAAGAGGATATTGCAAAATCCGTAAGCAGCAGGCGGGATTGTCGAGTGGGCACTGGAACTGTCAAGCTTTGGCCTCAAGTTTGAAAGTACTTCAACTATCCAGAGCCGAGCATTGGCAGAATTCATAGCGGAGTGGACACCAACACCTGATGAAGAAATTCCGGAGAAGAGCATCCCCGTCAAGGAAGCGAACAAGGAATGGATCATGTACTTTGATGGTGCCTTCTCGCTGCAAGGCGCCGGTGCGGGTGTGCTACTTGTCGCACCCACCGGAGAGCACCTCAAGTACGTGATCCAGATGCACTTTCCCAAGGAGCAAGCAACAAACAATACTGCAGAGTATGAAGGCTTGCTTGCCGGACTCAGGATCGCGGGCAGACCTTGGGATCAAGAAGCTTATTGTCAGGGGTGACTCACAGCTTGTCGTCCGCCAAGTCAACAAAGATTATCAGAGTCCGCTGATGGAAGCCTACATCGATGAAGTGAGGAAGCTGGAAGAACATTTTGACGGCCTACAGATGGAACATGTTCCAAGAGCTCAGAACGACATTGCAGACGGCCTGTCAAAGTGCGCCGCACTTAAGTTACCTGTGGAACCAGGGATATTTGTGCTCAAGCTGACTCAGCGATCTGTAACACCATCAATCGGACAGAACAAGAAGAGAAAGTTGGTTCTTGGCGACTACTTTCCGTGAGAGCTTCCCAAGCCGCCGCCAAGAAGGTCCCGGGATCAACACGAAGTCTTGAGGAGCGATCTGCTCCGACAAGCCATAGGGTTTATTTCGTTGAAGCGAGCGCTCCCGACAAGCTGTGTCCGGCAGCGCTTGCGGGGAGCATCACGCTCCGGCAGGATCCCAGATTCTTGCCGTAGAAGCGGATGTTCCCGCAGCAGCATTTGCGCCTTTAGTCCTTGTTGTCGAGCCACAAGCTCCGGCATGGGCACAGCAGATCGTCCATTTCCTTCAAACAGGAGAACTTCCCGAGGAACAAGAAGAAGCAGAGAAAGTAGCCCGGCAATCAAGTATGTACCAGTTTGTCGATGACATTCTGTACAGAAGAAGATTCAACGGAGTGAAATTGAAGTGCATTTCCCGGGAAGAAGGACAGGAGCTGTTGGCGGAGATACATGGAGGCGTATGTGGTCACCACATTGGCACAAGAGCACTTGCCGGCAAGGCCTTCCGGCAAGGTTTCTTCTGGCCGACAGCCCTCCAGGATGCAACTGCACAAGTAACCAAGTGTGAAGCGTGCCAGTTCCACTCCAAGCAAATACATTAACCAGCTCAAGCTCTCCAAACAATCCCTTTATCCTGGCCCTTTTCGGTCTGGGGGCTCGATATCCTCGGCCCCTTTCCTCGAGCTGTCGGGGGCTTCGAATTCTTGTACGTCGCAATCGACAAGTTTACGAAGTGGCCGGAGGTGGAGGCAGTGAGGAAGGTGACAGCACAATCAGCAATCAAGTTCTTCAGGTCAATTGTTTGCCGTTTCGGAGTCCCTAACAGGATCATCACCGACAACGGCACACAATTCACGAGCCGCACCTTCATGCAGTACGTCCAAGATCTTGGCGCCAAGATCTGCTTAACTCGCTGCTCACCCGAGAAGCAACGGTCAGCGGAGAGGGCGAACGATGAAGTCTTCTTGGAACTCAAGACCGAACTTTCGACAAGCTGCACAAGTGTGGAAGAAATTGGATCGAGGAGCTACCAAAGTGGTTCTTTGGGCGATCAGACGACGCCAAATCGAGCCACCGCCGACACCTTTGCTCTTGTCTATGGAGCGGAGGCGTTCTCCCCACGGAACTTCGTATCACGGGTCACCTCGAGTGCTCGCTTATGATGAGCTTGAGCAAGAGCAGCTGCGGCAAGATGACGCTGCTCCTCGAGGAGGATCGTCTTCAGCTCTTTGTCAGACGAGCTGCTCGCTACCGAGAAGCTTTGCGCCGCTACCATAGCCGCAGTTAATGCCGAAGCTTCGAGGAAGGCGACCTTGTTCTTCGGCGCGTTCAATCCGCCAAGAATTCCAACAAGTTGACGCCGAAGTGGGAAGGCCCTTATCGGGTGAAGCGAGTCACTAGGCCTGGCGCTGTCCGCCTTGAGACCGAAGATGGCATTCCGGTGAGCAACTCCTGGAACATAGAGCATCTTCGTAAGTTTTACCCATAAGGCACGGTTGCCGGAACCTGCTATCCCAGCAACCATCTTTTGTACAAGCCTTGCCGCTGTTGCATGTAACCCTTTGTACAAAGCGGGCGCAGATCCCGTGCATAAATAAAGATCGTATGTTCAGTACATGTTGTCAAATTTCATGCCTTTTTCTTTTTTAGCATGAATACACTGACACTTTGTGCAGAACTTGCCCCCGGTAAGCAATAACGAGCCTTAAGGCTCCATATCTTTATTTTCTCTTCTTTCTTTTGATCAAAAAGAAGGTTCCTCCGCCCACAAGTTCACCGGGGGGAGGGGAAGATAACGATGTGGACTAGGCGTCGTTCAAAGAAGCATAGCCTTGCCGGGATGTAGAAGACAGAAAAGCTAAGTTGCCAAAGTTTGAGCACAGTCAGTTTTAAATTTTTAAGTTATATTCCTTGAACGACCGTGCCTTGTATGGAAAACCTGTGCGCGGAGGAACCGGCTTGTGGCTAAGTTGCGCCCTTACTTTGTATCGAGTCCGCTCAACAATGAAAGTGTGCTGCGACTAGCACCGACAAGGTTCCTTGCCGGAGGCAACACCGCCAGCAGGCTGTTGATGTTCCGCACTCAGCGCTCGTGGCAAGTGTGTTTGCACCGGCAAGTTCCATAAAAGCGTAAGGGTAAAAAGATACAAGGAATGGAACCGAATAAAGGAAGTAACATAGCAGACAGTACCCAGAATAAAGTTATATTACAATAAATAACTTGCCGCGCTCTAATGGATTGTTCCTATGACATATCTAGCAGCGGCAAGAAAAAGGAGAAGGAGGCTGGCCTAATCCACGTGCTCGCCATCGATCCTCCTGACTTCATTGACCTTGTCCACAATGGGTGCGACAATGGCTTTGAGTTCTTCAAGATCAGCACCCGCCGGCAGCTTCTTGAGGACGCGGGAGAGGTCGAGGCCCGGGTTGCGGAAGAGTATCTTCACCAACACCTTCTCCAAGACCTTGGTGCAGATTGCACGCGAATCGTTGGCCAGCTTCTTCGGGATCCTTTCCGAGCTGCTGGAGAGCCGTCACCACACCCTTGAAGAAAAGAGTAAGCTTGGCGCTGGGCTGGAGGTTCTCGTCGGAGGAGTACCCAAAGCCCGCCAAGTCCAGCTCCGCCAGCTCCTCGTCGATGGATCTGACAATGTTGGCGAGGCCCTCATCGAGCTCCACCGTAGCCTGAAGGTATTCAGGTCTCGGCTGACCCTCGTCGTGACTCCTCGTTGCCCTTGAGCTCCTTCTTCAAGTCATCCTCTCGCCTCTTGGCGGCGTCTAGTGTCTCCGTCAAGGTGGCCAGCTTCAGCTCCAGATCAGCGCTTGAGTCCTTGGTGGCGTTCAGTTCCTTGACCTTGTCGGCAAGTTGAACTTGCAGATCGCCATGGGCAAGGGCATCCTTCTCGCGTTTGTGTTGGAGTGCGGCAAGCTCTTCATTCTTTTTTCCCATATCCGCCTCCAGCTGCGCCACCTTTACCTCTAACTCCTTCTTGGCGGCCTCGGCGGCCACGGCAGCGTCCTTTGCCTCCTTGAGTGCCCCGCCAAGTGACTGCTCCCGAGCGTCGAGCTCCTCCTCGTGACTATCCAGGTTTACCTTCTTCTGCATCAGCTCACCTTCCCACCTGGACATCTCCTCGGCGGTGAGCCTCTGCTGCTCCTCGGCCTCAGCCCTTTCCAGGATGAACGCCTTCTTTGCCTCGTCAAGTTGCGCCCTCTCCTCCGCAATGGATCGGAGGGCCTCCTGGTTGCGGCTCTTGAGCTCCTTCGCATGCTTCTCTATGTCAACTCCCGCCCGCGCGACAAGCGCTTCCCGGGACTCAAGCTTCACTTGCCGGGCGCGGTAGAGTGACACCAATTTCCGGAGCAACTGCTCCTCCTCGGACTCGCCACTGCTGCTGCTGGGCATGTCAACCACTGCCAGCCCAAAGAAAGGCGTAGTACTTCCCGTCAAACTCCTCCCCTTGACCGGCGCCACAGGCTCGGCGCCTGGGGAAGCTTGATGTCTGCCCTCGCCCGTGCTTCAAGTATCTTTGGCTGGGTCTCCTCGAGCCAGCCTGCATCAGCGGCGGAGGGGTGTGATCGGTCAGCGCCTCGCGCTCCTGACCTCCGAGTCGTCAGTACGATCGCCGGACCCCTCGCCAGCTCCTGCGCTAGCAGCCTTGGCGGCTTCTTCGTCGGCGGGTTCGTCAGCGCCGGCCTCTTTCTCGTCAGCAGCGGCATCCCCAGTGTTGCCGCGTGCGCCTTCCTCGCCGGTGGCCTCAGTCTCCATCGGGTCTGTGAGAGGGGGATCTGAGGACAGGGAGAGGAAGGAAAAGTCAAGCAAATATCCAAAAAAAGAAGAAAGAAGATCAGAAGAAGAAGAACCCAAGGGAAGATTTCCGACAAGGAGGGTTACCTGTGCTGGGCTCCGTGACCATGGGCTCCACCACTGGGGGCCCACTGGTTCCGCCCCTTGCCGGGGACCCCTCCCTTGCCGGGGAGCGCTCCCTTATCGGGGAATCGCCCCTTGGTGGCGTAGTCGAAGCCGACAGCACCTCCGAGGCGGCCTCTGGTTGCTCCTGGTGGGCCTGTTCTGCTCCTACACAAATGAATCAACAATCAAGATGTCAGCAAAAGAAGAAGCACCCATGCGCGCTCCACAACAGGAAGTGAAGCAAACACTTACGATGGGGGCTGTGCTGGGGGCTGCTGCGAGGAGAAGGAATCGGGTCCATCAAGGTGGTCTCGGATGTGTCCTCTGCCGTCATAGCAGGATCGTCCTCGATGACAACCACGGGGACCTTGGCCCTCTTCGCCGCTCTCTCGGCCAGAGTCCTGAAAAGGAACAAGATTCAGAGAGAAGCAGATCAGATGCGGGACAAGAAATAACAGAGACCGAGGGAATACAAATACAGCAAGAAGAAAGCCTTACTCTTCCTCCTCTTCTTCCTCCTCGTCGGAGCTCAGCGCAGAGAGGTCAAAGTACGATACCCTTTCTGCGCGGCAAGGCGGAGGAGTAGGCTCCCTTGGACGTTTGCCGGGGGCTGCGGCGGGATCAGGCGTGGCGGCCCGGGAAGACCCCGCCTCAGTTGCCGGCACAGCCTGGGACCCTCCCGCGGCAACGGTACTTGCCGCGGTGGAGCGTGTCCCACGGCGCCGCGGTTGCTGGCCTGCCTGCCCCCCTGCCGTATCTCCAACTCGACGGAGGCGCCTTCGTGGTTGAAATTGGGGCTGCGCTGGGGGATCCGCCTGCGGCAAGCTACTCGAAGACGGTTGGCCGCTCGCGCCCTCGGCGGGCTCGCTCGCTTCGGCCTCGGGCTCCCCGTCGCCAACGACCTCTCCGGCAAGGTCCTCCCTATCGGCAAGGCTTGCCGCCTCGGCCGCCTCTGCCTCCTCCAACGTGAAGCCGAACTCACCCGCGGCGGCGGCTGCTGCTACCTCTTCGGCCCTGGTGGCGATGTAGCGCATCTCGTCCTCGGTGGTGTCGTGGGTGAGGAGCTTCTTCTCGTCGGCATTGACAGCAACCTCCGACAAGCCATCAAAGAATTGCTGCATGACGTCGTCGGCGGGCTCCATCCAAGTTGGGCTTATCCCGTGCGAGTCGCACTCTGGCATCATCGCGCAGATGCGGTCGTGCTGGGAGTTGTTGCACAATGGGATGGCGCCTGCGACAACTGAAGCCACTCGGATGGTTGGCGTCATGCTTGAACAGCTCCTTGACATCCGTCAAGCTCGAGAAATGTGAAGTTGAAGTTGAGGCACTGGCGCAGCCTCATGATATCCGCCCGGGCGCCAAACAGCGGGAGGCCTCCCCTCTTCTGCGGAGGGGCGTCGACGATGAAGGAAATCGCGCCAACCGCCCTGTTGTGAGTCCGGCAAGCTGGGCGGAGGATTCGGTGGTGGCAATCTTCACTTAGCATCGTCCGTGACAGGCGCTCGATCGCCGCCGCGAACTACCGAGTCTGGCGCGGGTTGGTGAGCGGCTGCGGATTAGCATCACGGATCCAGCACCACTCCGCCCTCCACTCATCCCACTTGCTGCGGGCTCGCCGCCAAATACACCTCCTTCATGCCGATTCGTGAGGTCGAGGCGATTCCGCCAGCCAATGGCTCTCCTTTCTCGGCTCGGGGGTGAAATAATGGCGAAAAAAGCAACACTTGGTGGATGCCAGCGAAGTTCTCGAGGTGTCTGAAAACCGCCATTGTCGAGCGGCGTTGGGGTGAAGTCAAGAAGATGAAACCCGTAGGTATTCATGATGTCGCGAAGAAATCGAAAAAAGGTGGGCGAGCCATAATAGAAAAACACCGGAAAGAAATAGTACCCTTTTGGGCACCTTGATTTGGAAGCCTCGGCGGAGAGCACCGGCGTCTTGCGGATCGCCGCGTCTCTGTCGACTAGAAGAGGTAGAACTCCTCCATGGCGCCTTGGGTGAGCTCGGGGGGGAAAAGCACTCACTCCTTGCGCAGCGCCTCAAGCCGTAACGCCTCGGCCGACTTGTGGTCTTGCCGGTCTTGAGCCATGGCGGAAGCGGCGGAGGGGCGCGAAGTGTTGAGGCGGCGGCGGCGGGCGGCGGCGGGCGCTCTCTCTCTCTCGGCTTGGAAGCGGAGGGCGGCGGAGATTCGGAGGAAAAACCGCAAGTGGCGAAGGTGGGGAACGCCCTGTTTCCTCTGCTTATAAGCGAGGGGAGGTGAGCGTTACGCATTTCTGGATTAAAACTACCCACGATCTCTCCCATGGCTGCGATTGATCGTCTGCTTCTGGGGAGGGCGTGGTGGATCTGAGTGGATTTGGTTTGGACCCGAACGCGTGCCCGTGCCTGTTTTTTCGCTGGCCCAACAGCGCTTCGGCACCGTGTATGGCCCGAGGCCGGGGGCTCTGTCGGTGTACTAAAGTAGGGGTACCTTAGTACCCCGAACTTGTGCACGGCAATCGCGGCGGCGTCAGCGGCAAGGCTTGCGGACGTCGCCAAGATCCTTCATCATTCCCATTTACGCCATTCAAGAACAAAGTGTTAGCTGTGAAGATAAGGCCCGGCAAAAGGAGCTTGCGGGAAGGACAAGACCCGGCAAGAGGGCTTGCGGAAGGCCAACAAAGGCCTTGCAAGAGACTTGCCGCGGCGCTGCGCGTCCGACAAGACCGGCGAGGACAAGCTCGCGGTGCGACAAGTCGGCGACATGCGACAAGGCGCTTGCGTGGCGAAGCCACCACTCTGGCCACGCTCCAAGACATCCGACGGCGTGTCGCCGCGGGACCGCTCCTAGTGCGTGGCGGGTAGCTATGAAGCCCAGCCGGTGCGAGGTGGCAAGTGAAGATGACTAGGAGGCCATCGTGGCGTCGGTGGCACCCCTAACGGTAAACCACGGCTTCATTGGAGCGGCCGGACGGACATTAAATGCCCTTGTCCCTGCCGTCGAGTTAGGTAGGGGCACTTTGTTGATAGCGGTTGTACCAACCCGGCGTTTTTACTTTACCCCTCTCTGCGTTGCCACATCGGTGACCCTTTAGACTATAAAAAGGAGGCCCATGCGCGCGTAGAAGGGTTGGAGTCGTCGAGATTACAGCATACCCACGCTCTCAAGCAAGAAGAAATAGAAACACAAAGCAGCGGTAGGAGTTTTATCTCTCCGGAGAGCTCCGAAGCTAGGTAAAATCCCTCGCGTGCTTGACCTCGATCTGCTCTTCGTGCGCCTTCCGCTCCCTGCCGGACCGAAAAGGGGCCCTGCCCCATAGGTGCTCGTTCCCCACGACACGGTCCGATCAGCGATCAATATCCAGAAAGTGCATGCGACCGTGCGGGGCAAGGGACTACAGGCCGTGGCGGGGCGGCCTTTAGCTAAGGCGGTCATGGTAGCTGAGGGAGTCCTGGATTATGGGGTGTCCGGATGGCCGGACTATAGCCTTTGGCCGGACTCCTGGACTATGAAGATACATGATTGAAGACTTCGTCCCGTGTCCGGATGGGACTTTCCTTGGCGTGGAAGGCAAGCTCGGCGATACGGATATGTGGATCTCCTACCATTGTAACCGACTACATGTAACCCTAACCCTCTTGATGCCTATATAAACCGGAGGTTTTAGTCCGTAGAAAAAAGACAACAATCATACCATAGGCTAGCTTCTAGGGTTTAGCCTCTCGATCTCGTGGTAGATCTACTCTTATACTACCCATATCATCAATATCAATCAAGCGGGAGTAGGGTTTTACCTCCATCGAGAGGGCCGAACACAGGTAAAAAACTGTCGTGTCCCTTGTCTCATGTTACCATCCGCCTAGACGCACACAGTTCGGGACCCCCTACCGAGATCCGCCGGTTTTGACAATCGACATTGGTGCTTTCATTGAGAGTTCCTCTATGCGTCATCTTTAGGCCCGATGGCTCCTCAATCATCAACAACGATGCGTTCGGTGAGACTTTTCTCCCGAACAGATCTTCGTGATTCGGCGGCTTTGCTGCGGGCAATTAAGCAGCCATCTGGAGCAGATCAAGCTTCGCCCGCCGTCGGTCAGATTTGGAAGATTTGAACTACGGTGGCGTCGCGGAGACTTGATCTTGATGGGTTGAGCCACGACCAAGCGCGTCGCTCATCACGAAGGGCATGATCTAGCTCTGCCGCGGACAATGCAGCCGCACAGATGTCGCTCGACCCTTAGCTTGGAGCCCATTGCGCCCGATCGAGGGCGGGTGGCTGGACCGCGCCTCGGGGCTGCTATCTCTCTGGCGATTGAGCGAACACCAACCCCCCATCCTTTCTGGCTTCGTGACTCAAAGCGCGGACTCCTCTCCGGACTCCGAACCTTCAGCGCCCCTGTCACTTTCGCCCGATTGGCGCCGATCATGGAGTTCACCACCGCGACATCTTCGGCACTCACCCTTGGCGACATCGACTTCTCTAAAGTCTCTCTCTATCGGAGAGCCCTGGCGGACTATAGTCGGCAAAGGTTGGGATCGGACGACGAAGAAATTCGACTCCCACCCACCACCCACTTTGTAGCCATTGTTGAAAGTTTAAGCAGCGTGCTCGATTTACGACTCGAAGACATCGGCGGTATGGGCGGCGATGTAGGAGATAAGCATGAACCAGCACCTATAAGGCCTTTGGACAGCCACCTCATCTCACGATGTACACATGGTGGACACACCTAAAGGAAGCGGCGGCGAGGAACAACGGGGCGTCACGAGGATCATTCAAATGCGGTCAAAACAACGGCGTAAGCGCCGCTCAAAGTCCGCCCGACAAAGACAAAGCAGCCATACTGAGACCCAGCCATAGAGCAGGGCGAACTAATGGACGACGAACATGCTATCGAGCAACCGTCCGAACAGGACAATCGGGATAAACAACCCGTCCCCGGTGAAGATAACAGTCCGGGCGATCACACGCCGAACAAGTTACTGGAGCAGAAGAACCTCCACAAAAGGCTCGTCGCCACTGCGTGTAGCCTGAAAAAGCAGAAGCGGAAGCTCAAAACAGCGGAAGATGCGCTCAAAATCAGATGGAGCAAAGTACTCAACACCGCAGACAAATACGGTGATAGTTGCCGAACAAAGAGCTACCCGAAGCGAAAACAACTGCCCGAATTCGATGAGGAGGCCATAGAGCCCCCACAATCAAAGAACAAGGAGACCACTCGGTCGGATAGATGACCCCATGGCAAACATAGAGCGGCAAACGGCGCCGCACACAAGCCAGTCTGCTATCCGCACAAGGATTCGCATCAAAAAGATGGCCCAGTTAGATCTATCTACGGGCCAAGAAAGCAAGCTCTAGTAAGCAATGCAAGACATCAAGTATCCTAATATTACGGCACACCTAAATATAGGGGTGCCGCACACCCCCTATGTTTTACCGATGAGGTTCTAGATTATGAATTTCCAGCAGGATTCAAGCCCGTAAACATAGAGGCATACGACGGAACAACAGACCCTGGAGTCTGGATCGAGGACTACATCCTCCACATACACATGGCTAGAGGAGATGACCTCCACGCCATAAAATACTTACCCCTCAAGCTCAAAGGGCCAGCCAGGCATTGGCTCAAAAGCCTCCCCGAAAACACCATTGGAAGTTGGGAAGAGCTTGAGGATGCTTTTCGAACAAATTTTCAAGGGACCTATGTCCGACCTCCGGATGTAGCGATTTAAGTCACATAACTCAACAACCCGAGAGTCAGCCGGAAATTTCGAACAATTCCTTACTAAAAAGAACCAAATAGTCGACCGTCCGAGACGTTTGAAGCCTTAGCAGACTTTCAAACACAACGTCCGAGACGAATGGCTCGCCGACACCTCGGCCAAGAAAAGCCAAGAACAATGGCCGCATAAACAAGCCTCATGACCCGATTTTGCGGAGAGGATAGCTGGCTGGCAAGATCAAGATACCAACAACCCAAGTACATCCAAGTCGGGGATGGAAATGGGAAACATGACGAAGCAAGGACCAGCGCGGACTAAGGGAAACAGCCGAAGAGCACGGCGATCAGCGCCGGATTCAAAAGCTCACGGCAGGATCATAAAAACTGCCCCTTAGGGATAATAGGGATGATCTATCTAACTTAAACAAAATATTGGACAAGATATGCCAAATCCACAGTACTCCCGGGAAGCCTGCAAACCATACCCACAGAGAATGTTGGGTCTTCAAGCGATCCGGCAAACTCAACGCCGAACACAAGGGGCTCGACACACCAGCGAGGACAATAGCGAACCCCACAAGCGAGCACGGAAAACAAAAGAATTTCCCACAAGAAGTCAAATCGGTAAACTCACTTTACGTGACAAAAGGAAAAAGCGAGCAGCGCCCATAGATATACGCACCATCGGCCTATCGAGAGGAGTCCCGCCATTGGTTGTCAAAACCAATCACCTTAGACCATCGAGATTACTCTAGAAGTATCGGGAATGCAGGATGGACTGCCTTGATATTAGATCCGATAATCGAGCGGACTCCAATTTACACAAGTCCTAATGGGCCAGCGGCGATGATTTAAACCTGCTATATCGAGGACACAATCGCAAAATGGGGATAGACCCAACCAAAATTCGCCATAGAAACACTTCCTTTCAAGGGGTAATGCCAGGCCGATATGCCCATTGTACGGGCTCTCTATTGCTAGAAGTTGTGTTCGGCTCACCCGATAACTTCCGCCGCGAAAAGTTAACCTTCCACCTCGCCCCATTTACAAGTAGCTATCAAGCACTCTTTGGTAGCTTTCGCCCGCTTTAATGCAATACCGCACTATGCATCCCTCACACTTAAAATGCCCGGTCCACGAGCCATCATCTCCTTAAAGGGAAATATCGAGTGTTCCTCGAGCGCGGAAGATTGTGTGACTGCCTCGACAGCCACACACTAAACCGGCTTCACTAATCCAAGCACCTAAACAGGTCGTTCAGATCCCGGACACGGTTAGACGAGTCCGGTGTAAACATAAAGGGGCTTACCAGCCGCACACCCCCGCACAAGGGGCTCCGCGCATACACAACAAGAGACAATAAAGCTCAATTTTATTCATTTTTTGATACGTACTTTGTTTATTTAATATAACATACATTTTCGCACGATCTTTTTCAACTAAGTTCCTCTCTTTTCTGAGATGAACAACTTATGCGACACCCGTCGAGATCTGGCTGCGGAGATCTGGCATGAGGCGTGCGGTAGGGACCCGTTGCAAGGATTCTTTTCAGATTAAGACCTGCGTAAACCTTTTTCTTGTCTTTGTTGATACATCCCCGTTTTCTTGCTATAACGAGGAGGAGGTGGCGTTTTGGCATGGGCCACGTCGAAATTTTCGCGTGCACTGACACCGGGGCTTATTACCAAGGCGTTGTTCGACCCGTTTCCATAAAGACCGAATACCTTAGGGAGTGTTAGGCGTCTCGAGTTAGGCCTTATATGCATCAGCTCGAATCATGTCTTTGGTCAAATGTTGGGTTTGCGGCTCTGTGTTTTGCTGCCTTACGTTCCACTCTATCGGCTAACGGCACCGGAGAACTCTGCGATTGTGCCGGTTACGTCGAGCGAGCACCTCGATGAAAGCTGGCGATTGTCATGATATAGCGTGAGGCTGATCAACCACTCGATGACCCGCCGGAATCTATAAGATTCCTCGCATAAGCGAAGGACCGTTTCGGTCGAGCACATCTGGCGCCCGAATTCGGGTGGCGCGGTGCCCCTAGGGGCTATATAGTAGCCCCACTGTCAAACTCCTATGGCTAAGTGAAAGTGATAAAGCATTATAGTCACAGTTTGCCTAGTTTGCTCGCTACTACCTCCTTTATAGGACCAAGGCGTTGGATCAAGTGTGAAAATCGCCTTTTGCAAACACCCCGCATTATATGCGTGGGGGCTGAAAGCGAACTGCCATCTTTCGGGTTATATACACATATACATTAACGGTCACCACAGGAGGTATTTCAATTCTTGAAGGCACAAGTATAAAAAGCTTTTATATTTCGTCGAAACATTGTTTCACAATAATACATGTTATTCGAACATAATATCCTTCGAGCACTGCGTCTCTATTAAACGAGCACCCTGCAGAACTTCCTGAAAATATTGCTAGACAGGTACTCGGCTTTCGTCCGAATCTGGGGATGTAACATCGGTGGCCTTCATCTCTGCCCAGTATGTCTTGACACGGGCAAGAGCCATCCGCGCACCCTCTATGCATGCCGACCTCCTCATTGCATTAATATGCGGCACCGCACCAAGGAACTGCTGCACCAAGCCAAAATAACTCTTCGGCTCGGGCCTCTTCGACCACAAAAGACTCACGACATCTTTCATGGCAAGTCCGGATAACCTATTCAGCTCCGCCCATTACGGCCAGCGATCGGTTAAGGAAGTGGGCGCTACGGATTATGGAAGCTGCGACCAAAAACCTTTTCCATTTCATGATCCTTTTGCTCTCGGAAGTGTTGACGCGTCATGTACCCTGCCACCAAGTCGGATAAGCATCCTCCACATTCCACAGCCGGTCCAACCGAGCATATTTAGGATCCATGAATTTCCTCCGCAGCAGAAAGGGCTTTCCAGCCGTGATATCTCCGGCCTGACACAGCTCCTCCTTCATAGCTCTCATCGCTGAGAGAGCATCCTTGGCCTCGGTAGTGGCCTTCTTCAGGTCCTCTTGTACCGCTCGATCTTCTTTTTCAAGAAGCTTGCGGTGATCGGACGATCTTCAACTCCACGGCCATCTCAGCCATTTCCTTCTTGCTTCGGCAGTGAGCATCCTATTCGGCTTTTAGCTCTTCGTCCGCCTTTAAGACAGTCGCGTCACTGTTTCAGGCCTGCTCCTTGGCTCGGGCAAGCTCCGCCCGAAGGCTCTCCATGGCAGCGGCACCATCTGCATCAAGCATACATGTTGTAAGGCACGGACATCAAGCTCCCTTACCAGGTGTCCGCGAAGAAATCACATACCTTGTGACTCGTCCAGCCGCTTATTAACAAGCGCGATGTCAGCATCCGTCACGTCAAGTTGTCGCTTTAGTTCGGCAAATCCATCCGTCCTGCTAGCCACCGGACACTTCGCCACCTACATAGGAAGGGCGACATATTATACCTAGGATTATGATCCTCGGTGCGCTGTCATTTTGACAACACACCGTGTCTCGAGGCTACTATCTCCACGGTATTTGTCAAAAGGTACATCATTTTGCGTACCTCAAAACTGTCGATAAACTTGGCGGCTTCATGCAATCCGCTCTCGGCGGATGAAATCCTTTCAATCACCATACCCATTAACGCCTGATGATCTTACGAGATAGGCGCTCGCCCGGCCAGATCCTTGAATCCTCGGCCGTACACCGGTGGTGCGGACTCGTCCGATGGCCTTTTTGAAGGCTGGGCGGAGGGCTTTGAGAAACATGCGCCTTCCGGCCCCACGGACTCGGAGAAACCCTCGCGACGACACCTCGGGGTAAATGCCTCGCCTGCAACAGTATGGCAATGGGAGGCGTTTCACTCTCTATCATCTCCGGACGAAGATCCCCCGAAGATGAGCTCTGCTGAGAAGGGCTGAGATCTGAACTACAAGGTAAAACTTCGGTTATCTTCATTAGAAATAGGGCAGGGATATCCTTTACTTTAATAAAAACTCCCCTTTTTTACTTACGGCTCGGTGGAGGGCTGATCCCCTTGGGGGCATAATGCGGCCGAGGCACCTCTCGGCGCAGGACCCTCTGACGAAGATTTCTTCCCCCGCTTTGAGACCATGGTCTCTGGGTCTTCAGAGGTGGTCCTCTTCTTCCCTTGGATGGAGGGATTCTCGATCCCTCCTTTCCTGGCAGCCTCCTTCTTGGAGGCGGTGGCTTCTTTGTTCCCCCCTTCACCTTCTTCCAAAGGCGCAACCTCCAGCATCCTGGTTAACACGGGATCCGGCGTGGTCTCGGGGAGGGGGGGCGGACACCTGATTAACTTTGCTTTCGCTATCCACTCCTGTTCAAGGACAGCTCTTTTGAGGGCAAATTCATGATAAATAGGGGATAAGCGTGTCGGGTATAGGGCTACTTACTTGGCGTCAGGCGATTGCAGCTCGAGACTGCATCATCGGTCAAGTCCGGACACCTCGCTTGTGATCGAAGAAAAGCATACATCTCCATGGGCGTTTCACCCATAAAATGTTGGAGAGCTCATGGTCCTTCAGTTAAATTCCACGAGGCGGAGGCGGCGTCTGCTGAGGCGAGATCACGGCAGAATCGGCATGACTGCGCTACTCGACAGTGATCTCTCTCTCTCTAGGAGATCTTGAATCTGACCTGCGGCAAGGGCACATCCTTGGGCGGCTCCCGATCAAGTCCTTTATTGACCCATAGCGCCAGCCGCGATGGAGGACCCGAAAAAAGGCAGGTGGCGCCACCCATTTGGTGCCCACAGGAGCTGTGATATAAAACCACTCATGTTGCCATAAGTGAGCTCCTCTTGAAAAAGAGCCCTCGGGCCACGGAGCATCGGCATTCTTGCTTATAATAGCCCCTCCGCACTCTACTGTTGCCCTTGATCATCTTTGGCTCCACTTTGAAGGTCTTGAGCCACAATCCGAAGTGAGGGGTATCTGGGAGAAGTCTTCGCATACGACAATGAGCGATGAGATGTGGAGGATGGACTCCGGATCCAAGTCATGAAATTCCAACCCATAGTAAAACATGAGCCCCTTCACGAAGGGGTCCGTCGGGAAGCTTAGCCCCCGAAGGAAGTGAGACGTGAACACACGCTTTCACCAGGCTTGGGAGTGGGAATAACCTACCCTTGGGCAGGCAGCCTATGCAAAATTTTGCCAGTTAGATACCTGGATCTCTTAGCTTTAGCATGTCTTCTTCTGTAATGGAGGAAGGAATCCACCGGCCTTGCAGGTCGGAGCCGGACATCATCGAAGGTCCGAAGCGCCTGTATCTGGAGCTTTGGGTGTTGGAACTCGAGGTGAGGGGCGGATTCGATTGAGATTGAAAGAAAGGAGCAGAGCCTTGGTCTCTTTATAAAGAGGTTGAATACCAAGAGCCTTCCCCGTGACCGTTCGGGGCTCACCTTCGATAGAGGAGACGCGCCGACGGGCACGACTGGGTTACCCACGCCCGCATTAATGAGAATCCTAGAATAACGGGACATGATCTCTGCTTTGACAAGACGTGCCAAGGAAACCGCCTCACTAAGCGAGGTGGAGCAGTAAAAGCGATTGAATAAAGGCTTGGCGTGGTGTGATGTCGCGCCACGGAATCGTTAGCGATTGAATTTGTGTAAATATTATTCTCTCTACGGTGGTATGTGGAACTTATTTTGCGAGCGAGGACACTATCCTTGTGTTCAAAATATTTTGTGAAGTATTCGGAGGAGGAACCCGCCTTGCAATGCGAAGACAATATCGCGTCGGACTCGTCGTCATTGAAGCTGGTTCGAGAGACTCTTGAGGAGTCTGGATTAGGGGTGTCGGGATGGCGGACTATAGCCTTTGGCGGACTCTGGACTATGAAGATACAAGATTGAAGACTTCGTCCCGTGTCCGGATGGGACTTTCCTTGGCGTGGAAGGCAAGCTTGGCGATCTGAGATATGTGGATCTCCTACCATTGTAACCGACTCTGTGTAACCCTAACCCTCTTGATTGCCTATAGAAACGAGAGGGTTTTAGTCGTGAAAAGACAACAATCATACCATAGGCTAGTTTCTAGGGTTTAGCCTCTCTGATCTCGTGGTAGATCTACTCTTGTACTACCCATATCATCAATATCAATCAAGCAGGAGTAGGGTTTTACCTCCATCGAGAGGGCCCGAACCTGGGTAAAAACATCGTGTCCCTTGTCTCATGTTATCATCCGCCTAGATGCACAGTTCGGGACCCCCTACCCGAGATCCGCTGGTTTTGACACCGACAGCAGCCTTCCTGGTCCACGGCAAGGAGCTGCATCGGCTAAAATAAGGGAAGTCTAGTCTAGCACTAGTACTTGTTCCTTTTTATTATTATATCACTACTATGTATTCCAATCTGATCTGATAGACTACCATTAGTCAATTCCTGTCAATAGTAAGTAAGGCTCCACTTACCTACGTAAGATCATCAGGTGAGCCAAAGGAAGTTTCAAACAAACTAGTACCATGGCCCACAAAGGGAGGCGTGGCATCAATGATGGATAGGCCTATACGCCCGTGAGGCTATTGATTTGGCTACGATGGATCCATATGTGCTCGGACGCCGACCTGATGTGTTGCTTCGGCATGTTAACTGAAGTGAAGTCCGTTCCGCAGTCACCTCGTCTGTCATCCAAATAAGTCAGGTTATATTTTTCTTGTTAAAATTATGTTGCATAAGTTATTCGTACCCACATAGGCTATGCCAGTTTGTATTATGTACACAGATTACTCGAGCGCCGCCCAGAGTATTCTAGGGTGTTGCTGTCGCTCTAATCTGTAGCTCGGCCTGCCAGGATAACTAGCCACTGTGCCGACCGACACCTCCGCACAATGAGTTCGGATCATACCTGGCGGATGTTGTCGCCGGCATGTCTCGATTACACATCGGCGGGTCCGCTGCCACCCGTCGAACCAATCGGCGCACATGCCAAACTTACCTCATGATTAAACCGCATATATTAACTATGCATTTTTCTTTCAATTATTATTGTTTTTTGCTTGCACTGTCTTATGTGTGCAGGTGATCGATTTTGACCGCGTTACGCGGTCACTTCGGCATCACCAGCCGACCTGCATGAGACTTCGGCATCCGCCGATCACAGCTTCGCCATGTTAACTGGACCGAGAACTTCGTCTCGCCACATCGGCCGCGCAGCACCGTTGCTTCATCAAACTCACATCCACCATGCCGAACAGGTCGACTGGCGTGGGGGCTTCATTGTCACCTTGCCGACCAACTCCGCCAGCTCGGCTAGACCAGGGGCTTCACCTCTTCAGAGTGCCGAGCTCTTCGCTCGGCCACATCGGGCTTGTGGGCTGAGACCTCCTCCCACACCAAGCTCGGACCGCGTCATCAACGCCGAACACATTAACCAGCTAATTCACTTTCATGCTCAAAGTTTTAAAATTTTAAATTTTGTTTGGTCCGACCAAGCATTTTACCTTTTTTAGCAAAAAGTTGTTTGTGAAAAACTTCCTTGTCCAAACTTTGTTTGTGACACACATATTAAAATACCCCATTTACTTGGGGGCTTCCTTTATGCAGCCTTTCCTCTTGCAAATGATTATACTTGTACAGCTTCGTTCCTTGTTCATGTATTACGCCACAATATGCACCATGTTGACTTAAGTGATTTGCAAGCTGGGTTGCCTTGCTCCTGTGTTTGCCCCTACGTTCCCGATTGTTTGGCTAGGGAGTAAAGGGAGCACCTCTGCGATTGTCATGACCGGGTCCTCTGAGCTCTGACCTCAGACTGGGTGAAGCCGAAAGCTAGCGCTCTTATTGTTTTCAATTATGGTCGGCACACAACGGAACTCATGAGTACAAAAAATCTATTGCACAAGTCTCATAGCCGCAATGAGCAACTGAAGAAAGGTATCGATGGGGGTATTATTTTCTTCGAAGATGCTTCTTACACTTCGTTAGTAATATAGCATAAGTTCCCTGAGCGCGCTTTGTCTATTACAGCCTTATGGCCTGATTGCCTGGTTATCGGAAACACCGTCGATATTCTCGACAGGTGGAGTACATAACACTTTTCGCCCTTGGCCAAAGAGGGAGAAGCCGACGGTCGGTTAAGACGTGTTTAAAGTTCGGGTGAACACAGATATGATATAAGTACTTTGGTACATACAATCATTATACATAAAATTCTTTTACCCAAGTCACTTGGGGGCTCTTAAATTTATGTGAGCTGTTTTATAATAGGTGTTCTTCTTCTTAGCCATTGCAAAGTATTTTTTTCTATCACTCCTTTTTTCGACGCGAGCGTGTGGTCAATAGCCGGGGAGCCTAATTTCTCTCTCAAAGCCGCTAAAGTTTGCTAAACTGGCCTAATGAGAAGTACTCCGCCTTCGGGATAGGAGGTTGAAGCCGTAGGCTGACCCGCTTGAAGTCTTGAGATAGGATGTGTCATGTTAAAGCACGACAGAAGCACAATTCTTCTTTTTCTAAGACCAATTTCTGATTGGCACCAAATAATTGATCTAGTTCAGATGTCGAGTTTATACTGACGTTTTTGGTTTTCCAATCCTATGGCAGTTTTCAACCATTTGTGTGTTTTCCGCATAAGTCTCGCAGTGCAGCGCCGGACACCTTCAGAGATTTGGCAAAAACTCTCGGATATTGCTATATATGCATCAGTTTTGAATTGTATCTTCGGTCAATAGTTGGGTTGCCCGGCTCCTATGCTTGCCTCCTACGTTCCGCTTTGTTCGGCTAGGTGTGCAAAGGGAGAACCACTGTGATTGTGCTTCCAGCTCGCATGGTTAAGCACCGCAGTGGAGAAAGCCAAAACTGACTGTCACAATAAGCGTAAACTGGTCAGCGGTCCGATGACTGTATTAAATGACGGGCCGTTCATAACATTGGCTGAAGTGTTTACGGCTTGACCTCGGATGTCGCCGAACACTAACATGGGTCTCATAGCTAGCTTCTCCGGTTTAAAGCTCCTATGACTAAGCGAAAGTTATAAAGCCCGCATATCTGATTGCTTCGTTTCTGCTAACACAACCGCCTCCGGGCACCGAGACATCGGCTAAGGGTTGTTTTGTTAGTGCGGAAACACCCTGTGTAGTATCTACCAAGGGGTAGAAGCCGACGATGGGCCACTTTCAACTGATAAACGGTCGCAATGGAGTCAAAATAATGATGTAAAGTACTTGGATACATAGAATCATTACACATAATTTGTGATTTTACTTGGACATCGATCCTTAATTGACCACCATGCCTACATTAAGGCTCGGGGCTCTTGAGCTTCGTGCTTATCATTTACAAATATTAAAGGGTACATCGATCCCCGATGCAGTGTTGCCACCCGACCGGTGTCTCGGGGGCTACTGCATTGACAATCCAATGCAGAAAATTTAAAGTGCAATATAGTTTTCGAGGAGATTATTATCCTCAGGTTGGTCGGCCGCACCCAACCTGAGTCTAGAGGACTTTCCACACCACGTTTCTATCCCTAAGTATGCTGCCAAGCTGGGAATTGATCCTCAGGCTGATTTTATGAATCGACCTGAGTCTCAGGGGCTACTTGGGTCAGCGGTTTGATTTTTTCCTTCAGGTGCATCCCAGATATTAGGCTAACACGCAACTTGAGGGCATTTCTGGCATTAAGCTCGGCTAAACTCCTTCAACTTTTTTGAACCAAGGTGATCTATGACACCTCGAATATAGTCCGGTGTTGGAGCTCGGATACAGTCCGGTGTTGGAGCTTGGACATAGTCCGGCGTTGGAGCTTGGACATAGTCCGGCGTTGGAGCTCGGATACAGTCCGACGTTGGAGCTTGGACATAGTCCGGCGTTGGAGCTTGGACATAGTCCAGCGTTGGAGCTCGGATACATTTCAGCGCTGGAGCTCGGAAGCGGTCCAGCGTTGGTGCACGGCTGCTAAAGATACCTCGAATGCAGTCCGGCGTTGGATCTCGAACGCAAGAGGACACTGCCGCCCGGGAACAACTCCAAACCTGAGGTGTGGCATAAAAATAACAAGGCATTGATAAAGGCTAAAAACTTAAAGGGGCTCCTCGGATACCCGATGTGTAAACTCTTCGGATGCACTTCGGTGATCCTCAAGATCGAAGATGAGAAGATTTGTTGAACCAGTTTTCAAGACCGACGACCGAAGATGAAGGACAGTTTGGAAGAATCGAGGAGCATCCCCAACTTGAAGACCGGTTCAGGGGGCTACTGACGGTGTCCTGGACTAAGGGGTACTCACCGTGTCATCTCCTGATCAGTTGGATTGGGCCGAGGACCCCCATGGCCTCATACTCATGGGCCAGGTCGGACAACCCCTGCCGCATACAAGGAAGACTCCACAAGACTTGGCGCCCAAGTCAAGGACTCTCCTAAACCCTAGGCCTCCGGTATCTTATATAAACCAAGGCCAGGCTAGTCAATAGACAATCTCATATTCATTATTATCATCTCGTGGTAGATACATGTACTCTATACTATACCCCATATGAATACAATCAAAAGTAGGACGTAGGGTTTTACCTCCATCAAGAGGGCCCGAACCTGGGTAAAATCCCGTGTCCATGTTACCATAGCTCCAAGACGCCTAGCTTAGGACCCCTACTACGAGATATGCCAGATATTGAACCGACAACATCCCAATAGGACAACAGACAACACAAGTTGATCTTTTTGCCGTGTGCGGTGCCCCCCTCCACAGTTACATGCCTCGATCATACCATTGTGGAGCTTAGGCGAAGCCCTGCGCTGGTAGCATCATCATCACCGTCACCACACTGTCATGCTGATGGAACTCATCCTCGGCCTCAATTGGATCAAGAGTACGAGGGACGTCATCGAGCTGAACATGTGCTGAACGCGGAGGTGCCGTACGTTCGGTACTTGGATCGGTCGGATCGTGAAGATGTACGACTACATCAACCACATTGTCATAACGCTTCCGCTTTTGGTCTATGAGGGTACGTGGACACACACTACAAAAAAAATACACTTCCGTGATGATACGTGTTTGTCACAGTAGGTCGCATTTTTTGTCATGCATGTACACCCATGACAAATTTATGACAGAATCAAGATAGTCATACCTATGTTGTCGTAGAAGTGTTCCATGACATTACCAAAATTATCATCACGGAAGTGTCCACTTCCATGACGATAAATCGCGCGTCATAGAAGTGCTTTCGTCGAGGGTGACCGACACGTGGCATCCACCGTAACGGAACGCTGTTAAGCTATCGGGTCGGGTTTTGGGTCCGATAACCCGTTAACAGCCCCGACCAATGGGGATTTTCCACGTGTAAAATCATCATTGGCTGGAGGAAACACGTGTCAGCTCACCGTTGGGACAAATGTCATCCACTCATTGGACAGAAGGCGCCTATGATACATCTACACATGGCACGGCCCAATAGAGGCCCATTCCTGTGAAAAGGCCGGCCCGTTTGACTTGGTCAAAAGGTGGCGGGCCCGCCCATGGAAAGCCTGTTAACGGCATGTTCGCCTATAGCCCATTTACAACCCGCTAACCCAAGGGTCGTTACGCCCTATCCGAATTAGGCCCAGTAGCGTCATCTGGGCCATCCAATATGATTCTAGCCCCTTTTCACTTCTGGCCCATGTATGGCCCATGACATCTTTCGGCCCATATGAGGCCCTATGTAATTGTTGGCCTATTAATGGCCCGTGGTGAAACTGGCCCGCAATGAATAGTGTATCACTTTACACCCATTAACGGCCTGTGGTGAAACTGGCCCGTAATGAACAGTATATCACTTTATACCCATTAAGGGCCCATTATTCAGTTGGGCCATTTCCAACAAATGTTATCTTTCGGCCTTCTCAGAGCCCATTTATTCTTGGGCTCATTTCCAGCATTCGTTTACTTACGGCCTGTTACTGTCATTTTTTGCTTGTGGGCCAAATTCAGCCCGTGGTTACATCGGCCCGTTTGTGGTCCGTTAATACGTTGGGCCGTTTTCATAGCGTCATCAAATACGGCCTATTAACAATGGCCCGTTATGGTCATACCGCCCGTATAAGGCCCATTGATGATACGGCCCGTAGAAGGCCCATTGTTTCTACGGCCCGTAGAAGGCCCATTGTTTCTACGGCCCGTAGAAGGCCTCTCGCTTCTATGGCCCGTAGAAGGCCCATCTTGCTTTCTCTGACCGTGGGAGGCCCAAAGTCACTACATAAATATTACCCATGGTGTCGGTGTACTAAAGTAGGGTACCTTATTACCCGAACTTGTGCACGGGCGGTTGCAAAGACTTCGCAGCAAGGCTCGTCGGGCGGCCCGCCAAGACCCTCCGTCATTTCCACTTACTACCATTCAAGAACAAAGTGTCAACCAAGGAGACAAAGCCCGGCAAAAGGAGCTTGCGGGGAAGAACAAACTGACAAGAGGAGCTTGCTTGGAAGGCCAACAAGGCGCTCGGAAGACTTCTTGTGGCGCCCGTGGCGTCTGGCAAGGCCCGGCGACCGCAAGCTTGCCGGCGACACAAGAGAAGGGTCATGACAAAGGCGCTTGCAAGCTGCCACCTCTCACCCCCAAGCTCCAAATAAGATCCAACGACGTGTCACCCCAGGCCATCCGAGAGCACGTGGCGGTATTTGTCAGGCAGCCATGCGCGTCGCGGTGGCAAGCGGAGCCGACAAGGAGGCCATCGTGGCGATCGGTGGCACACCTAACGGTCGCTTCCTTGCCTTTGTGGAAACGACTGACGGGCATTAAATGCTCTTGTCCCCGCCGTCGAGTTAGGTAGGGGACATGTGCACAACAGATGTACCAACCCACGCTTTTACCTTTCTACCCTCTTTCTCGCTGCCACTGCCGGTGACCCCTTTGGACTATAAAAGGGAGGCCCATGCGCGTAGAAGGGGTTCCGCAGTTCGTCCATTCGGCGCACTCCAACACCATTACACGCCGCTCTCGAGCAAGAACAAATACAAACACAAAGCGGCGAGAGGGAGTTTTATCTCTCGGAGAGCTCGAAGCTGGGTAAAAAGCCCCATGCGTGTTGTCGCCGATCGCTCTGCGTCGCCCTCCGCTCCCTTGCCAGACTAGAAGGGGCCCCCCTGCCCCATATGTGCTCGTGCCCCACGACATCTTTGGCGCGCCAGGTAGGGGGCGTCGAGGTCGTGCGAACCTGATCCGGTCTCCGCGCGCGCTAAATCAGCATCTTCGTCGACATGCCACCAAAGAAGAAGCCTTCGGAGGTGGCCGCTCCGTCTACATCGATTATACCACCGCCGCAGGAGCAAACGGGCGGCGGAGTAGACGCCGTCGGAGGAGCGAGCGCTGACGGTGGGACTCGCATCGTCACCAGGTCCAAAGACAAGGCCCCGCAAGCGTCGGCGACCGTACGAACGCCCCGCCCTTCCCAGGAGGTGCAGGGTCGACAACGCCATGGTGTTCCTAGCACCGTGCTCGTGTTGGAACAAGCCCAAGCTGGTGGGTCGCGGGGCTCAAGACCAGCATGCACGCCAAAGATGTTTGGCGCGAGTGAGGTACTGATGCCCCGGGCGGGTGTTGCTCCTTCCAATCCAGTTGGGAGTCCGAGCACATCCCGTTCCTCACGCCGCTTCCGCCACCGCCACCTAAGATCGCAGAGAAGCGCCGCCCGAGCCAACCGCTTAGATTACCCTCCGGCGCCACACAAGATTGACGACTAGAGGATGACCATTTATAGCCTCATTGCTTCGCCAACGCGACAAGCCCCGCAACCGAAGCGCGCCGGGTTCTCGCAGGCGCCCAGCGCAAGCCGATGCCGATAAGACCGCTGGGGTGCCACCACCATGCACTCCCGCCCGAAGGCCGAGATCGCCGACTCGCCGGGCCAACCTCGACGCCGACTCCATCGCATCGTCGGACCCGCGAACCCGCCGCGATCAATGCCACGCTCTCCAAGAACGACGACACGAAGATGCTCAGACCTGATCGAGCGCGAGAAGAGAAGCGCTGGCGTCGATCCGACCAGCGCCACCAGGCCCACTGTCGATGTGCATGCACCGGGGAACCAGCGACTTGCCAGACGCGGCGTCAGTTGCCCTGCGTTCACCCGTGAGCTGCGGCAAGTCCAAAGGCCCAAGACCAAGAACTTCAAGCCGACGCGTGCGAGAAGTACGATGGCGGGATACATCCGTCGGAGTTCTCGGCGTCTACACCATCGCGGTGCAGAGCTGCCGGGCGCGACGAGAAGATCTCGCCAACTACTTCCGTTGGTACTCAAGCCCAACGCCGATCTTGGCTCATGCACTTGCCGGACAACTCCATTTCTTCGTGGGCGGACTGTGCCATCGGTTTGTCGGCGCCTTCACGGGCGGCCACAAACCACATGGCCAGAAAGCGATCTGCATCCGCTGCCCGTATGAGGAGAACCCCTGCGCAAGTACATACAGAGATTCAGCCAGTGCGGTGCAACATCCCAGATGTTCACCGCCATGGTTATCGCCAGCGTTCCATCAGAACGTGCGTAACCGCAGAATGAGGGAGGAGATGGCGATGTGCAAGATCAGAGACGTCAGTGAGCTGTACACTCTGGCCGACAAATGTGCACGGGCTGAGGAGGGGAGGAAAATCCCCGGAGAGACTGCAGGGGCGGAAGGATCTGACAGCGAGGAGGGCACCGCCCCGGCAAGGAAGAACCGGAGGCGGAACAACAGAAAGAGAAAGGCTAAGGACGTGCTGGTTGTTGAGCAGTCCGGCAACGAAGGCGGCTTCGGCAAGGCCAAAGCCAGCGACTCCGGCGAAGGCTGTGGTGGCCGCCGACAAGCAGGACGGCTTCGGCAAGCAATATTGCAAGATCCATCGCACCAAGGACCATGACCTCCAAACCTGCAAGAAAGTTAAGCAGATGGCGGAGCTACAGAAGGCTGAGTACGAGCGCCGCGACAAGGAGAAGGCCCAGAAAGGTGGCGGAGGATCCGGCAAGAAGCTTCCCGCCCGGGGAGGGCGCCACGGCAAACCCAAGCAGCGGCAAGGCGACAGACCTCCCCGGGGCCGCGACAAGGACGAAGAAGAAGATGAAGATGATGAAAGGAGGAAGATGAGATTGATGACTAGGAGTTTCAGAAGGCGACGGAGGTCTTGTGCATCGACGGCGGTGCTTCTCTGCACACCTCGCACCGCCAACTCAAACAGTGGGCACGAGAGGTGAGCGCAGCAGAACCATCCGTCGAATCGCGCAAGCCCCTCAAGTGGTCCATCACGTCCATCATCTTCGACGTTGAGGATCACCCTGATCGCATCACTGCGGTCGGGTGCCTGCCGATGTTGGTTTCGCCGACAATCCGCAACCTCAAGGTCACGAAGATGTTGGTTGACGGCGGGGCCGGCCTGAATCTGATCTCCTCCGCAGTGCTCAAAAAGCTCCAGATCCCCGACAATGAAGCTCAAGAGATGGTACCTTTCAAGGATAAATCCAGAAGGAGCAAGCCGAAGGGAAGATCACACCGCCAAGAACCTTTGGCAGCGAGCTGAATTTTAGGACGAGAGAGTCACATTTGACGCTGTTGATTTCCCATTACCCTACGATGGGATACTCGGCCGCCCGCTTGCCAAGTTCATGGCAGCCTCTCACTATGCCTACAATGTGCTCAAGATGCCCGGTCCGATAAGTGTTATTTCGTCACGGTGACAAGAAGGATGCACTTATCTGTGCACCGACAAGATCTACCAGAAGCAAAGAGCCGCGTGAGCACAAACCACTTGTCAAGCTCCTGGGGAAGAAGAAGAAACCCAAGTCCGGCAAAAGTAGCTCTGATGCCCACTCCGGCAAGCGCACCTCTTCGGAGTGCTGCGCTACCGTCGAGGACGCACCATCGAGCTCCACCAGCAAGTGCAAGAAGGCAAAGTCAGTTTTACCACAGACTAAATCCGGAGAGAATAGCTCTGGTGCCTACTCCGGCAAGCGCACTTCTCCGGAGTGTTGCGCTGCCGTCAAGGACGCACCATCGAGCTCCACCGGCAAATAGAACACAGAAAGCATTCAGTTCCGAATCTTTGAGTCCTATTCCTTGAAGGATCGTGCCTTGTATGGAAAACCTGTGCGCAGGGGAATCGAATCGTGGCTAAGTTGCGCCCTTAATCTGTTTCGAGTCCGCTCGACAATGAAAGCGCGCTGCAACTAGCCCGACGAGGTTTCTCGTCGGAGGCAACACCGCCAGCGGGCTGCTGATGTTCCGCACTCAGCAAGTGTGTTGGCACCGGCGGGTTCCCTAAAAGCGTGAGGGGGAAAACATACAAGGGAGGGAATCAAGGGAGAAGTGCAGCCTTGCCGGAGCGCAGAAGACGGGAAAGCTAAGTTGCCAAAGTTTGAATACAGAGCACCGTCAGTTTTAAATTTTTTATGTTATATTCCTTGAACGTCCGTGCCTTGTATGGAAAAACCTGTGCGTGGAGGAGCCGGCTCGTGGCTAAGTTGCGCCCTTGCTTTGTTTCGAGTCCGCTCAACAATGAAAGTCTTGCCGCAATCGCTCCGACAAGGTTTCTTGCGGAAGCAACACCGCCAAGAAGTCTTGATGTTCCGCGACTCAGCAAGCGTGTTAGCACCGGCAAGTTTCCTAGAAGCGTAGGGTAAAAACGTGCAAGGGATGTGACGGGGTAAAGGATGTAACATAGCAAGCCTTGCCGTAGGACATGCTTTGTGTGAAAAACCTGTGCGCGGAGGAGCCGGCTCGTGGCTAAGTTGCGCCCTTGATTTGTTTTCGAGTCCGCTCAACAATAAAAGCGCTGCAACTAGCCCGACAAGGTTTCTTGCGGAGGCAACACCGCCAAAGAAGTCGCTGATGTTCCGCGACTTAGCAAGTATGTATGCACCGGCAAGTTCCCTAAAAGCGTAGGGTAAAAACATACAAAGGATGCAACATAGCGAGCATTGCCCAGAATGAAGTTACATTACAAAAATAATTTATTGCGGCGCTGTCTAAGTTGTTCTCATGACTGAAATAACAGCGACAAGAAAAGAGCGTATAGCGCGACCGCACTGGCCTCGCAAGCCGGCATTGCTGGGGGCTGCGAGTACTAAGATTCCTTCGCGGCAAGCCAGGGTCCCCGGAGGCTGCGACGTCAGCGGCAAGAACAAAGAAAGGAGCACCGGCACCTGGGTCCCGACGAGCCAGTGTTGCCGGGGGCTGCAAGTACCAAGATTCACCCCCGGCAAGCCAGAGTAGCCGGGGGCTGTGATATCAGATAAGTTTTTCATCCCCCATCATGCATCCTCTTATGGACTAGGGAATGCGAGGCTGCGTCCTTGAACGAGCGTGCCTTGTATGAAAAACCCGTGCGCAGAGGAGCCGAATCGCGGCTAAGTTGCGCCCTTGAGTTGTTTTCGAGTCCGCTCAACAATACAAGTGCGTTGCAACTGACCCGACAAGGTTTCTTGCCGGAGACAGCACCGCCAGCGGGCTGCTGATGTTCCGCACTCAGCAAGTGTGCTTGCGCCGGCAAGTTCCCTCAATGCGTAGGGTGAAAACATACAAGGCACAGAATCAAGTAAAGGATGTAACCAGGAAAGCATTCCCCTTTTTCATTAAAAACATCCCATTCCAGTACAAGTCCAGAGATGATGAAAAACATGAAAGAGAGGATTACAAGTTTTAAATGCAGCTAAGGCCCGAAGGCTTACAAATTGAAAAGATAAGATGCCCGTAATCCCTGTCCTGTTCCTCTCTTCAGGAGGTAGGTCAAGGAGGCCCCGGCAAGAGAAGTTTGCCGGGAAGGGCAAAAGGGGCGCCTAGGTGAGCTACGGGTGCCAGAAGACACCAAGAGAACATCCCAGGGGCCAACCGGGGGCTCGGCGGAGACGGAGGCACCGGAAGCAGAGCTCGAAGACGGGCGGCAGACGCCGACCTTGCCGAGGGCACCACGCCTCGTATTCCGACTTGACGGCCTTGCCGCCACCCCTCTTCCTCTTCCGCAGCCTCCCTCGCCACCGCCCAAGGAGACGCACCCGGGAGTTCAAGGGCCGCGACCGGATGATGGGGTCGCCGGTGGTGCACGAGGCGACGCCCGACGCTTAGTCGGACCCGCCGCCCTCGTCGTCGTTGTCGCTCTCCTCCTCGTCACTCGCTGAGGGGAGTTCGCTATCGGAGGAGCTGTCCACGCAAAGATCTCGCCCGGGTGCCGGAGTCCCCAAAGACCTTGATGAAGAGGAGGTCGCCCTCCATTAACTTAAAATGGAGGGTAAACCCCGCCATCAAGCTGTGGATGCGGGCGAACGTCTTCCACCCACGATCAAGGTACATCACGCCGGGCCGGGATACGACGCTGACTCGCGTGTCGCCGATCCCGCAGCCCCTCATGCGCAATCCCAGCGTCTCGGGCGGTCCGGCCCATCGCGCCAAACGGAGCCGAAGCCGGAGGCGACGACGAGGTGCCCGCGCGAGCTTGATGAAGAACTCCCAAGGTCGCCCCCGTGTGGACCGCCGGAGGAGAGGAACCGCCGGCGGAGGCGACGCCGACGCCGCCCGGCCGCCTCTTCCCAAGACTCGACCTCGCCGTCGGCCTCGCCCATGACCTCGCCTCCCTCTCCCCTTGGGGCTGGTTCTCGCCACCACAGCGCGGGATAGGAGGGATGCGCTGCTGGCGACTCTCGCCACCACCGATGAAGGACCAGATTCCTTCCTCCATGGCGGATGAGGGAAGGGTAGCGAGTTGAAGAAAGGAGAAGATGAGGAAGTGCGGATTTTTGCGCCCCTTCCGCCCTTTTAGGAGCGAGGTGGGGCTCGCCGCCCGCCAACCAATCAGAGCACGGGGAGAGCAGGGAGTCGGGGCCGACCCGCTGCCTCCACCCGTGACGGCTCGATTTCCCACTTCCACCGCCCACGACCCCACGCGCATGGGGGCCGTGTGGCGAAGATGCAGAGCCGAGGCGATGGATGAGGTGACCTCGCCCCACCTCGTGATCACAGGGGAGGGCGCCTTAAAACTCGCGCACGCCACCCACTCCTCCCACGACGCCGCAATTGACGCGCGCGCTGGGGGCGCGGTGGAAGCGGAGTGGTTTTGTGTGGACCCAGCCGCGGTGCCGTGACTGCTTTTGGGCCCAGCCCAACAGCGCTCGGCACCGTGTATGGCCCAGGCCCGGGGGCTCCTGTCGGTGTACTAAAGTAGGGGTACCTTAGTACCCCGAACTTGTGCACGGGCGGTTGCAGCACCCCGCGGCAAGGCTCGTCGGGCATCCGCCAAGACCCTCCGTCATTTCCACTTACTGCCATTCAAGAACAAAGTGTCAACCAAGGAGACAAAGCCCCGGCAAAAGGAGCTTGCCGGGAAGAACAAGGCCCCGGCAAGAGGAGCTTGCCGGGAAGGCCAACCAAGGCGCTCCCAGAAGACTTGCCGTGACGCCTCAAGGCCCCGGCAAGGCCCGGCGACCGCAAGCTTGCCGGGCGACAAGAGAAGGGTCGCGGCAAGGCGCTTGTCAGCGGCAAGGCTGCCACCTCGCACCCAAGCTCCAACGCATCCAACGACGTGTCACCCTGTGGCCATCCCAGAGCACGTGGCGGGCGCCAGGCAGCCATGCGGTGCGAGGTGGCAAGCGGAGCTGACAAGGAGGCCATCGTGGCGATCGGTGGCACACCTAACGGTCATTTCCTTGCACTGTGGAAATGACCAAACGGGCATTAAATGCTCTTGTCCCCTGCCGTCAGAGTTAGGTAGGGGACATCAGGCACGCAGATGTACCAACCCACGCTTACCTTTCTACCCCTCTCTATGTTGCCACCGCCGGTGACCCCTTTGGACTATAAAAGGGAGGCCCATGCGCACGTAGAAGGGGTTCCGCAGTTCGGTCCATTCGACAGACCCAACACCATTACACGCTCGCGCTCTTGAGCAAGAACAAATACAAACACAAAGCAAAGCGAGGAGTTTTATCTCTGGAGAGCTCCAAAGCCGGGTAAAAAGCCCTCAAGTGCCGTCGCCGCGATCCGCTCAAGGTCGCCCTCCGCTCCCTTGCCGGACTAGAAGGGGCCCCCCTGCCCCATAGGTGCTCGTGCCCCGCGGCACATGGTTATTGTGGCCTACTTTTAAAAAGAACTGCATTGACTACAAGCAAACAAATAAACAAGACAACAAGGAAATAAATAAGCAAGCAACTTATGCTAGGCTATCACGACTGTTACACATATTACATCCACTAGGCATCAAAGTTCGCCACCAGTTCAAATATAGGGAACAAAGCAGCATATCATATACACTGGTTGTCAAAGTTGGTGACCAGCGCAAATAGACGCCGCAGCAAAACGAATCCAGAACTGAAACCACTTCAGAAGATCTCAAGAAACAATATCCTAGGTACCCAATATGTTGGCAAGATGCTTAGCAAGCTTATTAACTTTCTCTTGTTTGGCGCTTAAATCCTCCAGTGCTTGTTGTTGCACCAAAAAATATGCATCTGAATTCTGCAGGGACTTCCTCAGTCCTTGAGCTTCCTATCGCAAAGACATCTCGATCGATGTCTTTCAACTTGAAGTTGAGACTCAAGAAGACGAACCGATTCAGCAAATGAGTTCAAGAGCTTGTGCCAGCATGAGTGGCCAGAACTCGAACACTACATCAAGACAGACTTTTGGGTTCCCTCACCGTTGTCAAGATAGTTTTATCGACTTTCTTGGAGACCAACAGGATGTCTCACTATCTTGAATCTTATCTCAGACACTTCCTTTACCATTGGATAACGTGGTATCGTTTCTCCAATATTTTGTCTCAGATTCTAAAAGAGAAACAAGCGGATACATCACATGTTTACTATGTTGTATATGAAACTCATTTTGGTAAATGAGTTCAATAGTAAAGTGGACAGGATAACAAAGATGAAACAAGCATATATCTATGTACCATGGTCACTTTATGGTCTATATCATTCTAGTTTTTGTTGCCAAATCAAGATAGAGACACAGTTCAAATAATATTTGTTCAAGACAAAGCAGAATAGCCAGAATATAAGTGTGGGTAACTATAGAGCAATAACAACACTTGTAATGTGCATGACATGAGAACATAACTATTTATTCAATTAAAACCGAAATCGACATAGAGCAGGTTACAACAGCAAACTAGTTAAAGAAACAAGTTTAAAACATACCTGTTGCACCATTGGAGTTTCAGTTCCATCCTTCAAATTTGAAAATAGTTGGTATGAGTAAATACAGTAATGTAAGAGCAAAGGAGTATGAACCATAGCTACAGAACCTGACCTGAGAACAAATCTTCTTCTCCTTTAAGCGTTGAGTTGGGATTCGGAGTGGTGGTCCTCATGCTTTGGGCACTGCAGTTCCCTTACTAACTGCTCATGCTTGGGTGCTCTGTGGTGGAGACGGTATTGTGTCAACTGGAACTGGGTTACTATCTGCCGGGGTTGGGGTTAGAAGGGGTGTAGCTGGTTCTTTGTCCAACTAGGTAGGGGTACAATCTGCGAGAGTCTGTGTTATGTGTGGTGGATCTGGTCCTTGGGCAAGTACAACCGTGGTTCTATCTGCATCAACCGGTAGCACTATCTTTTCTGAAGACCGTGTTGTTACTCCCTTAGATACTGCCATCACGCTCTCCAATTCAAATGGCTGATAAACAAGAAAAGTAATTGAAAGTATAGACATTGTATGATAGACAGGTGCAATGGATAGTGGGGAATAAAATAGGGCATGAAATAATTCATATTTATGTTGTCTAACCAAACAGGATAGCATGACACAATTTCACATATATGATGGCTAACTAAACAGGATAGCATGACACAATTTCACATTATGATGGCTAACTAAAAAAGATGGAAAGACATAGTTCAAAATATGAGACTATGTAAACAGGATGACATGACATAACTATATAATGTGTTTATTAAATAGGTTGGCATGCCATAATTCACATACATTCATGGATAGAGTGCCATAATTCTAAATATGATGACTGTAAACACTAAACAGGATGAGATGATATAACTATATGATGTCTTTATTAAATGGGTTGCATGCCATAATTCAGATAGATGATGTGTATGTACTATGTAAACATGATGGCATGATATAATTCAAATATATGATTTATATGTAAGTTAGTAAGCAGATGGCAATCCATATGATGTAAAAACTAAGCAATGCAAGACAACATGCATGACATGGGTAATATAACCCTGCCAAGTTTGAGCATAGACCTCAGGGGGGGAAATAGGACTGCTCATCAGTCTCTGAATCCTCCTCTGAGGAGCTCTCTCAGAATCAAAGAAGATGTCTGCTTCAGCAGGTAGCATTGTCTGCTCCGAATACCTTGTTTTCACTCCAGATACTTCCATCACCGCTTCAAATGGCTAATGCACAAATGGAACACGTAATACAAAAAAATGATAGCATGATATAATTCACATACATGATGATTGGCTAAACAGCATGGCATTGCATAATTCACATATATAATGCCTTTGCAACAAGATAGCATTGTATAATTCACATACATAATGTCTTGCAACAAGATGGCAATGCATAATTCACATATATGGTAATTAGACACTGAACAGGTGGCATTCACACAAAGCATGTGTAAACTAATCAAATGACATAGCAATGTGAGACACCATACGCACGATATGAGCAACATAACCCTGCCAAGTTAGAGCATACACCTCGGGGGGGAATAGGACTGGTCATCTGTCTCTGAATCCTCCTCTGAGGAGCTATCTGAAACCAGCGAGATATGTGCTTCGTCAGATAGCATAGTCTGCTTAGAAGACCTTGTTTTCACTCTAGAATTTGCCATCACCGTGTCAAATGGCTGATGCACACGAAGAGCAGTTGAATGTACTAACATTGTTGACAAATGTAATATGTAACAGAAAAAAGGATGGTCTGATATAATTTACATACAAGATGACTGGCTAAGCAGGATGACATTGCAAAATTCACATATATGATGCCTGGCTAAACAAGATGGCGTTGCATAATTCACATAAACGATGAATAAACTAAACAGATGGCATTCGCATAAAGGATGTCTAAACTAAGCAGATGACATATTTGATGTATAAAGTAAGCAATGCAAGACACCATATGCATGATATAACCAACATTAGTATGCCAAGTTAGAGCGAAGACCTCAGGGGGTAAATAGGAGTTATCTTCTCCTTCAATCCCCTCGTAATGTAGATATCTTCCTCTCGACATAATCCAAATGCGTGGGGGGGCTGCCTTTGCGCCTACCATGGAGCGACGCCTGCATGAAATTATATTGCCACGCAAGGCTCATCTCTTTTGCTCTACATGTTTAGTTCCATTGTTTACAATAACTGCTATGCATAGGAATAAAACATAGTGAGATTATGTAAGGAGTGCATGCAAATCCAGAGTGATGGTAGCAACTCGTGGATAGACCCAAAACCAATAATAGCGAGCAGATAATGGCTTCAGCTTAAAAATACGATAATGGCTTTTACCTTTGTTTGTTTCCCACCCAACATGAAACTCATAGTAGACACCGGAGATTAACCAGATAGTAGATAGATACTATTGATAGCGGCCCCGATATGTACCCCACAACCATTTAAAAACTCAAGTTTGACCATTAGTTTGGAGCTGACTCAGAGTCTAATCGGTGAACAGGACGATAAAGTAGCATGTAATATTAAGCGATGCATAACGTAAGTAGATACAAAAGAGTGCGACCTCTCTTGCGGACCCGTGTAGTCCTCGAGGTCATCTGCTCAGTTGATGATGGTAATGCAGTTTTCATGGCTGCCAACGGCGGGGAAGAAGATCTGAGGCGGCGAAAGTTAGTCTGGAGGACGGATCCTCGCTTGGCCGGACCCTTCGTCGTTGGAGCACCGAGCTGGGTGGACGACGTGCAGCAGAGGGGACAAACCATGCAAGGTTTTCTTTGACAACTATCTCGTAAGAGAAGTAATTCTGTAAGGGCTCGTTTGAATTGGAGGATTCCAACAATGCAGGATAGGAAATAGACAGAATAGGATAGGAATGCACGTGCAAAACAGAGAATTTAAAACATAGGATTTCTCGCTAACTGGGTGTTTGATTCACAACAATTGGAAGATCACAGATGCAAAGAAGCATGGTGAGATTAAGTCAAACCACAAGAAAATGTACGGTTATAATGCTATTATGCTACTATCTCTTAGTCTTGTGCTTCATGAATAGGAATTTGAAAAGGAGGACAAGTGAAAATTAAAATTCCTATGTTTTTTCTTTCAAGGAGACACTAAATGAACAAATCCATGTGATCAGTGGACAATATATATAACATGTAGAGTAAAAAAGAGATGCAACAAGTGTACAACCTCTTTGGCGTAGCCATGTCGATCTCAGCGTGATTGGGTTGGCCGGTGAGGATGCTCCGGCTGACTTTGTTGTCAGAGGAGGGGAAGAAGATCTTAGGCGTCTGGAGATGGAGCCCGAGGTACTGCTCCACTGTGATGGAGGGTTTCGCCGCTGGAGCATCTCCGTGAGTTGTACGACGCCGAGGTCAAGCAGACAAGAGAGACAACGAACAATGTTAACTCGAGTGGAATTCTAATAGCATCTCTAATACATGACGAAAATACATAACCACAAAGTGCTAGATGTAAAATATATCAGCCGCCATCTCTGAACTTAACTGTCAAACCGAACTTAATCGTCAAACCGAACATAACTGTCAAACTGAATTTTGTTGTTGAAACTGAATTTTGTTGTCAAACCGAACGCACTAGCAAGGTGAGGCTACACGCCGGTCGATCGACTTTTTCATCTCTCGTCACGATTTTGCAGCCATTGGATACGAAATCAAGGGCTGCTGTTCATCTTCAACCTCCACCCCGAGCCGCCACCACCACCGGCCAAACAAAGAGCCCCCGCCGCCCACGGCGGCGGTGCGCCGCCCCGCCCGCCAAAACACTCCCCACCACCGTCCGCCGCCCGCCCATCTCTCTAGCCCCCGTGCCGAGCTTTTTCTTCGGCGATCCCCACGCCACCACCCCGCCAACGCCGGCGACCACCGCCCCCATCCTAAACCCTAAGATAGGTAGTGGGGAACCTCTCCGGCGAGCCCCCCTCCCCGCTACGGCTGGTTCTTCCTTCACCCAGGCAAGCCCACCCCTTGAAAATTGACTGGCCCAAAAGTCGATTCACGATCGAGGTGTAGCAAATCGAGCAGCATCGCAAGCAAGAGCAGAGCGAGAGCAAAGAAGCGAAAGCAAGAGCAATAGCAAGAGCGCATCAGCAGGGACCGAGAGCAAGAGCAGAGCAAGCAGCATGAAGCGAGAGCTAAAGTAGCAGCAGCTCCTATCGATGTGGATGCCACCGCCGAGGAGCGACGCCGGAGAGGAAGTGGTCATGACACCGCCGTGGATGGAGCCGCGCGTGTCGGCTCGGGACCGAAGCGCCCAGCAGACCGTGAGATCGAATCAAGAAGAAAATGCGCGATTAGTGTACAACCTCTTTGGTGGCGCCAATTAGGCCGCAGCTTCATCCAAGGAAACGGTGATGATGATGCTCTTCCGGTGGTGCGGTGAAGACGGCGGTGTGGGAATGGAGGTGGCGCGAAGACGAGGGGAACGTCGGGCAGGTCCTTGGAGGTGGAGGACGGTGGTGAACCGGCGGACGATGAGATCGACGATGGATCCTCATCCGCACGGTGGATGAGGGACGCCGAGGTGTTGATGTGGATGACATCGTCGGGGAAGAGGCTCCTACCGGGTGGTGGACGGAGCAGGTGTGGGGTTTTGTCGCGGGTTTTCGCGCCCTCGGTGTCTGAATGGGTGGGCGGATGGGATGGCGTGGGGAACCATGGCTTAGAGACGCGATTGTCCGAAATGTGGGTAAGTTACGAAAGTACCCCCACCGATTTGAGGCGGTTCTTTCATTCAGGGTACCACGGGCATTTCGCGTGTCGGGATTTCACAGAGGTGGGAGTTTTCACGCGTTGTAATTTCGAATAGCAAGGCGCTGGTTGAGATGGAGGAGTTGTCGAGCACAACGAGACAAAGATATATCTTAAATATTTTGGGCTAACAAGGCGTTGAGTTGAAATTTCCTGACAAGCCTAATATGTACTGTACCAAATCAATGCGACTACAAATGTCATTCAAAACTTTGAATTCATGTTATGTTCAATTAAAATATTTCGCCACGTGTATAATGCATGCAACCTACTACTCAAATGAACGCTTTTAGTGCATTCCAAACGATATACTACCGCTTCAATATGAACTAAATTTGAATAAGATCTACAAGAATGATTGTTGTGAAGTCAAAGCATTTGAATTCATTTCTCTGCTTTTAATAAGATCTACAATCATCATTATTGTCAAGTTAAACCATAGTTTGTGTATTATCTTCACAAAGACACCACATGATTAGTCTCGAGTTACATATGAACTATGTGTACTATATGAACTCGAACTAGATTTTTTGAATCCACTTTATTTTGATTTCAAATCACATTACATTTCTAGCTTTAGCTAGATCTTCATAATCTAAACCATGTCTCATATGTATAATGTGTTTATCACATTATGTATGGTGCCCCGCCCCTACGCCTACAAGTATTTAGATGTGAGTTGCAAACACCACACATTACCACAAATTTAAATAAAATGTGAGAATGTTCGATATATAGTATTGTTTAGATTGCTCGATATTTAGTTGTAAGCTGCAAACGCCGCACATTATCACAAATTCAAATAAAATGTGAGATTGTTTGATGTATAGTATGGTTTAGATTGTTCGGCATTTAGCTGTGAGTTGCAAACGCCATGCATTATCACATTATGGTATAACATGTGCACAACACGTGTATCACCGCTATATTCATGCATGCAATGTTTAAAACACTATGATCTCCTATTCAAATATATGAATCCGCTTTCATATCAAATTATGATCTTTGTTAGTCTCTTACACCCACACAATCCTCTAACCTTTGTAGCTACCACTAACTTTCTCTCGTGCATGCACACGCCCTCCTCGCCCTCCCCCTCCCTTGGCATTCTACCCACCGGGCACATTCATTTTTTCTTTAGGTTGTTCTCCCAGAGTCTCCACAACTCCTTTCCGACACACACCAATCGATAAACCTCTCCAGCGATGCCTGCCTAAAGCATACACACACAGCTTCAATCTGCTCCTTTATGTGTCCTTGCCCCGTGTCTCTCATATGGTCGACACACGTAAACTCTCGCCTGCTTTTTCATCGATCTCACAACCGCACACTCCTCCCTATCTAGCTAGTAGTTGGGCCTCTCGCACCTCCTCCTAGCTCCATTCTCTCTCGCTCATCCGCCTTGCCGGGCCTTATTTGCCTCTAACAAATGGACGACACCGACCGATCTCTCGCTATACATATAGCCGATAGGTCCTTATAACTCATTTTACCCACACATCGATCGATCTACCTCATTAGTTGTGTCTCTCCTTCCTCCGACAAACAACAATTGATCTACCGATCTAGTTAGGTTTGCTTACCAAACACATGGTTCCCTTCATCATCCATGGATGCGCCCCGACAGATCTATCATGCACAGCACACACGGAAACACATCCCCACTCTTATTGATAACATTGCGCTCCACCTCGCTTGTCTAGTAGGCCTCTCCCAACATCTCCGAGAAGCAACTCCATCACCCATCCAAAGACTCTACCCCTCTCCCTCCCTCTCCCTCCCTATCTCTCTCTATCCCATCATATTTCTCGTCCTTCAGTTATGTATGGATGTCGACCGATCTCCCTCAAGACATAGCTGGGTCTCTCCTTCTCAACACATATACGAGTCGTTCTACCTCTAAAGTTAGGCATCCGCCTACCCTCCCCCACCCCCCCCCCCACACACACACCGATACATCAAGCGCCTAGTCATGTCTCTCACGCCACACACAAACTTGACATGTGCCCTCTAACGCTCCTGAGGCCAGTCGCCCTATATCTTTGACTTGCACACACACAATTTCGATGGCTCTCTTCATCGATCTCGCACCCACCCACTTGATCCTCTCTTCGACTCTATTGATAGCTATGACCCCTCCCTCTCTTCTCGTGGATTTCTCGACCCTCTATGTATGATATGGATAGGCCTCCATTTCACACACATTGCATGCAAAGTTTTGTTTGAGATGTCATCGACACATATTCCCACAAATAATTCACGAAATCAACCCCCACCCCACCCCACCCCCACCACAAAACAAAAACATTTACTTAACGCGGTTTGTATCTTCACACACACCCACGAGGTGGGGGACGGCACGGAGAGAAGAGATGCATGCACGTGCACGATTCTCCCTCTTTTCCCAACCACACCAGCTGGTACACGGTGGAGCTCATTTCAGATTTAAAAAGGCAGCCCACGTGGTAATTTGGCACGGTAATCGTTGTCCACTTGGTGGAGGGGGATCGCCTACCACGGGTGAACAAACAAATTGCGACTTGATGCGTTATGTTAAATTTAAAAAAAGAGGCAAACCATGTGGGGCCTACCTTAGAGGCAAGGCTCTATACACTGGAGTACTTTTGATGTGTCCCGTCAACTCGCAGAACGAGGAGAAGCTTGCTTAGTACGCCGTCTCCCCAGCCCACGGGCGCGGTGGCTCGCAGGATGAGGTGAAGCTTGCACCTCCTTACGCCCGCTCACTCGCCCATGCGCGCGGTGGCTCGCAGGACGAGGAGAAAAATTTACTACTCCCTCCGTTTACTCCTCGTCCCTACTACCTTGGTTATAGAGATTATATCATATTGTTTGGAATATATATGTCCTTTAGTAGATTTCAATATGAACTACTAGTACATACTCCAAACACTGATGTATATAGACGTATTTTAGAGTGTACATTCACTCATGTAGTAGCACTCTCCCTCGCCCCTCGACCCTCGCCCACGTGGTGGACATGTAGCAATTCATTCGGTCTCATATAGCCAGAACGATATATACTGCACTACCATTATTTCTCGACTTCCCGAAGAGGCGAAGAGCCAATCGCAAGGTTAATATTTTGGAGATGTCAAGCGCAAGGTTATAGGAGAACGAGTAGTAGGTTTCGCGTCATTTATAAATAATTTTTTTTCTTCAGTGGCACGTACGCAATATGATAGGTTCATATGGAGAGAAAAGGAAACCGCTCCACTATATACATAGTCAGGACGGGCCAGCCTACACGGTTGCTTGCTGGGGTTGCTCTCTTCACACTCTCTCGCACAAAACGACTGTGGCCACATCTCTAACATCCCGGTGAATCACGTCCGCTTGGGGAAGGGGTGGATGCTTAGTGTAGATGCGGTGGCCGTCGCCGATGGTGAAAACCCACTATCGGCATGTCCCGATCAGGGGTCCCCGCCGTTCTCTCTCACAAAGCCGGTGAGGTTGCCTTCGCCCCTTGCTCACCGCCGTGACGTGGGCGATTGCCGCCTCCGCCGCCTCCTCAAGGTTGAGCTACGCCCCTCGTGTACAACTCCCTTTACAGCCGACTTGCACCATCGCTCCAGCTACCCACATCACTCCCTCGTGGATATTTCTCTACTTCTTTGCCCCGCACATACCGATACCTCTATCGGCTTCTACGCATCAGATTTGTGATGAGTTTATGTCTCATCAACTAGTCCCAGTAATCTTATTCTAATCACGCTTCTTCAATTTCTTTGCCAGAGGGATGCTCATCTCGATTTTGGTGAAACTGCACAAAATGATCCGATGGTCAAAAGGTTGCAAACTTCATTTATTAGGAAGCTCGAACGTTGCCAAAGAAATTGAAGCCCGGTCAGGTTCACGGTTCAAGGGCTAGGGACTGCATGGATTTTTTTTTAGCTGCCTCTGCTCCAAAATAAGTGTCAACTTTAGTAGTAGTACAACTTTGTACTAAAGTTTGCACAAAGTTGAGACACTTATTTTGGAACGGAGGAGTACATATTTGCTATGATCTGTCAATCATTGAGATGCAATAGCATGCATGTTAGTCTCATTTGTATTTGATGAAATGTTGCAACGGGCAACCTTGGACGCAAGATACATGTAACAGGAGCTGGAAACTTCATAGCATTGTACAAATTTATCTCGCTGATAAATTACAGTACGTACTAGTACTATACTAGTACTTCCTCCGTTCCTAAATATAAGTCTTTGTAGAGATTTCACCATGAACCACATGCGGATGTATACAGATGCATTTTAAGTGTAGATTCATTCATTTTGTTCCGTATGTAGTTCACCTAGTGGAATCTCTACAAAGACTTCTCTACTAGTAATAGCTAGCCCCCACTACTAGGAATTCTCTATCCTCTCCTTGAGCCACATCAGCCGTTAGATGAAGTAAATCAGTCATAATAGTCGTCTGATCTAGACGTTGAGAGGCTCCGCACTAAGCCACATGCAAGCATGCAGAAATACCGTGGCACATGCATGTGAGTAGGTTTTAAATCACATCAACATGTCTGCATGCAAGCATGCACCGGTAGCATGCATGTAAGTGAGCTTTTAAGTCCCATTAACATGTCCAAAAGAAAAATATAATCCCATTAGGCTAGTCATAGTGGGGAGTAACTTAGACTAGTGTCATGCATATGACACTAGTCTTTGTTACTACCTTCATAGTGTAATATCATAGATGATAACATTTATTACATTATAGACTCATTTTGCTTTGGGTTGCATTATGTTACAGTAACATATTATGTTACTCCAAACACCTCTTTCCTCATTAACTCTATGCCACATAAGCAAACCTGTCTTGAAATGCGCTATGTTACTTGCTAAGTTACTCCCACTATGACCAGCCTTATGCAGTAGGAGTTGGCTGATCTCTCTTCCTTACGTGGGATGATCTAAATGATGATGGGAGTTTATTTAGTTTGGCTACCACATTTGTCATGAGGTTATAGAATATTTTTTTAGTTCTATGAAATCGATAATTTTGCACAGAGAGATATACCGCTGTTCCGCGGCAACGCGGGGGGACTCATCTAGTAATATTTAGGAACGGAGGGAGTACTATGTAAAGAGTTAGGTGTCGCACGGTGATAGTGTGAGGTGGGCCATGTAATCACTGAGCCTGTGTGTTTTCACTGCTCTTGCACTCTTCCGCTGTAAGAATGGAGAAAATTGTAATCTACTACCTCCTTTCGCCGAAAGCGTGGGACATCCAGCAGTCCTACCACCTCAGTAATAAAGACCAATGAGCCACAAATCACATAGACCCAGCAAGAAGTTGGACGGACAAAGCAACCATCACTCTTACGCCAAGGAGAGGTCGCGTCCGCTCTTCCCGCATGAATGCGGCAGCAATTCTTTGGAGCGGCGCCGACTGCTTGGTGGGAAGCACGCATGATGGCGATGGAGGGGCTTTGGGTGGGCCAAAGCTAGTTAGGAGCAGCATGACACTGTCCAAGATGTCCCTACGGACACGCCTGAAACGACAGGATGAACCGACTCTCGCTAAAATCGCACACTACACACCATCTCTCAGAGGAGTAGGTCGATCTGTCGCACTCTCTAACACACACATGCTATTAAACACACACACGCACACGCACGCACCTTGGTCCCGTTGCACCTTCTAATGTGACTTATTACACCTAGACGGAGGGAGTAGTAAGTATACGAGATACGGTGGCACACTGACTTAAGTCGAATACAAGTGCCCAAAATTTGTGTGCATGTTATAATTAGGATTCACTTAAAATAGTACGTGAGCGAACAGAGCGATCAATTGGATAGTGTTCCCGAGCAGTAGCGAGATGTGTGAGGTAGTAAGATACCACTACTAGGGAAAACCCTAGCATTAGCGCGTGTTTTGTGCCCACTAGTAGCGCGGGGGGCCGCGCTACTAATAAGGCGCTACAGTTATTGCTTAGCAATGAACGCTGCGCAAAGACGCTGCCATCGCTAGGACAAATAGTCAAAAGATTTGTTCAAGACCACGCCATCGCTAAGGTAACTACTTGCGCCGTGTTTTCCTTCCATCTCTACTATTATTTTTTATTTTTTATTTTTAGTGTATTTATGCGCCATCATACAAATATTGGTACAATACCAACTGTTATGAGGTTTACATCATTATGTCCATAACAAAGGTGTCAATGAAGGTGGATTAGGTTCGAGTGGAGGCAATATGTGGTGCATGTCAAAGTATACTACTAATCCAAACTTGATCTAGTTTGGACTAGTAGTACTTTCGATGTGCACCACATGTTGCCTCCACTTGAATCTAATCCGCTAGCACAAGCTATTTAATTATCATCATAGTCATTACCACCAACAAGATTTATTTAATCAAGACTAACACTAGCTAATAATAATCATCATAGTCATTACCACCAACACTAGCTATTTTATCATCATAGTAATAGTGTAGCACATCATCATCCTCAAACTCATTTCTAGCTAGCTAATCACTCCTGCTTGCTCTCTCTTAGGTAAAATAACATAAAACATGTATAGCTCTCTCCTCGATCAAACCGAGCATGCAGATGAACTCGCTCTCCTAATCATGGGTAGCGATCCGCTTGTCGCCCCTAGTAATTCTCAAGCCCCCATCACATATTTGGTCCAGCTTTGCACTATTAAGCATCCGTCGCTAATCTTGAATGCACTAAAGTAATCAGAGGATATCTTGGTCGAAGTCGATAATACTCATGGTACCTTTAGTCTCGATCCCATAAGGCACAAAATTCATCGGAGTCCTCTCGTTGAAGAACATCGACGGTAACATACTTAGCAATGAAGTTTAGCTTCAAAAATAATGTTTGGAAAAGATGCACCGATGACAAATAGTAAAAACCTTACCATCCTTCCTAAATAGATGTGACTGTAGTTCATTACTTAACACTATTGGTCACACATTTTCAGATAACATTTCTAAATGCAGAAGAAAATTTGTCTTGACAAGATCAAGATCCTCAAGCCACGAAACATAATGACCGAGCACCTCGCAGCTTGAGTTCAGCCCAGTGACAAGATACGGTCCCGCTCTACCAAGCTACCGGACATGTTTGCTTGCAATCAAATAAGTCGACAATACAAATTAGTTGTCAACTATTTTGAATAAACAATATCAAAGACATAAATATGGTTGAGAAACTTACATAATGGTATAATCGAGGTATTTGCACATCGACCAGATGTCGGTATTACCTTCAATATCATCTTCCTGGACGAATATCAAAGGTGATAACCATATCGTGCTCAAATGCATAAGTCTTGCATAGTGCTCGCCATGTTTTGCATCCAAAATAGGTGTAGTCGTCTAATTGTATAACTTTGCATGGAAAATATAACCATGCTCGGTCTTCAAGTAAACTTTCTTTTCCTCCATACTATGACCGAAACCTATCTTATCCAATACAAAAACTCTTGCATGGCAGGGATACGCTTAGTAGAATAGTAAAAAATATAAGTTGAAGCAAATGAAGCAGATGTCATGCTTAATTACGAAAAAAGACTTGTCGCTAGGACTTCATCAGATCCACTTCAAGTTCTCGCCCAGCTTTGATGTCAAGCGCCTATCATCATCTAGGAAGATTCCGTCAGACATGCCAAGGCTGCCTTTTGCGGTATTTGCAAATACCAAATCCTTATCGTTGTCGACATTTCCTATGTTCATAGTTAAAACATTAATTGAAAATCGATCAAGACAACTACCAAGATACTCAACACACAAATTGGGCACTCGATATTTCCTACATATTCGCACAAGTCATGCCAAAATTCACGGAAAAATCCGCATGACCTTTGCTAAAATAGGACATATCGAAGCGCTGAAATTTGCCGAACGGAAATGAATCAACACTCCGCAAAACATAGGCCACTCAAGGTGTAACCGCAAACATGACCGCCACTTGATATTGAGAAACACAAGATATACATTTCAAAATATCTTATAGGACTCAAATTAGCATGCATTCTCAATAAGCAAAAGTAAATCATCTCATGTGTCAAGACATCGTCAATATTATCACTAATACATCACTTAATAGTGTCATACATATAACATCACTAATACAACTAAAACTCTAGCACACGACGGGTATCGGCGCGCGCGGTGGACACCCACAGAGAAGGCACCATCACGGGATCATAGCTCCAAAGAGATCCCCGGAGAACTCGCTGGGTATTGGAGAACGGCTGTGCTCCAACGCAAACAAGTAGCGCATTTAATGTGCGATCCTCCTCATCGACACGGTGACGCACCACCTCCGCGGAGTCCTCGAGCCTCGGATCATCATCGCCCACGCGACCGCCACCAAAGAAGGTTCGGTCAACGACAGTCGGCTCACCAACCTCGCGCCCCGGTAGGTAGCGCCCTAGTACCACCCGGCGGAGCCAGGTCCGACATGGCCGATCCGGTCAAGGTGTGTCGTCTGCGCCGACTCGACGACGAGGATGCGGATAGGCATCGCCCACGCCGAGGCGGGAAAAATTGCTTTAACTAAAAAATCACCTAATTAGTACCTAGTTCTTACTAACTAGTTCTTACTAACTAAATAGAAGAAGGTCAAATTTTACTCGTTTTATTATGCATTACACTAGTGTTTATTCATCATCTAAGAAAACATCACCTAAGAAAAAATCCCAGCCGCATCTGTATCCAATTCATTTCCACCCATAGATGAACCCTAACTTTTTTTTTGCGGGTGATGAACCCTAACTATTTGATGCAACTAAAATTTTAAGAACCCTATCTAGGCAGAGGTAGGGGAGGGGGAGGAGCAGGCATGCTCACCTCGATTGGGTGCCTGCGGCGAGAGAGGGGCAGGCGGCGTTGAGGTCAATCGGGCTTGGGGCTCGGGCGCACGACGGAGGGCGGCGTCGAGGTCGGGGCCGGGGGCGGCGTCCGGGGCGGCACTGAGGTCGGGGGAGGGGGCGGCGTTGAATCCGGGATCGGGGGCGGCGTAGAGGGTGTGCGAAGAGCGTGTGGCGACCGACGGGCGACGGCGGTGGCGAGAGCGGAGGAGTTCGATTTGGGGGAAATGGCCGTGGGGAAGGACGAACGCGGTGGTTAAGTCAGAAGTAGCAGTAGCGCATTCCTAGAAGCCTGCCATCGCTATATTAGCTACAACAAGATTCTCGGGATACGCGCCATCGCTACTACTTTCTCCTTTTTCCCTTTTTCACTTATTTTTCTTCAAATTTTATTTTTTTCCTTTCACCTTCTTCTATTTCTTTCATTTTCAATTACCTTTCTATTTGCTTGTCATTTAATTTTATATCCTTTAGTAGTAGCGAAGTTTAGAGCAAAACACGCCGCTACAAAGAAAGTAGTCAGAAGCGGTTCCATATAGATCGCTACTACTATGTGTACCATATCGGCTAAGCCGTGAGAATTTTAGTAGTAACGCAGTATGCAGCGAGACGCCGCCATCGCTATGACGTTATCTCAGTAGCGCTGTCCCAAAGAAGCGCCATTGCCGCTACTTAGCACCAAATAAGGTTTATTTGACCCACGCTACTGCTAAAGTTCTGTGTATAAGGTTTTCCCTAGTAGTGTACACCGCTTTTAATTTTTCTTATTAATTTGTTTGTTTCACCCTCTGACTGGTGGGACCCAACGTACTATGTGGAGAGAGGTAAGGTGACTAAGGCTGCATTATTTCTACACCACTGTGGATAGTCTTACCACCAAAGCCACATGACACGATTATGATTGAAATCCTAATGACTCCCACACACACAAAAAAAACACGGCATGCCTGTCACACGAATGCAGGAATGTATAAAAGGTTATTTTCCTCTCGTTGAACATAATGGGAGGGTTGTGTAGCTGGTTAGCCTATTCGCTAATCAAACTTGAGGTCTCGGGTTCGATAACTACACTTGAGCATAATTTTTGCCAGGAGGATTCTTTGACTGGTCAAAATGTTTTCTAGGGTTTGCACGCTTCACACACTCTCTCTAGTATGTATATATATATATATATATACACGCTGGAGCCTCAGCGCTTGTAGTTGCTCTCTTCACACTCTCTCGCCCTCTCCTGCTGGAGCCTCAGCGTTTGTAGTTGCTCTCTTCACACTCTCTCGCCCTCTCCAGATCTAAACAAGACTTCGTTGGCCTCTCTCTCTTCCCTCACTGCTGCTCAAAGAGCCGGTAGGATCCGTCCACTAGGAAGGGAAGGAGGCTTAACGCTGTCGCCGTGGGCGAGGGAGGGAATCCACTACCGGCGCAGCTGTTCACTTTCCACCCAGCGGTGGCGCGGGAGGGCCTCCGACCCCTTCTTCTTCGTTGTCGTCCCGTCGCCCACCGAACCATGCCCCAAGAACATTAAGGTATATTTTACTTACTCCACATGCATTGCTCTAGTGCATGTACACCATGAATCTAGGACGTGGTTCAAAGAGGAAAGGAGTGGGGGAAAGTTGTGGGAAAAGTTGTATATAACATGAATCTAGGACGTGGTTCAAAGAGGAAATGAATGGGGAAAGTTGTATAACACGAATCTAGGACGTGGTTCAAAGAGGAAAGGAATGGGGGAAAGTAGTGGGGAAAGTTGTATCGCATAAATCTAGGACGTGGTTCAAAGAGGAAAGGAAGGGCGAAAGTACTAGTTCAAAAGGAAAGGAAGGGACAAGGTCAGAGTTTGAGCAGACTAGATTTGTTGTGCTCACATAGGGAAAGGTGTCTAAAGATAACAAAAATGGGTCCAACACAAATATGCTCCTTGGTTGTTTGTTCTTTGTTGCAACAAATCAGGCATGACCACAAGACATCGGTAGATGCACATGGTGCCGGTGCATCCACCGTCCCGCAACTCATTAGCTGTTGTTAATCTAAGGCCCTGCTTTGTTAAAACTCCCTAGTCCCTACCGCTTGGTTCCGTGGACTAAACATGGACTAGAGGTTATTAAATGACATGATAAAAGACCATGTTACCCCTAGTAATGAACTAATAGAAACAAGGTGTGATGCGTGGCAGGGCAATTGTTGGAAAAGTCCCAAAAAGACTCCTCGGGTCTTCTTTCTTTAGTCCCAAATGCCCACTTTTAGTCCCTAAAAGTCCCTCCTGCTTGGTTTAGATGTGACTGACACGAGTTTTTTAGTCCCTACACCAAAATGTCCCTCAAACAAACACCCGCTAATAATGCCACTGAAAATTGATGCAATGCCACGCTTAAAAGCAAATTACATGTTTAACTAATTTTATTGTTAATATAATCTCGATGTTAATATTATCAATGCCACCATTTGAGAAATGCTACTTGCCTTGCTTTCTTTCCCATTTAGATAAGGTAGATGCTTCTTTTGTTGGCTTCGTGTCATCCACCGTTATCGACCACTAATTGTTTCCTTTGCACCTCTGTAAACAGGTTATCTATTTCACCTCGTTGCCATTGTGACCTTTTGTTGACCGCACAAAACACTTTTGTTTTAAGAGTGTTTTGTGCGCTTCAACCAAAATGTCACAATCGACAACGTTGCTTGATTGCTTGATCTTAGTGGAATCGCACAAGAGGAGATCTTACTTCCTATCCGCTAAGGCTTAATTTGGTTCAGATCTTCTTCTTGTGAGTTGTTTGAATTCGCATCATGAGAGGTCAAGATTAGCCTTCTTTCACATGATTCTCGCAAAGTGTGCTTTCATATGTTGTGCTACTTGTACGATAATGTTGCTTGATTTTAGTGAACGCATAAATGGAGACAAGACTTCCAATCAGATGTGCAATCGTAATATCCCATTGAGGTAAGATAAGGATATTTCACAACCATCGCCTTTATTTTGCCACTTTCATCGAAAAATTAAGTTTAGTACTATACTTGTGCTCCCTAATTGACATGCCAAATCTTACATTGAAAGCGAAGCTTGTCTCGTTATTGAACCAAGTGATGAAGGGAAGAACAAGCGGAAGAAAACAAAAATCAACTCCCTGCTGTAATGAAGCAATCGAACTGTGATGACACAAGTAATGATATAGTTTTGCATCTTAATTTATTGCTATGGCTGGAACGAGCAATTGTTTTGCCACCGATTTGATGCCATACGTAATTATCTCTACTTGTGCAAACAGGGATCTTCTTTGAAGATACCATATATTTTAGTGGAACTGCACAAGAAGATGTTGGAAACATTAAACTAATCGAGGAGTATATAGTAAGCATGGCCACCCCCGTAGATAGCAACAGATGGTTCCGGAGAAGTGCTTCATCTATATGCTCTACACAATCAGTCTCCTGACAAATGTTGGTACTCGCCCACTGATTTCATCCATATGATTGAGCTTTGTCATCTCTTTTGGTGTTGTGCTATTGTTTAGATACTGTCATGAAAAAGTGGTATTGTCCTTGAGAAGTGCTTCATATGTGTTGTTTTAAATATTTCCTTCCCTTTTTTCGAGCAAACAAGGATCATCTTCCTCTGAAGAAGAATATGGAGTACGTGAAGTGACTAGTTCCGATTATGCCAGGATGAAGAAGCCCTATCTATCTTATCATCAGAAGGAGCAGTTGAAGGATGGTTGCATTACTCCCCACAAGACCAAACTAACTTCAGCTCAGAAGGACTGACAAATCTCCATTTTTTTGTTGTGATGCGCGAGTACAATGTTGTTCTAGGATTCTTTCTGGTGAGTTCCATTTTTCTAAAAGTGTGCTCTACATGGACCATGTATGTGCCTGTTGAAACTATCAATTCATAGTACATTTTGCTTTATACTAATCACTTTTTTGTATTTGTGCAAACAGGGGTGCTCAGCTTGATTTCAACGGGAACTACACAAAATGTTCATGAATACATCGAATCATTCATTTCCACCACAAGAAAGGAGGTGCCCATAAGTTCAAGGCGTTGCAACATATAAGGGCGAAATCATAAACTACACGCGAATTTGGTTGATTTTGTGAACCGCACAAAAGAACAAATGGTTTATTTAGCACGAGGTGCCATGTCAATGTCCGAACTGATGGGAAACCCTGCCCATTCCACAATCGTAGGCATTTGATATTTTGGAATGGGACAACCTTGTCAAATTTTGCTCATTGATTTTAGCAAGATATGCGTTTGATATTTTCGAATGGGACGCCCTTTGTTGTCAGCAGCGTCGATCAATTTTTTTCTTTATTCTTTAGTTGTGAAATAAATACTGCCTCTGACATGTGAGTCGCTGAGATGCATAATCATCGATTGTTTTGAATGCTCTCTATGAATTGCCAGTTCGTGTGTTTGATTGCAATGTACGTAAATGCTAAAAGCTGCTCAAACTCTTTGTACTCCTTCTGCTCCTTTTACTTAGCACATTGTAAAAGTGCATACTTTTTGTATAAGATTGGTCAAAGTAGAGATACTTTGACCGCAGATAAAACTTGTATGCGCACTAGAAAGGACCGGAGGGAGTACATGTGAAACTCGCTGCAAACATGGTGATCACCCTAGGAATAATGCTAGTACGTATTGTTTTGCATGTTCATCCAATGCCGTTGATACAGAATTGAACTAATCGAAATAAATTCATTCATACACTGTTGATTTCATATAAACATGCCGGATTTCATTACATTTCATACATTCTTCAACTAAAAGGGTGTTTAGGTCGCATGCATCTCCCGTGATGCAGAGGCCGGGGTCATCCTCCTTTTCTAAAAAAACTAAAAAGGGGTGCACTGGAGGTATAATTAATTAACCAAAGCTACCCACATGTGTCCCGCTGAGCCGAACAGAAGCTTGATGATTTAATCCGCAGTGCGATTCGCGAACCAACATGTGGCCCGTTGGGCCCATGTGTCACCACCAATCGCACCAAAGATTAAGTAGAAGCACGTTTTTCTCAAAAGCAGCTCTCGACTCCATCGTCGCGCCAAGAAGCTAACCGCCGTCAATGGTCAACCCGCTTAGCTTGGCTTCAACCGAGGGTAGCAGCGGTGGCCTTACTTGGACCCGAGCGGCGGCGACCTACCGTGTTCTACTCTTCCTCGTTTTACGTGTGGCGCGCCTCGCTGGCAGCGGCGGGGCCTCGGCGAGCCGGGCGATGTCCTCTGTCTCGTTGCGGTGGCGGCGCCAATGAGCAAAGGGAAATCCTCCCCACATTGCCGGCAGGTGGGGCCTCGGCTGAGCCGGCGATGTCCTTCGCCTCGTTGTTGGCGGGCAGGGCTCTCGGCGAGCCGGGCGGTGTCCTTCGCCTCGTTGTTGGCGCCATGGGCCTCGGTGGAGCCGACGGTGTCCTTCGCTCGTTGTTGGCGCCAAGGGCTTCGGCGAGCAGGCGCTCATCGACGCCAGCCGAGCGGGACTCGCTGAGCCGGCATTGTCCTTCGCTTGTCCTCTGTCTCGCCAAACAAAGACCTCACCCGCTTATCGCCTCTTTGCTAGCCTTTTGTAGGCGGCCGCAGCCTCCGCCACCCACATGCGGTACCGCCAGCCGAGGGCGGCCCTTGCGGTGGAGCGGTGCGAGTCGAGCAAAGGCTTCTGCTCCGCCCGCTCATGACGATCCGCTCCTCCGCCGCAGTGCTCCCGGAGGAGATGGTGGTTGTAGCGGCGTCGGTCTCGCGCCTCCCGTAATCGCACTCGCATCCATCTCACCCTATCCATATATTGGGCACGGCCTCACCAATGGTCATGGTGCAATGCACCGCAAGGATGGCGCGGAGGAGGGGTTGGCGCCGGATCGCCGACTACCATGTTCTCCATTGGGACGTCGTCATCCTCCGGCCGCTCGCCGCCAACCGGTCGGCAAAGCAATGGCTGCCATCTCCTTGTGGTCCGCCATCCGCCTGTCTCAAGAGCGCCGGAGCGCGAGGAAGCCATGGCCGGGCAAGAGTGGTGTGGACAGGAGAAAGGAACGGATGCGATGATCGCGGCTATGGCCGGCGAAAGCGCTTTATATAGCAATGATGGGCGGGCGGAGGGACGGACGTGTGGCGCCGAGTAGCCGCCTCGCAACCACGATCATTAATGTGCGGCAGATGGACTGACGGACGGCACTTGTGTCGCTTGAAGGCGAAGCAATCGCCGCACCGAAGCGGGCGGCGGCCACGATCAAGCTTTGCAAGCGGAAGCGGCGAGGAGATGACTTTACTTGGATAGGATGACAATGGGGACCCACCAGGTCCATAGCCTCACGTACGCAAGTGCCTCCTTATTTTATATATATATATATATATATATATATATATATATATATATAAACTATAATTTATTTTGCCTCCTCCTGGTTTCCTGACATCACGGTCCCACACCATTGTCAACCTATGTACTCCTTCCTTTCCGGTTTATAGGGCTTATCTCAAAATTTTAGTTTTTTCATTTTATAAGGCTCAATTTGGTTGTTTTCCATCACATGTTTAGATTCCAAGGTGCATTAAATCATTGCATGCAAGTATTAAGAGAAAATTGACCAATGCATGTACTTTATGCATGCATGCATTGCAATTAATGCATTGATAAACATAATTTTTTGAGGATAACAAGAGCATTAATTAGGTGCTTTTACAAAACTAAAAAAAGTATTCCACCACTCGCCATCTACCTTGATTGGTGAGATTTTTGAATTGAGCATTATAAACCGGAAAGGAGGGAGTAGTCAATAAACGAGAGAATTGCACAAGAAGCGGCCGACAGCTGGGACCAAGCAGCCCGTGCAGTATTTGTGTTTTTGAGGTGTGAGCTCTGCATAGTTTTTCGATGTTTACCCCAGATATTAATTTTTCTCCTCTGAACAACAACGAAAACATCGTTGCAGGTATTAACTGGGTGGGCCGTGGCCCATCTAGCCCAGGCCAGATATCCAACCCAGATATTAATTTTTTTCAAGCTGAAAATGGCTAGCCCAAATTTATACTTTTTTAGGAATACCTGTGCAAGGTCAAGTTGTTATTCCTCGCTCACTGGGCTGCAAATCTTTCCTAGGAGGGATGCATTAGGCTTAACAAGAAAATGGGCTTTAAGAAATAATAAATGGGATGTAATTATAAAATTGGGTAGTAACTATAAAAAATGCACCAAACAAAGGATTACTCTATAAAATATTATTTTGGAATATTGAAAATTTTAATTTCATTAATTGTTGCGAAGCGCAATGTTTTGTTGATTTTACGTAATACAAATTTATATTGAAATTGTATTTAATCGACTAGAAATTTCGGATAACAATATTCGATCCCATCAAAATGTGGGAAATTTTATTGAATTCTGCTTTGAACAGCTTGGTTGAAATGGGTCAGTACTTTTAACAAACCGTAAATGGGCTGTAGTAAATTCCATTAAAATTCAAAAATGGGCTACACATTCTTACAAATCTCAAATGGGCTATAAGTTCTCTGCCACACACTTCTGGCCTACTAAGTTGACGCGTCCCATAAAAACAGAGTTGACGCGTATGCAAGGCTTTGTCAACTTATAGTCAACACACGGTTCTAGTAAAGAAGGGTCGTTGGATGTCCATCCAACGGATGCCGTGCTTCTTCTTCAATCTCGGATATTCTAGCTTCACCCGCCCAAAAAATGATTCCTCCCCCTAACATCTGGGGCGCACTGTTTCAGAAGCTGACCTATGGGCCTACTAAGTTAACGTACCAAGGGCTTTGTCAACTTAGTCAATATAAACGATTCTAGCTGCAGCAAAGGACCGTGACGATGTCCATCCAACGGCCGTCGTGCTTCTTCAACCTCTGGTCTTGTTGCTCCAAATACCCAAAGCAAAGATCGGTCGTGCCGCCGCTTCCTGCCTCCCGTGTCCGGCTATGCCGCCACGGAGGCCTCACCGCCTACAACTCCCACCGCCGGCCGGCCATCCCTCCACTCACCCACACCTCGTTATTCTACGGCGACGCAGCAGCAAATTAACCAAGAACCCTCAGATTCTCTCTCGCTGCGTGCATCCACTACCGCGTCTTCCCGGCTCCGCCGTCCCCTTCCTAGGCTCGCCGTCGTCCACCGCCGTGGTGCTCTCGGCGCGGTGGTCAACGTGGTCAAGGAACGACTTCCATTGACGTGGATCAGACGTGGAGAGGCCGATACCGGGTCCACGGCAATGCAAGGAAGTGCCTCCTTATTACACGCAAAATAATTATTCTCCACTCGATAAGCGGGACCCACCGGACGGGCCACCGATTTCACGAAAAAATGATTCGCCGATCGCCGGGACCCACGAGCTACATCTTCGCACGCAAGGAAGTGCGCCCGAGAAAAAACGATTCGCCTCGATCGCTGGGACCCACCACTACATCTTCGCACACAAGGAAGTGCGTCCAAAAACGATTCGCCCCGATCGCTATGACCCAAAGAGCTACACCTTTGCACACAAGGAAGTGCGTCCAAAAAACGATTCGCTTCTCGATCGCGGACCCAAGAATACACCTTCGCACGCAAGGAAGTGCGTCCGCAAAAAAAACAAAACACCCGCGATCCGCCGGGACCCACCAGCTACATCTTCGCAGTAAGGAAGTGCCGACGATACGGACCCACCGGTCGAAGCGCACGAAGCGTTGTCATCCTGGTCGTGAACGTGTACGTACATACTGGTCGATGTAGAGGCACGCATGTGTCGTAGTAGAGGCGCGCATGTGTCATAGTAGAGGCGCGCATGTAGCATGTACACGTACGTACAGCGGCCAGGGTGCAAGAAAGAAAATACGGCCACGTATGTGTACATACGGGCGTGGTATCAAACGCCTAGTCGCGCATACGTACGGCGAGGGCTTGTGTTCATGGGGAGGCAACAGAATGCATCGTGTTCATGGGGAGGCAATGGAATGCATCGTGTTCATGGGGAGGCAACGGAATGCGTCGTGTTCATCGGGAGGCAACGGAACGCGTGGGAGCCAACCGGCTTGGACGGAACAGGCGATGGAAACGAGGCCTAGCGTGCCGTAGAACGGAGGAAACGGCCTTGAGTTCGACCGGCCACGTTCGGAACGGGGTCCTGTTGATCGGTAGGGGTGTGGCGTACCGCAAAACTGAGGAAACGGACCTCCTACGGTCGAAACGGGGGTCCTGTTGATCGGGAGGGATGTGGCGTATCGCAAAACGGACGAAATGGACCTCCTACGGTCAAAACGGGGGTCCTGTTCATCGGGAGGGGTGTGGTGTACCGCAAAACGGGACTCCACGGGATACTATTCATCTCCACCGTCGACCTCCTCCAGCCTCCACGGGCTACCGTCGACCTCCTCCAGCCTCCACGGGCTCGTGCTCATCCAGCCTCCACCGCCATCTCGCCGGCCATCGCTCAACCACCCTCCACAGCACCCTCCACCGTATTGTACATCCAGCCTCCACACCACGGGTCCTGCTCAACCACCCTCCACGGCCACCCTCCATCGCCTACTATTCATCCAAATTCTCCACACCACGGGTCCTATTCATCCAGAGGCAACGCCACCGCCACTTGCTCATCCACCCCCGCAATGCTCACTGCTCATCCAATCGATCGGCTTGATTAGCGCAGAGCGGCGAATCGCCCATTGGGTTCGATTCATACCATCGATCGATCGCCGGGTTCAAGAACGCAGAGCTCGCAGCTGCAATCGCCGGGTTCAGTTAGAGCCCAACGCCTCACTCGGGTTCAGTTAGAGCAATTGCCTCACACACACACGCGCGTACGTGTACGAGAGAAACGCGCATCGCTCGGCCCCGACCTCCCACCATAACCGGCAACTCCCCGAAATTTTCCTACCCCTCGCTTCTACCACGATTTTTTCCGTCATGGACGGCCCAAAGAATGTCATGCAGCTGCGTCTCCAGCCCGCCCAGGACGAAAAGCTCATTTTCTGTCATGATTTTTTGTCATAGAAGTAGGAGCCCACCATATCTATGATGATACCAGGTTCTGTCACAATTATCGTCATAGAAGTGTCATATGTATGACAGAAAAAAATTTCGTTCGGCCCAAAATGTCACGGATGTGTCTTTTTTTTGTAGTGACACTCTCCCCTCTCGTTGCTATGCATCACATAGATAGATCTTGCGTGATTGTAGGATTTTTTTTTAAATTACCGCGTTCCCAAATAGTGGCATCCGAGCCAGGTCTATGCGTAGATGTTATATGCACAAGTAGAACACAAAGAGTTGTGGGCGATAATAAACATACTATTTACCAGCATGCCATACTTTGATTCGGCGGTATTGTTGGATGAAGCGGCTCAGACCGACATTACGCGTATGCTTACGCGAGACTGGTTCTACTGACGTGCTTCGCACATAGGTGGCTGGTGAGTGTCTGTTTCTCCAACTTTAGTTGAATCGAGTGTGGCTACACCCATCCTTGTCAAGGTTAAAACAAAGACACTTAACGAAAAATCATTGTGGTTTTGATGCGTAGGTAAGAACGGTTCTTGCTAGAAGCCCGTAGCAGCCACGTAAAACTTGCAACAACAAAGTAGAGGGCGTCTAACTTGTTTTTGCAGGGCTTGCTATGATGTGATATGGTCAAAGCATGATGTGATATAAATTGTTGTATGAGATGATCATGTTTTATAACAAAGTTATCGGCAACTGGCAGGAGCCATATGGTTGTCGCTTTATTGTATGCAATGCAATCGCCATGTAATTGTTTTACTCTATCACTAAGCGGTAGAGATAGTCGTAGTAACAATAGGTGGCGAGACGACAACGATGCTACCATGGAGATCAAGGTGTCGCGCCGATGACGATGGAGATCATGACGATGCTTCGGTTATGGAGATCATGAGCACAAGATGATGATGGCCATATCATGTCACATATTTTGATTGCATGTGATGTTTATCCTTTATGCATCTTGTTTTCCTTAGTACGACGGTAGCATTATAAGATGATCCCTTACTAAATTTCAAGGTATAAGTGTTCTCCCTGAGTATGCACCATTACTATAGTTCGTCGTGCCGAGACACCACGTGATGATCGGGTGTGATAGGCTCTACGTTCACATACAACGGGTGCAAGCCAGTTTTGCACACACAGAATACTTGGGTTAAACTTGACGAGCCTAGTATATGCAGATATGGCCTCAGAACACTGAGACCGAAAGGTCGAGCGTGAAGCATATAATAGATATGATTAACATAGTGATGTTCACCATTGAAAACTACTCCATCTCACGTGATGATCGGACATGGTTTAGTTGATTTGGATCACGTGATCACTTAGATGATTAGAGGGATGTCTATCTAAGTGGGAGTTCTTAAGTAATATGATTAATTGAACTTTAATTTATCATGAACTTAGTACTGATAGTATTTTGCAAATTATGTTGTAGATCAATAGCTCGCATTATAGCTTCCCTATGTCTTTATATGTTCCTAGAGAAAACTAAGATTGAAAGATGATGATAGTAGCAATGATGCGGACTGGGTCCGTAATCTGAGGTTTATCCTCATTGCTGCACAAAAGAATTATGTCCTTGATGCACTACTAGGTGACAGACCTATTGCAGGAGCAGATGCAGACGTTATGAACATTTTGGCTAACTCAAAATGATGACTACTTGATAGTTTAGTGCGCCATGCTTTACGGCTTAGAACTGGGACTTCAAAAACGTTTTGAACGCCACGGAGCATATGAGATGTTCCAAGAGCTGAAATTGGTATTTTAGACTCATGCCCAAGAGGTATGAGACCCCTGACAAGTACTTCGCCTAAAAGATGGAGGAGAATTTCTAACTAGTGAGCATGTGCTCAGAATGTCTGGGGTACTACAATCACTTGAATTAAGTGGGAGTTAATCTTCCAGATAAGATTGTGATTGACAGAGTTCTCTAGTCACCATCACCAAGTTACTGGAACTTTGTGATGAACTATAGTATGCAAGCGATGACGAAAACAATTCCCGATCTCTTCGTGATGCTAAAATCAATGAAGGTAGAAATCAAGAAAAAGCATCAAGTGTTGATGATTAAACAAGATCACTAGTTTCAAGAAAAGGGCAAAGGGAAAGTAAGGGAACTTCAAGAAGATTGGCAAGCAAGTTTTCACTCCCGTGAAGTGTTGGGGAACGTAGTAATTTCAAAATTTCCTACGCACATGCAAGATCATGGTGATGATATAGCAACGAGAGGGGAGAGTGTTCGTCCACGCACTCGTGAGACCGTAAGCGAAGCGCTATGACAACGCTGTTGATGTAGTCGACGCCTTCACGATCCGACGATCCAAGTACCGAACGACGGCACCTCCGAAGTTCAAAGACATGTTCACTCGATGACGATCTCCGCCTTTGATCCACCGAGCTCGGAGATGAGTTCCACAAGACGAAGGCGCAGTGACGATCTTGATGTACTATCGACGCAGGGCTTCGCCTAAGCACCGCTACGATATTATCGAGGTGGATTATGCCGGAGGGGGGCACCGCACACGGCTAAGGAACGATCTGTAGATCAACTTGTGTCCATGGGGTGCCCCCTGCCCCCGTATACAAAGGAGGGAGGGAGGAGGAGGCCGGCCCTATGAGGGGCGCGCCATGGGGAGTCCTACTCCCACCGGGAGTAGGATTCCCCCTTTCCTAGTCCAACTAGGGGTCCTTCCATGTAGTAGGAGTAGGAGACTAGGAAGGGAAGAGAGAAGGAAGGAAGGAGGGTGCGGCCCTCCCTTAGTCCACCCGGACTAGGGAAAGGGGGCGCGCCCTGCCCTAGGCAGCCCTCTCTCTTTCCCTTGAGGCCCAATAAGGCCCAATACTTCTCCCGGCGAATTCCGTAACTCTCCCAGACTCAAAATACCCAATCACTCGAACCTTTCCAACTCCGAATATAGTCGTCCAATATATCGATCTTTACGCCTCGACCATTTCGAGACTCCTCGTCATGTCCCCGATCTCATCCGGACTCAACTCCTTCGGTACATCAAAACTCATAAACTCATAATATAACCGCCATCGAAACCTTGTTGTGCGGACCCTACGGGTTCGAGAACTATGTAGACATGACCTACAACTATTCTTGGTCAATAACCAATAGCGGGACCTGGATGCCCATATTGGCTCCTACATATTCTACGAAGATCTTTATCGGTCAAACCGCATAACAACATACGTTATTCCCTTTGTCATCGGTATGTTACTTGCCCGAGATTCGATCGTCGGTATCCAATACCTAGTTCAATCTCGTCACCGACAAGTCTCTTTACTCGTTCTGTAATGCATCATCCCGTAACCAACTCATTGGTCACATTGCTTGCAAGGCTTATAATGATGTGCATTACCGAGAGGGCCCAGAGATACCTCTCCGACAATCGGAGTGACAAAACCTAATCTCGAAATACGCCAACTCAACATGTACCTTCGGAGACACCAGTAGTACTCCTTTATAATCACCCGATTCGTTGTGACGCTTGGTAGTACCAAAGTGTTCCTCCAATGGCGGAGTTGCATAATCTCATAGTTACGGAACATGTATAAGTCATGAAGAAAGCAATAGCAACATACTAAACGATCAAGTGCTAAGCTAACGGAATGGGTCAAGTCAATCACATCATTCTCCTAATGATGTGACCCGTTAATCAAATGACAACTCTTTTGTCCATGGCTAGGAAACATAACCATCTCGATAAACGAGCTAGTCAAGTAGAGGCATACTAGTGACACTATGTTTGTCTATGTATTCACACATGTATTATGTTTCCGTTAATACAATTCTAGCATGAATAATAAACATTTATCATGAAATAAGGAAATAAATAATAACTTTATTATTGCCTCTAGGCATATTTCCTTCAGCCTCCCACTTGCACTAGAGTCAATAATCTAGTTCACATTGCCATGTGATTTAACACCAATATTCATATCTGTATATGATTAACACCCATAGTTCACATCATCATGTGACCAATCATCCAAAGGGTTTACTAGAGTCAATAATCTAGTTCACATCGCTATGTGATTAACACCCAAAGAGTACTAAGGTGTGATCATGTTTTGCTCGTGAGAGAAGCTTAGTCAATGGGTCTGTCACATTCAGAGCCGTATGTATTTTGCAAATATTTTATGTCCACAATGCTTTGCACGGAGCTACTCTAGCTAATTGCTCCCACTTTCAATATGCATCTAGGTTGAGACTTAGAGTCATCTCGATCGGTGTAAAAGTTTGCATCGATGTAACTTTTACAACAAACTCTTTTATCACCTCCATAATCGAGAAACATCTCCTTAGTCCTTACTAAGGATATTCTTGACCAATGTCCAAAGGATCTACTCCTAGATCACTATTGTACTCTCTTGCCAAATTCAGAGCAAGGTATACAATAGGTCCGGTACATAGCATAGCATACTTTATAGAACCTATGATCGAGGCATAGGGAATGACTTTTCATTCTCTTTCTATTTTCTCATTGTGGTCGGATTTGAGTCTTACTCAATTTCATACCTTTGCAACACAGCAAGAACTCTTTCTTTGACTGCTCCATTTTGAACTATTTCAAAATCTTGCCAAGGTATGTACTCATTGAAAATCTTATCAAGCGCCTTGATCTATCTCAATAGATCTTGATGCTCAATATGTAAGTAGCTTGTATCGAGGTCTTTTCCTTTAAAGAACTCCTTTAAAACACTCCTTTATGCTTTGCGTAGTAAATTCTACATCATTTCGATCAACAATATGTCACTCATATATACTAATCGTAAAGGTCAGTAGTGCTCCCACTCACTTTATTGTAAATACAGCTTCATTGTAAGTCCATATAAAACTATATGCTTTGATCAACTTATCAAAGCGTATATTCCAACTCCGAGATGCTTGCACCAATCCATAGATGGATCGCTGAGCTTGCACATTTTGTTAGCACCTTTAGGATTGACAAAACCTTCGGTTGCATCATATACAACTCTTCTTTAATAAATCCATTAAGGAATGCAGTTTTGACATCCATTTGCCGATTTCATAAAATGTGGCAATTGCTAACATGATTCGACAGACTTAAGCATCGATACGAGTGAGAAAATCTCATCGTATTCAACACCTTGAACTTGTTGAAAACCTTTCGCAACAAGTCGAGCTTGGTAGATAGTAACACTACTATCGGTGTCCGCCTTCCTCTTGAAGATCCATTCATTTAACATGGCTTGTCGATCATCGAGCAAGTCAATCAAAGTCCATACTTTGTTGTCATACATGGATCATATCTCGATTTTATGGCCTCAAGCCATCTCGCGAATCTGGGCTCATCATCGCTTCCTCATAGTTCGTGAGGTTCATCATGGTCTAGTAACATGACTTCCGAACATGATTACTACACCACTGTGCGGATCTTACTCGAAGACCTACGAGGTTACAGAGTAACTTGATCTCAAGTTTCATGATCAATATCATTAGCTTCCTCACTAATTGGTGTATTTGTCACAGAACTGATTTACGTGATGAACTACTTTCCAATAAGGGAGCAGTACAGCTTACCTCATCAAGTTCTACTTTCCTCCCACTCACTTCTTTCGAGAAAACTCCTTCTCTAGAAAGGATCCATTTTAGCAACGAATATCTTGCCTTCGGATCTGTGATAGAAGGTGTACCCAACAATTTCCTTTGGGTATTCTATGAAGACGCACTTCTCCGATTTGGGTTCGAGCTTGTCAGATGAAACTTTTTCACATAAGCATCGCAGCCCCAAACTTTAAGAAACGACAACTTGGGTTTCTTGCTAAACCATAGTTCATATAGTGTCGCCTCAACGGATTTAGATGGTGCCCTTTTAACGTGAATGCAGTTGTCTCTAATGCATAACCCAAAACGACAATGGTAAATCAAGAAGAAACATCATAGATCGCACCATATCCAATAAAGTACGATTATAATGTTCGGACACACCATAATGTTGTGGTGTTCGGTGGCGTGAATCGTGAAACTATTTCACATTGTTTTAGTTGAAGACCAAACTCAGAACTCTAATATTCGCCTTTGCGATCGATCGCGAAACCTTATTTTCTTGTTACGATGATTTTTCCACTTCACTCAAATTCTTTGAACCTTTCAACTATTTCTGACTTATGTTTCATCAAGTAGATATACCCATATCTGCTCAAATCATCTTGTGAAGGTCGAAAATAACGATACTTGCCACGAGCCTTCATACTCATTGGTCTCGCATACATCAAGATGTATTATTTCCAATAAGTCAAGAGTTCGCTCCATTGTTCAAGAACGGAGTTTTAGTCATCTTGCCCAAAAGGCACGGTTCGCAAGCATCAAATGATTCATAACCAAGTGATTCTCGAAAATCCATCTTTATGGAGTTTCTTCATGCGCTTTACAATCGATATGACCCAAATGGCAAGTACCACAAATAAGTTGCACTATCATTATTAACTTTGAATCTTTTGGCTTCAATATTATGAATGTGTGTATCACACGATCGAGATCCAACAAACCATTTTCATTGGGTGTATGACCATAGAAGGTTTTATTCATGAAAATGTAACAACAATTATTCTCTAACTTACATGAATAACCGTATTGCAATAAACATGATCAAATCATATTCATGCTCAACGCAAACACCAAATAACACTTATTTAGGTTTAACACTAATCCCGAAAGTATAGGGAGTGTGTGATGATGATCATATCAATCTTGGAACTACTTCCAACACACATCGTCACTACACCCTTAACTAGTCTCTGCTCATTCTCGCAACTCCGCTTCGAAGTTACTAATCTTAGCAACCTAACAAGTATCAAATACTCGGGGCTACTATAAACACTAGTATGGCACACATCAATAATCAGATATCAAATATACCCTTGTTCACTTTGCCATCCTTCTTATCAACCAAATATTCGGGCATTTCCACTTCCAAAGGACCATTTCCTTTGCAAAGTAAACACTCGGTTTGAGTGCTATGGTCCAGCTTTGGGCTTCATCGCAGGAGTGACAACTTGCTTGTCTTTCCACTTGAAGTTCCCTTTCTTTCCTTTGCCCTTCTCTTGAAACTAGTGGTCTTGTCAATCATCAACACTTGATGCTCTTTCTTGATTTCTACCTTCGTCGATTTCAACATCACGAAGAGCTCGAATCGTTTTCGTCATCCCTTGCATACTATAGTTCATCACGAAGTTCTAGTAACTTAGTGATGGTGACTAGAGAATTCATCAATCACTATCTTATCTCGAAGATTAACTCCCACTTGATTCAAGCGATTGAAGTACCTGCATAATCTGAGTACATGCTCACTAGTTGAGCGATTCTCCTCCATCTTTTAGCTATAGAACTTGTTGGAGACTTCATATCTCTCAACTCGGTATTTGCTTGAAATATTAACTTCAATTCTGGAACATCTCATATGGTCCATGACGCTCAAAACATCTTTGAAGTCCCGATTCTAAGCCGTTAAGCATGGTGCACAAAACTATCAAGTAGTCATCATATTGAGCTAGCCAAACGCTCATAACGCCGCATCCGCTCTCGCAATAGGTCATTCACCTAGCGGTGCATTAAGGACATAATTCTTTTGTGCAAAGAATGAGGATAAACCTCGATCACGGATCCAATCCGCATCATTGCTACTAACATCTTTCAACACGCTTTCTCTAGGAACATATCAAAATAAACATATGAAAGCAACAACGCGAGCTATTGATCTATAACACAATTTGCAAAATACTACCAGACTAAGTTCATGATAAATTAAAGTTCAATTAATCACATTACTAAAGAACTCCCACTTAGACAGACATCTCTAGTCATCTAAGTGATCACGTGATCCAAATCAACTAAACCATGTCCGATCATCACGTGAGATGGAGTAGTTTTCAATGGTGAACATCACTATGTTGATCATATCTACTATATGATTCACGCCGACCTTTCGGTCTCCGTGTTCCGAGGCCATATCTGATATGCTAGGCTCGTCAAGTTTAACTCGAGTATTCCGCGTGTGCAACTGTTTTGCACCCGTTGTATTTGAACGTAGAGCCTATCACACCCGATCATCACGTGGTGTCTCAAAGACGAAGAACTTTCGCAACGGTGCATACTCGGGAGAACACTTCTTGATAATTAGTGAGAGATCATCTTAAAATGCTACCGTCAATCAAAGCAAGATAAGATGCATAAAGGATAAACATCACATGCAATCAATATAAGTGATATGATATGGCCATCATCATCTTGTGCTTGTGATCTCCATCTCCAAGCACCGCCGTGATCACCATCGCCACCGGCGCGACACCTTGATCTCCATCGTAGCATCGTTGTCGTTACGCCATCTATTGCTTCTACGACTATCGCTACCGCTTAGTGATAAAGTAAAGCAATTACGTATGCTTGCATTTCATACAATAAAGCGACAACCATATGGCTCTCGCCATTGCCGATAACTTCGGTTACAAAACATGATCATCTCATACAATAAAATATAGCATCACGCCTTGACCATATCACATCACAACATGCCCCGCAAAAACAAGTTAGACGCCCTCTACTTTGTTGTTGCAAATTTTACATGGCTGCTACGGGCTTAGCAAGAACCGTTCTCACCTACGCATCAAAACCACAACGATAGTTTGTGAAATAGACTCCGCTTAACCTTCGCAAGGATCGGGCGTAGTCACACTCGGTTCAACTAAAGTTGGAGAAACCGACACCCGCCACCACCGTGTGCAAAGCACGCCGGTAGAACCGGTCTCGCGTAAGCGCACGCGTAATGTCGGTCCGGCCGCTTCATCCAACAATACCGCTGAACCAAAGTATGACATGTTTGGTAGGCGGTATGACTTATATCGTCCACAACTCACTTGTGTTCTACTCGTGCATATAACATCAACGGATAAAACCTAGGCTCGGATGCCACTGTTGGGGAACGTAGTAATTTCAAAATTTCCTACGCACATGCAAGATCATGGTGATGATATAGCAACGAGAGGGGAGAGTATTCGTCCACGTACCCTCGTAGACCATAAGCGGAAGCGTTATGACAATGCGGTTGATGTAGTCATACGTCTTCACGATCCGACCGATCCAAGTACCGAACGTACGGCACCTCCGAGTTCAGCACACGTTCAGCTCGATGACGATCTCCGGCCTCCGATCCAGCCGAGCTCCGGAGATGAGTTCCGTCAGCACGACGGCGTGGTGACGATCTTGATGTACTACCAATGCAGGGCTTCGCCTAAGCACCGCTACGATATTATCGAGGTGGATTATGGTGGAGGAGGGCACCGCACACGGCTAAGGAATGATTCGTAGATCAACTTGTGTCCATGGGGTGCCCCTGCCCCCGTATATAAAGGAGGGAGGGAGGAGGAGGCCGGCCCTATGAGGGGCGCGCCATGGGGAGTCCTACTCCCACCGGGAGTAGGATTCCCCCTTTCCTAGTCCAACTAGGGGTCCTTCCATGTAGTAGGAGTAGGAGACTAGGAAGGGGAAGAGAGAAGGAAGGAAGGAGGGGTGCGGCCCTCCCTTAGTCCAATTCGGACTAGGGCAAGGGCGCGCCTGCCTAGGCAGCCCTCTCTCTTTCAGGGCCCAATAAGGCCCAATACTTCTCCCGCGAATTCAGTAACTCTCCAGACTCAAAATACCGAATCACTCGGAACCTTTCCAAACTCTGAATATAGTCGTCCAATATATCGATCTTTACATCTCGACCATTTCAAGACTCCTCGTCATGTCCCCGATCTCATCCGGACTCAACTCCTTCGTACATCAAAACTCATAAACTCATAATATAACCGCTATCAAAACCTTAGCGTGGACCCTACGGGTTCGAGAACTATGTAGACATGACCTAGAACTATTCTTGGTCAATTACCAATAGCGGGACCTGGATGCCCATATAGGCTCCTACATATTCTACGAAGATCTTTATCGGTCAAACCGCATAACAACATACGTTGTTCCTTTGTCATCGGTATGTTACTTGCCCGAGATTCGATCGTCGGTATCCAATACCTAGTTCAATCTCGCCACCGCAAGTCTCTTTACTCGCTCAGAATGCATCATCCCGTAACCAACTCATTGGTCACATTGCTTGCAAGGCTTATAATGATGTGCATTACCGAGAGGGCCCAGAGATACCTCTCCGACAATCGGAGTGACAAAACCTAATCTCGAAATACGCCAACTCAACATGTACCTTCGAGACACCTGTAGTACTCCTTTATAATCACCCGCCACGTTGTGACGCTTTGGTAGTACCCAAAGTCTTCCTCCGGTAAATGGGAGTTGCACAATCTCATAGTTACGTGAACATGTATAAGTCATGAAGAAAGCAATAGCAACATACTAAACGATCAAGTGCTAAGCTAACGGAATGGGTCAAGTCAATCACATCATTCTCCTAATGATGTGATCCCGTTAATCAAATGACAACTCTTTTGTCCATGGCTAGGAAACATAACCATCTCTGATAAACGAGCTAGTCAAGTAGAGGCATACTAGTGACACTATGTTTGTCTATGTATTCACACATGTATTATGTTTCCGGCTAATACAATTCTAGCATGAATAATAAACATTTATCATGAAATAAGGAAATAAATAATAACTTTATTATTGCCTCTAGGGCATATTTCCTTCATGAAGAAGCCCAAAAGATGGACCTAAGCCTGAAACTGAGTGCTTCTACTGCAAAGAAAATGGTCACATGAAGTGGAACTGCCCCGAATATTTAGCGGATAAGAAGGATTGCAAAGTGAACAAAGGTATATTTGATATACATGTTGTTGATGTGTACCTTACTAGTGCTCGTACTAACCCCTGGGTATTTGATACTTGTTCGGTTGCTAAAATTAGTAACTCAAAACAGGAGTTGCAGAATAAATAGAGACTAGTTGAGGATGAAGTGATGATGTGTGTTGGAAGTGGTTCCAAGATTGATATGATCATCATCGAGCACTCCCTATACTTTCGGGATTGGTGTTGAACCTAAATAAATGTTATTTGATGTTTGCGTTGAGCATGAATATGAATAGATCATGTTAATTGCAATACGGTTATTCATTTAAGACAGAGAATAATTGTTATTCTGTTTACATGAATAAAACCTTCTATGGTCATACACCCAATGTTGATGGTTTACTGAATCTCGATCGTGGTAATACACATATTCATAGTATTGATGCCAAAATATGCAAAGTTGATAGTGATAGTGCAACTTATTTGTGGCATTGCCGTTTGGGTCATATCGGTGTAAAGTGCATGAAGAAACTCCATGCTGATGGACTTTTGGAATCACTTGATTATAAATCATTTGATGCTTGCGAACCGTGCCTTATGGGCAAGACGACTAAAACTCCATTCTCCGGAACATTGGAACGAGCTAGTGACTTATTGGAAATAATACATACCGATGTATGCAGTCCAATGAGTATTGATGCTCGTGGCGGGTATCGTTATTTTTTGACCTTCACAAATGATTTGAGCATATATGGGTATATCTACTTAATGAAACACAAGTCTGAAACATTTGAAAAGTTCAAAGAATTTCAGAGCGAAGTGGAGAATCATTGTAACATGAAAATAAAGTTTCTACAATGTGATCATGGAGGAGAATATTTGAGTTATGAGTTTGGCCTTCATTCAAAACAATGTGGGATAGTTTCACAGCTCATGCCACCTGGAACACCACAACGTAATGGTGTGTCCGAACATCGTAACCGCACTTTATTGGATATGGTGCGATCTATGATGCCTTTTACCGATTTACCACTATCGTTTTGGGGTTATGCATTAGAGACAGCTACATTCACATTAAATAGGGCACCATCGAAATCCATTGAGACGACGCCTTATGAACTGTGGGTTGGCAAGAAACCAAAGTTGTCGTTTCTTAAAGTTTGGGGCTGCGATGCTTATGTGAAAAAGCTTCAATCTGATAAGCTCGAACCCAAATCAGAAAAGTGCGTCTTCATAGGATACCCAAAAGGAAACTGTGGGGTACACCTTCTATCACAGATCCGAAGGCAAGATATTCGTTGCTAAGAATGGATCCTTTCTAGAGAAGGAGTTTCTTTCGAAAGAAGTGAGTGGGAAGAAAGTAGAATTTGATGAGGTAATTGTACCTTCTCCTGAAGTTGAAAGTAGTTCATCACAGAAATCAGTTCTAGTGATTCCTACACCAATTAGTGAGGAAGCTAATGATGATGATCATGAAACTTCAGATCAAGTTATTACAGAACCTCTTAGGTCTTCCAGAATACGGTCCGCACCAGAGTGGTATGGTAATCCTATTCTGGAAGTCATGTTACTAGACCATGATGAACCTACGAACTGTGAGGAAGCGATGATGAGCCCAAATTCCGCAAAATGGAGATGGGATCCATGTATGAGAACAAAGTGTGGACTTTGGTGGACTTGCCCAATGATCGGCAAGCCATATTAAATAAATGGATCTTCAAGAGGAAGACGGAAACTGATAGTAGTGTTACTATCTACAAAGCTCGACTTGTCGCAAAAGGTTTTTGAAAAATTCAAGGTGTTGACTACAATGAGATTTTCTCAACTGTAGCGATGCTTAAATCCGTCCAAATCATGTTAGCAGTTGCCATATTTTATGAAATCTGGCAAATGGATGTCAAAACTACATTCCTTAAATGGATATTTCTTAATGAAGAGTTGTATATGATGCAACCAGAAGGTTTTGTCAATCCTAAAGGTACTAACAAGGTGTGCAAGCTCCAGCGATCCATCTATGGACTGGTGCAAGCATCTCGGAGTTGGAATATACGCCTTGATGAGTTGATCAAAGCATATAGTTTTATACAGACTTGCAAAGAAGCCCAGATTTACAAGAAAGTGAGTGGGAGCTTTGTAGCATTTCTAATATTATATGTGGATGACATATTGTTGATTGGAAATAATATAGAATTTCTGAATAGCATAAAGGGATACTTGAATAAGAGTTTTTTAATGAAAGACCTCGGTAAAGCTGCTTACATATTGGGCATCAAGATCTATAGATAGATCAAGACGCTTGATAAGATTTTTCAATGAGTAAATACCTTGACAAGTTTTTGAAAGAGTTCAAAATGAATCAGTCAAAGAAGAAGTTCTTGTCTTTATTACAAGGTGTAAAGTTGAGTAAGACTCAAACCCCGACCACAACAGAAAATAGAAAGAGAATGAAAAGTCATTCCCTATGCCTCAGCCATAGGTTCTATAAAGTATGCTATGATGTGTACCAGACCTATTGTGTACCTTGCCATGGTTTTGGCAAGCAGGTACAATAGTGATCTAGGAGTAGATCAATGGACAGCGGTCAAAATTATCCTTTGTGAGGACTAAGGAAATGTTTCTCGGTGATGGGGGTGATAAAGAGTTCGTTGTAAAGAGTTACGTTGATGCAAGCTTTTACACCGATCCAGATGACTCTAAGTCTCAATCTGGATACATATTGAAAGTGGGAGCAACTAGCTAGAATAGCTCTGTGCAGAGCATTGTAGACATAGAATACTTGCAAAATACATACGGCTCTGAAAGTGACAGGCCCGTTGACTAATCTTCTCTCATAAGCAAAACATGATCACACCTTAGTACTCTTTGGGTGTTAATCACATAGCAATGTGAACTAGATTATAGACTCTAGTAAACCCTTTGGGTGTTGGGCACATATCGATGTGAACTTTGGGTGTTAATCACACACACATGTGAACTATTGGTGTTAAATCACATGGCGATGTGAACTAGAAACTATTGGTGTTAAATCACATGGGGATGTGAACTATATTATTGACTTTAGTGAAAGTGGGAGACTGAAGGAAATATGCCCTAGAGGCAATAATAAAGTTATTATTTATTTCCTTAATTCATGATAAATGTTTATTATTCATGCTAGAATCATATTAACCGGAAACTTAATACATGTGTGAATACATAGAAAAAAACTATAGTACCTAATATGCCTCTACTTGACTAGCTCGTTAATCAAAGATGGTTATGTTTCCTAACCATAGACATGTGTTGTCATTTGATGAACGGGATCACATCATTAGGAGAATGATGTGATGGACATGACCCATCCGTTAGCTAGCATTATGATCGTGTTAGTTTCATTGCTACTGCTTTCTTCATGACTTATACAAGTTCCTCGGACTATGAGATTATGCAACTCCCAAATACCGGAGGAACACTTTGTGTGCTACCAAATGTCACAACGTAAAAGGGTGATTATAAAGGTGCTCTATAGGTGTCTCCGAAGGTGTTTGTTGGGTTGGCATAGATCGAGATTAGGATTTGTCACTCCGTGTTTCGGAGAGGTATCTCTAGGCCCTCTCGGTAATATTCATCACTATAACCCTTGCAAGCATTGTGATTAATGAGTTAGTTGCGGGATGAAGTATTACGGAACGAGTAAAGAGACTTGCCGGTAACGAGATTGAACTAGGTATTGAGATACCAACGATCGAATCTCGGGCAAGTAACATATCGATGACAAAGGGAACAACGTATGTTGTTATGCGGTTTGACCGATAAATATCTTCGTAGAATATGTAGGAACCAATATGAGCATCCCGTTTCCGCTATTGGTTATTGACCGGAGACGTGTCTCGGTCATGTCTACATAGTTCTCGAACCCATAGGGCCCGCACGCTTAACGTTTGATGACGATTTGTATTATGATTTATGTGATTTGATGTACCGAAGTTTGTTCGGAGTCCTGGATGAGATCACGGACATGACAAGGAGTCTCGAAATGGTCGAGAGGTAGAGATTCGTATATTGGAAGGTTGCATTTGGACATCAGAATGGTTCCGAGTGGTTCGGGCATTTTTCTGGAGTACCGGGAGGTTACCGGAACCCCCCGGGAGAAGTATTGGGCCTAGTGGGCCTTATTGGAGGAGAGGATAAAGGGACACGTGAGAGGCGCGCCCTCCCCTTGCCGAAACCGAATTGGACAAGGGGAGGGTGCCGGCCCCCCCTCTTTCCTTCCCCCTCTATCTCCCTTACCTTTCCCTCCGGTGGAAGAAAGGAAAAGGGGGGGGGGATCCTACTTGGACTAGGAGTCCAAGTAGGACTCCCCCTGGCGCGCCCAAACCTGGCCGGCCTCCTCTCTCCCTCCCTCCTTCATATACGTGGCCAGGGGGCACCCCAATAGGACAACCGATAACACAAGTTGATCTTTTAGGCAGTGCAAAGGTGCCCCTCCACGCTTACACACCTCGATCATACCGTCATGAGCTTAGCGGCTTCTGCGTTGGTAGCATCATCATCACCGTCACCACACCGTCGTGCTGATGGAACTCATCCTCGGCCTCAACTAGATCAAGAGTACGAGGGACGTCATCGAGCTGAACGTGTGCTGAACGCGGAGGTGTCGTACGTTCGGTACTTGGATCGGTCGGATTGTGAAGACGTACGACTACATCAACCGCGTTGTCATTATGCTTCCGCTTTCGGTCTACGAGGGTACGTGGACACACTCTCCCCTCTCGTTGTTATGCATCACATAGATAGATCTTGCGTGATCGTAGGAGAATTTTTGAAATTACCGCGTTCCTCAACAGTATGGGATAGCTTTTGTTGAATTTGTGCCGAAGCACGCCGAATATGGGCCGAAATTGGTCCAATTTGCGCCGAAAGTGGGCCAATTTGCGCTGGCAGTGGGCCAAAATTGGCGCCTGGGGGTGATGTGGGGGGCAGGGTGGTCTGGGGGGGGGCTGGGAAACCGACCGCCCCATGCTGATTTTTGAGCCGGCGCGCCCATAGATGACGCTATTTGAAGCCCCTGGGTACCAAACGAGTGAAGATGCTCTTAGTCGTGCAGGCGGAGCTGCGTGGCCTAACCAAAGCTGCCAGCTGCTATTGTGCATCGAGAATGGGATGAGGTGGTTGCGTACGATATGATAAGATGGGAATGGTCAAAGGAGTTATACTTGTAAGTGCACCAGCTCCTTAATTTGTTTCAGAATACTTTGTGCTCTACTATATGTTATACTTAAAACATGTTGTATTAAACAAAACTAATTATGCATTTTAAAAGTACATTTCGTGATAGATTTGGTATTACGGATGTGCCGTTGTCAATATTGTAATTATTTCTAAATTTGTGTTAAACAAAAAAGTTTGAACAAAAAGGTCAAGCATTTTGAAATAAGAGAGTAGTTAGCAACACACGAGGTATCTTAATTTGTTTCTGATTCTTTGGTTCACTCTGAATCCATGACATGGCATATGTTATATTCGCTATTATCTTAGGACTAGCAAAAAGAGCTCGTGCGTTGCAACGGGAAGAATATTTTTTTGATATCCTAAGATGAATACATTAGTTTGAAACAATAACTTGTACTGAAGAATGCATAAAAGTGCATTCAATAAATATTAATCAAAATATTTGATTTTATGAATAAAAGACGTATTATTTACCTCCCAGTAGATAGGCCTATCAATAAAGCTTGGAGTCAACAAATGGCGTGAGCTCGATTTGCTATACGCTCAAGTGGCTGGAAAGCTTTGATGGCAGAACAGGAAAGAAACACTGAATCAGCATCGTCGTTAACAACTCAAAAGAAAAGGAAAAAGACAACAATTAGACAACATTTTTTGTCCAATGTCTATATGATATTCAAGATCAAACCATCCACATCTAGCAGCACGTCGTTGGATTCCTGGTCGTATTAATGTTGGACAAAAAGTATGTTTTGTGTAGTAATTTCAAAAAAAATCTGAGTCGTTAAAGTAAGCCTTCTGTGAGCTCAAGAAACAAAGGAGGTATTTTCTGTCATTGCTTTTTCATCGTATAGCTGTTATGCATGATAAATTTGCTAGTCTATGAAATTAATTTGGACAACAGGTCTTCTCATGCGATATGTGAGGTATACAACCTTCTCAATCAACGTGGCATTAGCCCAATCCAATTCCGTTGTCCTGCATTGCGAAAGGAAGATCATGCATTAGCATCTTCAAGATGTACGCAGAATGCAATATCATTGTCTAAACCATAATTTCCAAACCAAGACAAATGTAAAAAGTTCTGACAAGACAAAACATCACTATAGCATGCAATAAGTACCCATGGTGCAAATAATATTTTTACTTTTACAAGGTAAAATCACTACTTTGAAAATAAAATACATTCATTTCAAGAGGCATTACATTTAAGGGCTTGATCGGCGCCGTAAGTGTTACATCTACACATCGCCCCCAGTCTCCTTCAACCTCACACACTAATCCCATTGTTAGAGTCCGAACAAAAATGAAGCAATCTCAAGCCACGTGCCCTCGCAGCCGTTCGATCGTCTTCCCGAGCGCGTCCTGGCCGTCGGATCTCTGGGTGGACCGAATCCAACCGTCCGATCGAGCCCGCAGCGACCCTGGCCGTCCGTTCGGAGTCGCCATGCCACCGCCTGTAAATTCCCGCTAGGGGTACTTCCGTCATTTCACCTGGTGGCATATAAATGCAGCGAGCCAAAACCTAGCCGCCACCTCCCGCACGCGCGCAGCCCCGCTCCGTCCTCGCCTCGCGGCTCCCCTCCCGTAACCCTACCCTCTCCTCTTCGCCGCCGCCGCCGCCGCCGCCGCCGTCGCCAGTCCTCCTCCCCTCACACCACGCCCGCACGGCCCTCAAGGCGCTGCGCCAGATCCAATCCTACCACGCCGCCGTGCGACGTGATGGCGAGTGGGCGCCCGCCCTCCCCGTCCGTGAGATCGTCCCCGGGGACGTCATGCAGTGAATGGGCGAGCGCAGATGAAGTGAAGGCTCGAAGCAGGCAAGCAGCCGTGACTCGATGGGGTGAGAGGCGGAGGCGGAGGAGCACGTCTCCGGCCTCCCCGATTCCGTTCCGGTGGTGGCGTGAGGGGACCCGCCGACTGGCCGAGCGGGGCAGCAGGCGACGGCGACGACCAAGGGAGAAGGGGAACGGCGCTGCGGCGGCGTGCTGGGGCCTAGGGAGCAAGCGACAGACGCGATATGCAGGCTGGGGCCAGGAGAGCAGACTAGAGACGAGGGTTGGGGAGACCGGAACACCCGGCACACCCTTTAGCTACGCCAATGCCGCTCAAGGTCAGCCACTCCCTGCATCCCACCCCTCCCGATCTGTCTCTTTTCGTGACACATGTAGAGCGAGCCCAATCAGTCGTGGCTTAGGGGTAAGTTGCGTCTGATCCTCATCCTGCCTGCGCTCCATTCTGTGACTAGATTTATTCAACGAATATTTTTGCTGGGATTTGTGGTCGTTTCAATCGATTAGGACAAAGCTAATCTTATTCTTTTCGAGAGTAAAGCTAATCTGATTCGGATGAGCTGAGGTTTCAGATTTTGACTGGATGTATGAACATCCTCTACTGGTTCTGTAAAATAAATAACAAATTCAGTTTATCCATTATACATAAATTCTAATATAATGGGTGGCTATTTTCTATTAGTATACTTGAAATGATATTGATGTATGCTCCCATGTTTTCATCCGTGTACTATGTAGATGTATACTGACAATTAAGCTTTGATCATGAACGCATAAACCATAGACGATTCTGACAGACTAAGTGGTGTGTAATTCTCTGTTCCATTTTTATGAGCACGATGTATGTGCTTTCTGTGAGAGTAATACTGAAGCTTAACTTCATGAGAGAAAGGAAAACGCTTGGGAATTTAAAAGTTTAGATGAGCTTTCCGTGGTTATTCCTGGTGCCATTGCCGATATAAGCTTCGCCGGCTCTTTACATTTTTATGAGCACGATGTATGTGCTTTCTGTGAGAGTAAGGTAGTAATACAACACAAGATGATGTTGCCTGCCGCTGTGTATCCGCTGTTTGGGAGTGAGGTGGTAAAAACTCCATATTTCCGACATCAGAAGGAAATCATAAAAAGAGCAGGTCTGGTTCATGCTTTAGGGAGGTTAAATAAATTTCAGTCAGACGCAAAGTAATTTCTAGCATTGTTGCATTTGATCATCAGTAGATCATCATATATAACAGGACTATAGAACAAAGTACAGAAAATCATAATTTTTAGAACTGATTGTATTTCTGATTCTGTGGCTTTGCTACCGTTTTAGCTTAATGACATCTTCCAGTTCCCAGCTATGCAAGGCTAATATATTTGCATATGTTAGGTATAACACACGTATGACCCTATTTTGATACGCTATCCCACTTATACATGTTAGTATTTTTTTTGGAAGTTAGGTCATTATAGTTACCAATCTGTCTTGATTCTGTAAGATTCATGGATCGATTTGAGCCGGCGAGCCACTTGCACTTCTTGAAGCTACTAACAAACCAGCAAAGGTGCACATCCCTGCAAACCAGATTGAGCATAAGACACTGGCTGAGCCCTGTGCATTGTGAGCGTACCAGTTTTGGTTAGTTCATATCTCCTATGCTTTGCTGGTTCTTATGCATGCACCCAGTTGGTCTATGTAATGATTCTTCCCTCTCCTTGTGAAGCCTGAAGGTTTCAGATGCACTGTCATCATAAAATATGGTCCCTGGGGAGTCATGGTGGTTTGTTTCCTGCAATAGACGTGGCAAAAAATCTCTGCCACATGGAGATGGCTGCTGCTGCACTGCATGTGGATACAGAGGAAAGAAGTTCAGGTATCTTTAACCATCACAACTTACTTCCCTTCTTTCTTTGGCTCACAATCTGATATAATGATTGGCCTCACTGTGTTGCCACCTAATTAGGTTCAAACTGTGTGTCCCTTGCATTGGCATCTACTATATATATTGAAAGTAGTTCTATTTATCTTTGCACCTTGATATATTTTCTAAAACCACTTCTTATGCTTCTATTTGTATATATGACATTTTTTGTGTTTTTCTCATGTTGATGTGCAGGCAAAATTTCATTAGGCTTTGCTCTACTCTTAGCCATGAGAGTAAGTAACCAACACTTGCTTACTTCCTAATACTGACTGTGCGCTCAGTAGTATTTTGATTACTCATGTCTTGAATAAAATTCTGAATATAATAGCTCGTGTCTTCTTATGCTTTTGTTTGATTATGATAAGAAAAGAAGAAATACTTTGATACATGATAGATATACATGAGCACATACTCGTGTGAATTTTCTATTAAATTTGTCCACTTGATTGCAGTTTCATCAATCGCTCTACAGGGTGTCGTGCTTACTCTTGACATGCAATGGATTTAAGCGTGCGCAGGGAGCTTTTCTCCGCCACATAGTGACAAATGCATGAGCCTTACGGTCTACGGTGTCACTGGCATGCAAGGTATATCAGGAACCATTAATCGGTCCTGCTCTACTTTTTTTTGATCTGGGTAACTTGGATTCACAAATCTACGTTATTGCTGTTTGGTGGCTTGCTCGCAATATGCGTGGGTACCTTTAGACAAGAACGTATGCAGTTTCTTGGGTATCACATGAGGAAATTTAAAAAACTTACTGATATTTGTGTGGTTTCCCAATGAGCATACTCTTGATGGAAAGCTATATCTTTTAACCCTTTATTCGTCCTGCAGCTTTATCAACGTCGGGCCTTGAATTGGCTTTTGTAGAACATATTCATTTGGCTTGAAAATATATCTGTAGTGACATGCTATTGTTAGCAATCGTCCACTTCCACTACACTCCTGTGATAAATAAATTAGCCTATCAAACATGCATTGTTTTATGTGTTGTCTGCCCCTCTTCGATTACGCCATTCTGTTGTACTGAATAATTTTTCTCCTGTTGCAATGGCGTGTCTGAATTATTCATATCCTTTCCTAAGGTTAACTCATGTTTAGTCTGGTTCGATTGATAGGAACATTATTGCTCAGATGGTTATTTGTTCCTAGGATTTTGATTTCTCTGTTTCCTCTTCTTTATCATTTTTCTTAGGTTCATGTTAACTGATTGACAGTATGTTGTTTCTTTAATATCTATATATTGTTTTGCAGTTGCTAATCTCCATTGAATCACTGCGTGGGGTCGCAGATAGTGGTTGTGGCAAGTGGCATTGACAGGTACAGTTTTCTTCTCTTCTTCCTATCTATGTGCAAGAAGAATAGAGGATGTTGCGTGGTTGACTATATGTTGTTTGAATTAAAGTACAAAGTCCATTTTGAAAAGTGTTGGTTATCCATGTCGTTAGTTAGTCAAACAAACATGTTACTCGGTATCCATGAGAAAATAAGTTTGTAGGTGCTGGGTGGATGTCCCGTTTTTTGTGCAGTCTAGGGAAACAGATAAAGAAGAACTTAACTTAGTTGGCACATGGATGCGGTCCCATATGGTAAATTTGCCCCCCTCCCCCTCACACGCACAATCCTCATCTCCGATTGGATGCCATCTTTTAATAGCACAGGACACAATATAAGAAAACTTAATAACATTGACTGCTAAAATTTGGACAACTAGAGCCTAACTGAATTAGTTGAATTTAGACTTTCTGATATGGATAAGCATATACAGATAGAGGATCAACATGACTGGGTGCTATAGAAAAAAATGGTACCAAGAAATTGGTGAAGATGTGATAAAAGATATAGATTTAGAAAATCAGTTTGTACTATTGATTCTAATCAATGGTAGTATGAAAGATTTAGAAAATCAGTTTGTACTAGTGCTTCTAATCAATGGTATGAACGATTTAGAAAATCACTTTGTATTATTGCCTCTAATCAATGGTATGAAAGATTTAGAAAATCAACCTACACTATTGCTTTATAGGAAACAATATGGTGAACATCCAGGAACACCCAGTTTATTACATCGTTTATGTTTGTGCTTAATCCTGATTGTAGTTTCAGTCATAGGTCACGCACGACACTATTTCTATTAAAGGGTCATGCTTCTATATGGTGTTTATTTGCTATGATGTTTACTGTCGGTGGTACCTTTAGATTGTTGACTATATTTGTTTTGTACTCTGTTCTTCTAGGGTGAATTTTGCTGTGATTTACGTCTGTCCATCCAAAGGAAGTAGATGATTGATAGAGATTCAGAGGGAGCAATTGATATAGAGAGTTGCTGTGGTTCCTATTTCTTCAGGTAGTTACTTTTCTTGCAGTTTCCTTTTAGTTATGAGCTTCCTCTGCAGTGTAGTCATTTCTTTATTTCATTACCAGTCCTGTTGACTACAATGTAACAATGCATCGGCAGCATAAATTGCAGCAGTTCTTAATCAGTTAAAAAAAACAACCTGATCAATCTTGCTTCAGATTATGTTTCTATTGCTATTGCGGCCTGAGGTCCATCCCCCGTCGCCCCTCCTCTCAAGCCGCTACGGTGGCCTATATGTTTTAGCGGGTTCCGTCACGCCACGCTGCCCCAGTCCCTGACCCAGGGTTTGGTGGGCGAGCTCACTACCATCCTCCCGGTGGTCTTCTTCCTCGCTTGATTCTTGGGCGCCCCATCTATTCTGGACGAGCACCTTCCAGTGGTGGGTGAGGAGATCTGGCACGAACCATGCGCCGAGAGGATCTCAACTTCTGCTGCCTCTGCACGCCCTAGGTATAGCAGATCCTACACCCTACCCTTTTTTTATTTGTTTCAGTAGAGTAGGATGAACACCCGCAGCTCATTCTGGGTTCGTAAATTGTGTTTTCCTCTCCAATATGCTCTCTTTATGCTTCAACTGCTATGCTTGACCATCACTCATGTATATGCACTGTCTGTTATTCCTAAATTCTGTTAGCTCCAGTCTGCAACTACCCATACACAATAAGAACAATTAGATAAATGTTGCATGGGATGTCAATAGCTTGGCCAATCCATTGTCTATTTGTCTTCTTTAGACCACATTGCATTGTTAGCTCCAGTTTGTTGCCTATTGTTCGTGTCAAACTCTTGCTCCGATTTGACATGGTCTAATTAGTGTTCTATAGAGAACAATGCTTTTGGATTATGACTAATCTCTCAATTGTTTAGGTGGTGGAAATTCACATTCTTTTTCAAAAGCATATTTAGTTCGTTTATCCTACATTATCTATGCCAAGTCGATAAAAGATGTATATGTTATTTGTTCTTGCTCATGCTCTTTTCTTATATATGTTCAGGCCTAATCTCACCAAACTTTGCTACACTTCACATCATGAGGGAAGGAGGGTAAGTAAGTAAATTGGCGACAACATATCATATTCCTTTAAGTCTTACTGAGTCTGAATTTTAAGTAGTGTAGTATTCCATCATTCCGTCAACCAGACATTGAACTCACTGTGGACTTAATCAAAAGTATTTGAATTTCTCATATATTAGTTATATTAGTTATTAAAACTATCAGTGGTGTAGTATCCAATCATTCCATAAGCCAAACATTGAACTGGTCGTGGATTTGGTCAGAAGTATTTGAATTTCTCATATAATCTTGTGCTTTTTACTTTTATCTGACTATGTTACGAAAAGGACCAGTAATAACTAACGTGATTTGAAAACACATAAGATCTCATGAGTTAGGATGGACATAACCATGCCCTCTGAAACAGTCACCAAACTTTAAGGAAGTTTGTATATGTGTCTTCATTTTTAAGGATTAGGAGGACCACCTATCACCCACTGCCCAAAACCTTTCATAGGGGTTCAGTGCTTGAAATTGTTTTCTTGCTATACATACACACACTATATGCATAATTTGGCTAACACGAGATGTCTTTCAACAGATGCGTCCATCGCAACACTCAAGCAAATCAGATGACAAGGTGTTTGGAGCAAGCTACTCATAGCCAACTACATAGTTTAGGACAATGCTGTGTTAAAGCAGTGTAAATAAATAACTTATATGGCCTGCTTTTGGTATATAGTACGGAACCTTGATCTTTAGGTATTTCATGCTACAATTGTTAACAAATGCACCGATGGTTTGTAACGAGATTTGATGTTTTGAATTGGACCATTACTGTTGTAAGTAAATATTATCTTCTGCTTTTTGAGTAATACTACCAGGTGTTGGATTGTTAGATTGAATAAATATATACCATATGTTGGATCGTTTAAAATTCCAAGATATCTATTGTATATTACCGGATTAGCTAAAACGGGACCGGGTGGGGTGTGGCAGGCCGCAATATCATGCTATTTTTTTTTATATTTGCAATGTTTCGATAACTGTATTACCGGGTTGGATATGACTTGTACCCGGCAGCGGTGCTGCTGGGTGCGGCAAGCCGCAGTTCCTACCTAGTTCCCTGTCTCCCTGCTTCATTCCGAGATGGTTCGGTCGGGCGCCCCCTTGCTGAACCATGCGACACCCTAAAATTATCTCTGTCTGTCCAAAACAATATGATTAAGTAAAATTACTGTATAATCATCAGACAGTCAATCTTTAAACCATTTCTGACCGTTGGCTGAGCATGATCGTTGTGTCCCTTCAGTCATCATATCGGGAGTCCATCCCTTCAGTCATCATGTACGCGTTCCCATCGGGCGTGGTCGTGATTTTTTTTTTTGGGTATAAGGGTTGACTCAAAAGAACATTTTTTCCTTTTCTTTCTATGCAACGATGGCCGTCTGTCCAAACCGTTATTCCAGGCCACGTGGTCCTAACAAATGGGCCCCGCTGTCAGTTTTCGTGTCAAAACGTGATTAATCAAGCGTTTAGTGCTTTTGGCAACTAGATTACTGAAAATCAGTGATTTTGGCAAACTTTCATGATAATGATGGTTTTTGGCACTATCGAACGCAATTATGATGGCTTTTGGCAATTTTCTCCCGCGGTTGAGCTTCTCTTTTCTTGTCCCTTCTAATTCTACGTCGCGGCCCAGAAACAACGCAACAAAACAGGTTGCCAACACACCATGATAATGGACCGACAAAAATGAAGCCAAACAAGCCGATAAAAGAATGCGCGACAAATAAATGGCGACCAAAGAGGCGTGGGATCGAGCGCTGTCACAAAAATTATAGAAACTAAATCAAATGGTAGCAAATTTAGACAAGACATCATTCATATATTTCTCTGTTCATTTTTATAAGACGTTTTAGACAATTCAGACAACGCCCAAAACAGTTTAAAGCTAGTTGTCCAAAACGTCTTATAAAAACAAACGGAGGGAGTAACAAGAATATTCATGAATTTAGAAGATGTTTAGAAACAAAATAAAATGTTTGCCAATTTTATAAAAATATTCAAAAAAAATCTCATTCACGAGTTTTTAATAAATAAAGAAAAATGAAATAGAAAGGAAGAAAGAAAATAAAAAAGACATAAAAAAATAAAAAGAAAAACCAGATAGAAAAAGAACAAAGAAATAAGGTGGTTCACAAGTGTTCTTTATAGAAAAAAAAGGCTCACAAGTAATTAGGTTTTTTCCTTTGAGAGAAACAAGTAATTAGTAGCTCTCTTCCTGCTTATTACTCCCCAAGTAAACAAAATCTAACGAACACTGTAGCACAACGGGCACCAAAAACAAGGAGGTCCTACGTGCCGCATTCTGCGGCAAATAGGTCACATATCGCACAGGGTACGACCGACTGGGCCGGCCCATTGCGGTGCCCTGCCACGGCGATGGTAAAAAAAAGGTAGCTCACACTTTGTTCTCGCTGGGAATCAAACTCGCAACTACCTGCTCTTATGCGCTCGCTGCTAACCAATACGACAAAAAAGAACTCGTGACAAATGTACATCATCAACATGGAAAACTGATAGTCGTAGCAGAGTAGACACTATTTGAAAGAATCCCGAACAATATTCCAAATTTTGAATTGTTTCCTGAAATTACGAAACATTTTTGACAAACCCGAACAATTTTCTGAAATGACGAACACGTTTTGAAATTTCTGATTTTTTTATAAAGAACATTTCCCGAAGTTTTGAACAAAATTTAAAAACGGGAATAATTTTTTAAATCATGAACATATTTTGAATCTTAAGAATTTTTCATGAAATAGAGAACAATTTTGAAAATCCCTAACCAATTTGAATCACGAAAAAAAATTAAATAAATGAACAAAAATTTGAAAGGAGAACATTTTTTTAAAATTTATGAACAAATTTTGAAAACAGAAACATTTTTGAAATGATGGCCAATTTAAAAGTCCTGAAAAATTAGCAAAAACATTCCGAACGACTTTCGAGAAAGGGAACATTTTTTGAAATGCCCAAACTTTTTTTCAATATATGAACAATTTGCTAAAAATGCTAACATTTTTTGAATATATGAATTTTTTTTCGAAAATACGGCTATTTCTTAAAAAAGTAATGTTTTTTAAAAGCACGAAGTTTTTTAAGTTTTCGAACAATTTTTGAAACATAAACTTTTTTAAAAGTAAAATTGAAAAATAAAGAAGAAACAGAAAAGGAAAAGAAAAGAAAAAATGAACAGGAAAACGAAAAAAGAAAAACAAAGAGAAACAAGAAAGCCGGATCAGGGAACCTTGTAGAAGGTTCCTAAAACCAAAAAAAATCGGCTCCGAAAGTGTAGAAGGTTCGCAAAACGGAAAACGCTAGAACCCCTAATGGGCCGGCCCATGTTACAGATCGATCGCTAGCTCTCTCTATGCGAAACCTCAACTGTTCGACGCAAAATGTGTCGAGTAGGATATTCCCGAAAACAGCAGTCCAAAAAGAACAGGAGACCCTAAAAACGGGCAAACCCTAAACGGCCCCCGTAATAGCGTTAACGGTACAGGGCGCACACCCCTCCTCCGCGATGGGCCAGCCCATGTTTCATTTCTTTTTCTTCTGTAAAATGATGCAAAAACAACGAGCTGAGAAGAATTCGATCCCGTGCCACGGGGTTTCAGCGCAGCACTCGCTTACCACCAGCGCCACTTGAGTTCTAAAATTACGTACAACTTCTTCCCTCTTTTATACTTTCGTTTTTTCTTTTTCTTTTCTATTTCTCGTTTTTCTTTTCTTTTTCCCTTTTTCTTTTCTTTTTTTCTTTTTCTTTTCTTTCTCTCGTTTTTCTTTTCTTTTTTTCTTTTTCTTTTCATTTCTTATTTTTTCGTTTTATTCATTCTTTTTCTAATTCGATATAAAAACTTCAACGGATTTATGAACGTTTTCTCAAACTCGATGAACTTTTTTTTCAAATTGGTGAACTTTTTCTCAAATTCGATGAACGTTTTTTAAAATTGATGAACTTTTTCTCCAATTCAATAAACTTTTTTTATTCGAAAAACATTTTATAAAAATCTGTGAACTATTTTTAAATTTGATGAACTTATTTTCAAATTTTGGCGAACTCTTTTTTAAAGTTGATGAACTTTTTTTGAAATTCGATGAACTTTTTTTCAAGTTCGATAAACTTTTTCTCAAGTTTTTGAACATTTTTCAAAACCAATGAACTTTTTTTTGAAAGTCGGTGAACTTTTTTTCCAAATTCGATGAAATTTTTATTAAAAATTGTTGAACTTTTTAATTTTGAAGATCTTTTTTTAGATTCATGAACTTTTATAATTTTGTGAATTTTTTTTCCAAAAATATGTGTACTTTTTTCGGATTCCAATAACCTTTTTTTAATTCGTGGTTTTTGAAAAACAATTCATGTTTTTTGTGAACATTTTCTGAAAAGTCAACGGTCAATGTTGAACTGATCAACGGTGAACAACGACCGGTTAACTCGGAACTGAGTAAAACGATTGAACCAGAAAAAAAAACGAAGCGAAGCAACACCTTTTGTTGTTTGAACAAGCGATGAAGGAACGAACTGGCGCAGAAGGCGGCGATTAGGAGCTCCCCGAAACACGAGAACAGCCCAATAGCCCGGTCGGGTGCACTGGTCATTTCTACGCTGTTAAAAACGCCCCAAATAAAACAACTGCACGTGCGTTACTTTCAGTAGCATTGCCAAAAAAAAGACAAAAAGTAGCAAATCTTAAAGCATTGATCGGATGATACTACTGTTAGATGTGAGACAAAAAGTAGCGTCGAACTTTGAAAACATTTTTTTTGAGGGAAAAAATATCAAGTATTGAAAACATTTTTTTTTCTAAAATCGTTGGACATTCTATAAAGTGCGAGCACTATTAGAAACATACTTTTTTTTTTTCTGAAACCTGAATAAAATTTTAAAGTGGGTTTAGTTAGCTGTCACCACTTTTTGTTGTGGTGGATACAGATCTGTGATTGGGGACGGTGATACTTGTGTCCTCTAGCTCTCTAGCGGCAATCAACTGTGTCCTATAGTTTCCCGAACCGTTCCCAATCACTTGTCTAAAAGCGAACTCTAGCTCTCTAGCTGAATTACCTGTTTCCCGTAGCTTCCCGAACCGTTGGTGGGCGGAAAAAGCAAAAGGGGTCTTTAGCTAAGTTGGGAAAGACAGTGTATCTGTGTGGTCTGCTGGACGCAAATGACCGGTCTCCTCGAAATCCACCGTGATTACGAAAGAGATGGCTGACTAGCCAGGTCCACATGGTACTGAAACACCATTTCTCTCCCGCCGCCCCACACGGCCATCAGCAAACTCGAGGGACTTTCCCCAGCTCCTCACAAAAGAAACTCGCGACGAAAAAGATCGAGCGATCGATCGCGAAGAAACCAAGCAAGCTGCTCCGCTGCAGCCACGTACGAGCAAAATTGCTAGCACAAGAAATAGTAGCACGTGATTAATTTAATGGCGAATGAGGAGATGGTGTTCTTGGACCCACAGACGCGGATGCTGGTGGCTGCACGAATTTGGTGCCATCCTGGTCTGCCTGTACCCAGAGGTCCGGCTGACGCGACTGGATGTGCACGCGTGCTTGAACGCGTTTGTCCCTGTCATATCTGTCTGTCACATCTGTCAGTCACATCTCAGGGGTATCCAGCCCCCATTCCACCGCGATGCGATGCGATGGGTTGCGTGCCGCCGGCAAACTCCCAGCAGCGGTGAGACCAAATGTTGCATCAACACGCACGGCACCAAATGCCCGTACGAGGGGAGAAAAAGTGCCAAGAAAAGCTAACCTGGTGTGCTTTAATTAGTTTTACGAGATAACTCCTCTGGCTCTTGAACATTCTGTCTTGCAATTTTCACTTACGTGGTTCTGATCCATAAATTTCATAAATTTCAGGGTTACTCTGATTGTTCTGTTCCGGACAAGCATTAATACTGATTTGCACCCGGGTCGGCTAATCTGATCTACTCCAGTGAGGAAAGATCGAAATGGACGTGCTGCCGTTTTGATTTCGACATGTTCCTAATGGATTGGAGCAGAGGTGCTCTGAGATTTTCCGAGAGGACGGAACAGTTTTTGGGAATGGAATGTGCGCTAGTTTGGAGCTTTTGTCCTGCCCAGCAGAAAAGCGGTTGGCCTTGCTTGTCGGACAGATACTCCGCCTGGCTCTTTTCAGACTGGAGACAGAGAGAGATAGAGAGACACCTAAATCAGCCCCAATGCACGTCTCTGCTCCAACAGGTTTTAGCTGAATTTGATTGCAGCTCGGCGAAATCAAAACAGTAGTGTTCATTATGTTCATTCAATTTTTTTTGATTATGTATAAATTCAGGTGAATGAAATTCAGCGCACTAATGTTTTCAGTTGAATCAAATTTAGTGCAAATTCAGTTCAAATCAGATCAGTAGTATTTTGATTATGTATAATCCAGATTGTGTAATCAAATCAGATCAGATAATGTATAATCAAATCAGAGTGTTTTGATTATGTATCAGTAGTGTAATCAAAACACTAGTGTTTTGATTGTGTATTAGTAGCACTGATACATAATTCTGCACATGACAACAAGTTATGCTCTATTAGGCCTCATGTCACATGTCCTGCAACCTGGAAACAGTGTTACAAACATATCACCAGCTCACGGGAAAACCCACTGCATTTTCCAATCATGCAGAATGTATCGTCCATTTGCCGTAGTATTTTGGAAAAGAAGGCACACATTCAGCTGTAGCCATTTTTTAGAAATGAAATAAAGAGAGCATGGTTGTTTAGATTGCGAATTAGAAATGAAATAAAGAGAGCATGGTTGTTTAGACTGTAAATTAGAAATGAAATAAAGAGAGCATGGTTGTTTAGATTGTAAATGAAGAGAGCATGCTCAGATTGTAAATAAAGAGAGCATTATTGTTCAAATTGTAAATAAAGACTGTTCAGATTGTAGATTAAGTTGTAGCTTCTTTTCCTTTCTTTAATTTGTTCAGATTGTAAATAAAGTGGTTGCAGTGACTTGCTCACTCACAAAGTCCTGGATTAGGAGGTGCTCGGTGTGTCGGTTATCAGTCCTTTGGGATGGGCCGAGGACCCCCGTTGAGCTTGTCAACTGGTGGGCCTCGTTCGTCTGATTCAAGGACGCCAAGAAGGAATGCTCCAAAGATTTGGCGTGCACCCCAAGGTTCCAAGTTTGTCTCCGGCATATTTTCCCTTAGATGCAACCGACTTATGTGTAACCTAGGCACCTCTGGTATCTATATAGACCAGGGTGCTAGGGCCATAGAAGACAGATTCATTCATACATGATTTCGCGGTAGATCACCTATACTTTGTACCCCCGTCCACGATCAATGCAAGCTAAGCTGGACATATGATCTTACCAATTGGGGACACCCATAATAGGTACGCCCATGAGGAGTCTATATTTCGGGACACAAATGCCCAACCACCGTCTGCAACCTCTGATTTACTTGGACAGGGACAAAGATCCTCACCACTCGAATGACCACCGAGACCATATTTACTGGGACGCACCGAAGTTACTCAGCGATACAGGTAGTCAGACACGGGAAGTTGGACGGTCAGTCAGAGACTCGGGAACGTCAATAGACTCATAGCCTATACGCTACTGATATTTGCTCCGACAGTTACTACTTGTAGTGCTTGAAATATGCCCTAGTGGCCATAATATTTGTACTATTATATTTTTCATATTCATAATTAAAGAGTTTCTATTCAATGTTATAACTTCTATGATCCTGGAATATGCGATTCAGTGGAAAACTCATATGCACGTGTGGAATGATAAACGTTTTAATAAAATATTCCTAGTCTTGCCTCTAGGACTTGATGATCATGTTTTCCGGATCTTAGGATATCCTTTAAAGTGTTAAAAGATAGTCCTAAAACAACATTGAGATTATGACGTTAGAAGAACGATCATATTGAATCGACCCAAATTGTCTGTTATGAAATTAGTAATATCGTCTATAATCAATTGTAAATAACATAGAGTGTTAATGTGTGATTTTGGTCCTTAGAACCATGAGAGCATCGTCGTGACTTCTTACCATATGGTGAGCTTTAGGGTTTGTCAAACGTCACCTCTAATACGGCGATCATAACGACAACTTACGGTCATCGGAAAGTTTGACAAGGGACTAGATAGCTCAAGGGTGGGATTTGCTCCTCCGACGATGGAGAGATATTCTTAGGGCCCTCTCGGTGTGACAACATCCATCATCGTCTGGCCAGACACAGGTTACTACGTCACGGGGATGCTGAAAATGCAATCATGCCCTTAATAGTATTTTGTTGTTGATGACAATATACACATAGGGGACTAACAAAGTTTGTGAAGTATATCTCAGGTTTAGTCCCCTCGGGATCATGTGTGTGGATTATGACTACAGAAAAACTTATCTTCCTCAAGAATGAAACAAGTCTACTGGCTTAGGCCCTTTTATGTTTGTTCTTGAGCATAGGGATCCCGCACTATTAAGAGGGGAACATGGGGTCTCGCAAAAGTCTTGCTCAAATGATCTTATTTACAACACCTATCTTCTGTACACTGTCTCTGTCGGATGACCGACACATGTCAGATGGGCGGTACCCACCGGACGTTCGGTACCCACCGAACGTCCGGTACTTCCTATACAGAGCCAAAACCTCAGATTTCCAGTGTCCACCGGATGTCTAGTACTTATTTTGACAGAACCAAAACGTCAGATGTCCGGTACCTTCTCTACCGAGCCAAAACGTCGAACATACGATCCCTGTCGGACGTCCGATATCTGCCGAAGCCTCGGACGTCCGGTGAGTCTTGGACGTCCGACAGCTGCTGCTCCCAAGTGGCTTCAACGACCACTTATTGAGGGATACAATAAATACCTCTCACCTATCCCATGAGAGGTTTGACCATTCACTTCAAACATCCTCAAGAACACTTTTCACTCTCTCTCTCTCACACACTCATACACCAAATCTTGGATTCCGAGCATTTGAGAGAAGTTGTCCACTCAAGTGATAGATCCACTCCTCCCCCCTCTTTGCACCGAAGGAATTTGTGATTTGAGCAAGTCTTGAGCTTTTCCCCATCGTTCTTGTTACTCTTGGAGGTTGGAGACTCCTAGGCGGTAGGAGTCATTCAAGGAGGAATCGACCATTGTGATTACCCCTGGAAAGTTTGTGAGGGTTTGGAGACCACCTAAAGGTTTACCACTAGTGGCTGGGAATCACCTTCGTGGTGATATCTCAAAGAGAGAATAGGGCGAGCCTTCGTGGCGTTGGTGTGCCTTCGTGGTAACATGCACCTCTCTAAATGGTGACGTAGCTTCCCTCCAAGGAAGTGAACATTGGCATCCTCGTTTCTCGGAGTTGCGGTTATTTCTAACCCTAACTTCCTACTTGTGGTTACTTGTCTCTTAGTCTTCACTCATATCATATTGTGCTTGCCTACTCACATACTTGTGTTACTTGCTTACCTTGCTTAGCTCTTAGCATCTTACTTGCAATTGTTAGGCTCACTTTCATATTCCGCATTATTGCCTAAAATTGCTAAGTAACAATTAAAATTTGTAATTGTACCTATTCACCCCCCTCTAGGTCCAACTCGATCCTTTCAATTGGTATCAGAGCCTCGTGCTCTATTCTTGTGGCTTAACCGCCCTAGAGCAAGATGAACCCCGATGGGACTCCCCTTGTTGCGGATCTGAAGGATAAGGGCGCGACTCCCACGGAAGCCAAGTCCTTCATTTGTGAGGATCTGGAACGGGCTCTTGCTAAGCAAAAGGAGGAGCATGATGCTTCTCTTGAGTCCTTAGTCCAAATGAGACTATCCACATTAACCACGATGCTTGCACCACTTTCGGGTGGTGCGACCTTGAGGCCAACTGTGCCTACTCCTTCACTTGGCCAACAACCTCCTAGTAATGATCACTCTAGTGCTCCTTGGCTTTATGCAAGACCTCAAATAGAGAAGCCGAAGTATAACCCTCAAGGCAAACATCCTTTACTTGATGATACTACCGATTTTGCTTTGTGGAGAATTGCTATGCAGGATCATCTTCGATATGGTAATGATGAGATGTTGGATATCCTGGAGTATGGTTAATTACCAAGTTGTTGACCCGAAGAATCTTACACCAAGAGAAATATATGACAAGAATCTCAACAACACCGCAACCATGTGCATAAGGAGAGGTATGACTGACAAGCAAAGGAGACCATACATACACATCACAAGTGCCAAGGAATTATGGGATAGCATTGTGAGGACCAAGACAGATACCTCTACTCTCCGGCTTGCTCAATATGAAATTGCCAAGGGTCAATTGCAAAACTTTTGTATGGATAAAGGTGAATCTCCCAAGCAGCTCCTTGAGTGTCTAATGACTCTCACCGCTGACATTGAGTCCTGTGATTGTGACAAGATACAAGATGGATTCAACTTGACTAAACGATTTCTAGTGGACAAGTTACTTCATGCTCTCGCTCCATATCATTACCAAATGGTGTGGGACATAAGGCAACATCATGGATTCAAGGAAATGACTCCGGATGACATCATATCCACTTTCCAACTATTCGAAGAGTCAAAGGCAAATGCTACAAAACATCTTGCCATGCATGGTACCTCAACATCAAAGATCAATCTTGCATTGATGGCCAAGCATGTATGTGAAGAAGAGCAAAGTGAAGAAGAAGAAGAAGTGAAGATAGTGATGAGATTGACTCCGATGAAAGCCCTTCATGTGAAGACATTGCTCTCTTTGTCAAGAATTTTAGCGCGGGAAAATTCAAGGGAAGATTCCAGAAGAAGAAGGTGAGAAAATGCTGCAACTATGAAGAAACCAACCACTTCTCCAATGATTGCCCTTATGAGAAGAGAGAAGATAAACCAAGGTTTCCCAAGACCTTTCCCAAGAAGAAGTTGCCAAATCCTTTGAACTCCAAGCTCAAGAAGAGAGATGGGAAAGCAATGGTTGCTCATGAAGAATCCGATCCGAATGATGTTAGTGGTGTTGCCGGAGTTGCTCAAGATTCTCAAAACACCTCGAGGCTAGTCAAGAAAAGTGGTGATGTTGTCACCTACAACTACATGAAAGACTACAAGGGCAACACTCACAAGTGCCTAATGGCAAAGGCCGTGGTAGAAGATGAAGAGGGCCAAAACTCTCCTGACAAGGTCAAGGTAACGCCGCAGTCAAACCCTCCTCTTTTCACTCCTTCTACTCCTTGTGATGAGTATCTGATGCGGAGGATAATTATGATGATGATGATATGGATGATCCCATGCTTTCTAAACTAAATAAGTTCATGTGCTCCCTTAAAGGAAAGAAGCTCACTATGTTTCGTATGCTTATGGAGATGGTGAGTAAGCACACCATCATCATTAAGGAACTCGAAACCCTCATCACCAAGGAAAAGGAAAAATATGAAATCCTCGAGTGGAAAGTCCAAGATTAGGAAGCACGAAATGATGAACTATGCTTGAAAATTGGTGCAAACATTGATGTTCATGCTAAAGAACTTGCCTCCTTGAAAAAGGCTAAGGACTCTTGCGAGGAGTTGATGAATGATAAAAGTAAGCTTGTGAAATCTCATGCTTCTCTCTCTAAGGAGTGTGAGCTTCTATCCGTGTCCCTCAAGACTAAGGAAGAAGAGCTCACCCTTCTTACAAAGAGTTATGAGACGCTCAAGCTTACTTATATTGAAACTCTAGCCAAGGCTTACTCTTCTCCTATTATCAATGTTGATGCGTGTACTACTAACTCTAGTGGTGACCTAGCATCTATTCTTGAGGAAAACCGCTTTCTAAAGGCACAACTCGAGAAAGGACTCATGACATGTGCTCAAGGACAAAAGAACCTTAATGAGGTATTGAGCCAACACAATGAGGTGTTTGCCAAGGAAGGGCTCGGGTTTAACCCAAGCACAAGCAAGAATAAGACGTCTTCTCAAAAGTGCACTACTCCTCTCAAAGAAACATTTGTACGAGAAGGGCACAAGGAGAAAGGTAAGGTTTTGAGTGGGAAGGCCACAAGGGGCATGCCCACTCTCAACAAGACAAAAGAGTTCATGCCTCCATCCTATGTACTTTGTAAAACTAAGGATGGAGAAGTTTATGTGAAATTTGTTGGTCCTCGTAATGCATTTTGGTTTTATGCTATTTTGGTCCCTAAGACCCTTGTGACTAACTTGAGAGGTCCCATTGCAAAATGGGTGCCTCTAACCAAGTCATAATTGTGTGTAGGTTGCTTTCTCTGGTGGAGTCAAATGGGTGATCGATAGTGGATGTACCAACCATATGACCAGAGATAGCAAATTACTTTACGATTTCATGGATTCTATTCAACCATTTATGAGCATTGTGTTTGGTGGAGGATCAATAGGACAGGCACTTGGGTTGGGCAAGGTGGCTATCACAAATGACATGTCTCTTGCAAATGTCATGCTTGTCCAATCCCTTAAATACCATTTGCTTTCCGTTCATCAATTGGCTTCTGTTGGTTGTGATACACTATTTGGACTCCCGAAGTGGCCTTTGTTGGAGAGTTGGATGGCAACCTTTACACGGTTGATTTCTCGAAAGAGAGAACATTCCATGCAACTTGTCTAATGGCCAAGGCCGACAAGGGGTGGCTATGGCATCGCCGGCTAGCACATGTCATCATGAGAAATCTTCAAGATCTCTTAAAGGGTAATCACATCCTTGGACTAACCAATGTCTCTTTTGAGAAAGATCGTGTGTGTAGTGTATGCATAGCCGGGAAGCAACATCAATCAAAGCATCCACCCAAGAATATTTTATCTACTTCAAGGCCTTTGGAGCTCCTTCATGTGGATATTTTTGGGCCCCCTTCATGGGATAGTCTTGGTGGGAAAAAGTATGGACTTGTCATTGTTGATTATTACTCAATATATACATGGGTGTTTTTCCTCAAGTTCAAGGACGAGACGAAGATCACCTTCATTGATTTTGCCAAGAAGGCACAACGCAAGTTTGACAAAGAAATATTGGCAATAAGAAGTGATAATGGCTCCGAGTTCAAGAACTACACCTTGGAAGAATTTCCTAGTGATGAAGGGATTGAGCATCAATATTCCGCACCATACACTCCTCAACAAAATGGTGTAGCCGAAAGGAAGAACCATACACTTGTGGAGATGGCAAGGTCAATGTTGGATGAATACAAGTTACCACATAGTTTTTGGGCCGAGGCTATCAACACCGCATGCCATGCATCAAACGGATCTTCTCCCGCACGATATTGCATCATCCTCAACAAAAGAGAATGGTTAGGAAAATTTCAATCCAAAACAATTGAGGGCATATTTGTTGGTTACGGATCAAACTCTCACGCCTATAGAGTCTACAACAAACCAATGGATGTGTTGTAGAAACTTGTGATGTTGTGTTTGATGAATTTAATGGCTCTGTGACGTCCCCGATTCAATCCTACACTAATCATGCATGCAAACGTGTATGATCAAGATCAGGGACTCATGGGAAGATATCACAACACAACTCTAAAAGTAAAAACAAGTCATACAAGCATCATATTACAAGCCAGGGGCCTCTAGGGCTCGAATACAAGTGCTCGAACATAAACAAGTCAACGGAAGCAACAATATCTAAGTACAAACATAAAGTTAACAAGGTGCCATAAGATGGCAAACACAAACAAGGATACAGATCAAAAGAGGCGCAGGCCTCCTCCCTGGGATCCTCCTAAACTACTCCTGGTCGTCGTCAGCGGCTTGCACGTAGTAGTAGGCACCTCGGTGTAGTAGGAGTCGTCGAAGGTGGCGTCTGACTCCTGGGCTCCAGCATCTGGTTGCGACAACCGAGAAGAAAGGAAAGGGGGAAAATAGGGAGAGAAGCAACCATGAGTACTCATCCAAAGTACTTGCAAGCAAGGATCTACACTACATATGAATGTGTATCAGTGTAAAGGGGCAATATCGGTGGACTGAACTAAAGAATGCCAGAATAAGAGGGGGATAGCTAGTCCTGTCGAAGACTACGCTTCTGGCAACCTCCATCTTGCAGCATGTAGAAGAGAGTAGATGGTAAGTTCACCAAGTATCATCACATAGCATAATCCTACCCGGCGATCCCCTCCTCGTCGCCCTATGAGAGAGTGATCACCGGGTTGTATCTGGCACTTGAAAGGGTGTGTTTTATTAAGTATCCAGTTCTAGTTGTCATAAGGTCAAGGTACAACTCTGGGTCGTCCTTTTATCGAGGGACATGGCTATTCGAATAGATAAACTTCCCTGCAGGGGTGCACCACATTACACAAGACACTCGATCCCCTCTGGTCGGATACACTTTCCTGGGTCATGCCCGGCCTCGGAAGATCAACACGTCGCAGCCCTACCTAGGCACAATAGAGAGGTCAACATGTCGGTCTAAATCCTATGCGCGCTGGGGTCTGGGCCCATCGCCCATTGCACACCTGCACGTTGCGTACGCGGCCGGTAAGTAGACCTAGCCTCCCGAATACAAGAGCAGGCGTTCCAATCCAATCCGGCTTCGGCTGATGTCAAGAAGGCTTCGGCTGATACCACGACGTCGAGTGCCCATAACTGTTCCCGCGTAGTTGGTTAGTGCGTATAGGCCAGTGGCCAGATTCAGATCAAATACCAAGAATTCGTTAAGCGTGTTAATTGATGTAACCGCGGACGCCGACCAGGGCCATGCCCACCTCTCACTCAGGTGGTCTCAACCTGCCCTGTCGCTCCGCCACAAAGTAACAGTCGGGGGCCGTCGGAAACCCATGCCCACCACTACCGGGATGGAACCACATGTCCTTTCAGTCCCCACACTGGAAACACTTGCGGGTACTCTACGAGCCGACCCGACTTTAGTCACCACATTTATCATATAATATGTATGTAAGTATATACCCGTGATCACCTCCCGAGTGATCCCGGCCCGGTAGTATTGCATGTCAGACGAACAAGAATGTAGGGCCACTAATGGAATACTAGCATCCTATACTAAGCAGTTAGGATTGCAGGTAAGGGTAAAAACTGTAGCAACAATGACAGGCTATGCAGAAGAATAGGATTAACCGAAAGCAGTAACATGCTACACTACTCTAATGCAAGCAGTAGAGAGAAGGAATATGCAATATTTGGTGGTCAAGGAGGAGGACTTGCCTGGTTGCTCTGGCAAGAAGGAGGGGTCGTCAACATCGTAGTCAACCGGGGCAGCAGCGGCGTCGGTCTCGTAGTCTACCAAAAAGAAGAGGGGGAAGAAACAATAAATATAATGCAAACATACGCATGACGATGCATGACATGACTACGAGCGGTGCTAGGTGTGCCCTAACGTGGTAGTAGGTGATACCGGCGAAGGGGGAAAACATCCAGGAAAGTATTCCCGGTTTTTCGTGTTTTCGGACAGATGAACCGGAGGTGGATTGTTGCAGGTTCACTATGCTAGGGACGCGTGGCGGATGAACGGAATACGTATTCGGATTCGTCTCGTTGTTCTAAGCAACTTTCATGTACACAATATTTTCATCCGAGCTACGAATTATTTTATATTAATTTTCAATGTTTAAATCAATTTATAAATCATTATTATTAATTTAATTTGACAATAGCATTACTACATCAGCATGATGTCAGCAGTCAACAGAGGTGTTGACTGGTCAAGCTGACGTGTGGGTCCCGCATGTCATAGACTAAGACCAACTAATCAGGTTTAGTTATCCTAACTAAATGATTAGGTTTATTAATTATAATTAATTAGGTTAATTAATTTACTTAATTAATTAATTTTATTATTTATTTTTTTAGAAATCTTTTTTTATATAATCGTTCTGGGCTAGGCCCACCTGTCATTGGCACATGGGGCGGGGTCCAGCGGTCAAAGGCCCTCCGCCTTAGCGGCACGCAAGCGGGCATCGGGCGCAGATGGCGCTTCTGGCGTGGTGGCAGGCGCAATGACTTGGCGCCGGTGGCCTGTAGAGGGCCGAGCAGGGGAGGCAGTGGCTGGGCCAGCGAGTGAGGGGCGAGCGGGAGGGTGGCGCGCAGTGTGGGGCCGAGCCAGCGGCAGGGAAGCGGCAGCGAGCAAACGTGGAGGCGGGGCTGCAGCTGGGCGAGCGTACGAGGGCGGCGGGAGCAGCGGGAAACGGCAGCACACGACGCAGACGGGGTGCGCAGATGAGGGTGTGACTAGGGGTGGTCATGATGCGCGGCAGCGAGCGGGACGCGATCAGCACGGGAAGCAAGGGCGGCGGCTGGTGAGCGCGCACGGGGCGCGGCCTAGCGCTACAAGGCGAGTGGCACGAGCGGGGTAGGCCGTCCGAACTGTGCGTCAGCGCGGTGGGCGCGCGTACGCACGACAGAGGAGGTCGGGGCGGGCTGCGGCGATGGAGCGAGCAGGACCGCGGCGGGGCACACAGTACGTGCATAGGGCATGGCCAACAGACGGCCGGAACGCGATGCGCGTGTGTGCGTGCAGGGCGAGGCGGAGTGTGGGAGAAGGTAGAGGAGGGGAAGGCAAACGTGGCACTCACGTTCAGTGCAGGGCAAATGGCAGCAAGGCGCGGCGAGGAAGACGGGAACGACGGCGTTGACGGAGATGGGGACGCAGTCCGGCGAGGTGGCGGTGGTCGGCTGCGAAACCAGGGTGGCACCGGGCGTCGGCATCAGGGGCGCGATGGGATTGGGCTCCTCCGATCTAGATCCAGACAAGGGGAAGGGGGAGAGAGGAGTGGATCGAGGGGGGAGTGGGTTAGCGGTTTAGGGTTCGGTCGAGGTTGGCTAGTGGTTTAGGCCAATGAGGTGGCCGGTTGGGCCAAGTAGGCCGGTTGGGTGGGATGGGTCGAGGCCCATGGGGAGCGGGGGGGGTTCTTTTCTTTTGTTCTATTTTTTACTTTTTATTTATTTTACTTTTTCTATTTTAGTTTTGTTTTCCTTATTATTTTAGTTTTAGTAAAATATACACTTAGTATCTAAATTAGTATTTCAACTTAGTCCACTGTCACAAAAAGGCTAGTCCCCAAATAATTTAGTTTGATATTTTATTTATTAGTAGACATTTAAATAATTAGGTTTTTTACTACTTAAATCATTTTAGTGGAGTTAAGCATTTCATAAAAGTTTGGTTTTACCACCATGATCACCTATGCATTATCTGGCATGACCTGGACATTTTAGTTTCATTGTTTGAAAACTTCTGTTGTTTTCCTAATTTTTAATTTGAATTCAAATCGGTTTCAAACTAATGCGAGATTAGCAACAGTAATCGAGGTGACGTGGCATCATTAGCAGAGGTTCACTGTAGCTTAAGTATCCGGGCGTCACAATTTTCCTCCACTACAAGAAATCTCGTCCCGAGATTTAAGGGGATTAAAGTGGGGAGGTTCTGGTTACGAAATTCTAACGATTCTTCTCGGTCTTGGTTGCTCTTCTCGAACAGGTCGATCCATTACGTTGATGTCTTCATTTCTCTCCTTTAGGTCATCATGATGAAGTAGGCATCCTTTCTTCGGGATCTCCGTCGTACTTACAAAAGAATAAGGGGGTATACTGGAAGAATGGACCTCTGCAAGGTAGAGTATCTGGTAGATAACATCGAGGAAGGTGGCGGAAAGTAACTCTCGAATTGAAACTTAAGAAAATATTGAGAGCAAAGTAGGGAGGTATCATGGGAAGTTTTGAGCGGGCAGGCAATCGATGCCTGAAACAGGGCGTGAAAGGGGTTCAAAGCAACGGGAATAAGTATGGTGTCTGATACCAGAATTGACGATCCATCGGAAGGTGGCTCGTGAAGTACTTACAAGGCCATACACGAGGAATAACTTTGGGAATAGGGGGTGTATAGGAGAGTCAGGTTTCGATCATGTGGAAATGTGGGTTATGGGCCCACCATGTGAGTTGAAAGTAGGAAGGGCATTGGCATCTTGCACGGTCATGATAGCACGACTGGTCATAAGATATCATGTTAGTCATGTTGGCAACAACGTCGGTACCAAGGGCAAGGGACAAAGAGAACCATTTTCCTGCTCGTTGAACAAGGCGGACCAATAGGCAAAGTTCTTGTCCATCGGTGGCTACCGGAATGTCATCAACAATAGTAACAGGGGCTTGCTGACAGAGTTGTACACCGAGGTGTTTACATAAGCAGTGAATTATTACTACTTAGATTATATAGATCACAAGAAAGGTCAAACAAACCAATGAAAAGGAAAAATGTGATCATCAGGTTAAACAGAACAATGGAAAGGAAAAATGTGTTTAAACACATATTTCAGGGGTATATCCTTCTCAAGGACAAGCAGAGCATGATATCCATGACAGGATATAATGTAGAAAACCCTTTAGGAAAGGGGAGAGAAATATCATGACATTACCCATACAACGGTGTTTGGGGTAATTAATAAAGAAATTTTAGCATTGTGCTTCAAATGTTCTTATTGAAAATCGGAGTACCACATACATGCTTCGAGATAGCGTTGACATGGTCTTTAAGCAAAGGTCAGACTTTGGATACACAAAGAATCCATCAGGAACAACCCATAGAATAAGTGTTACAATTTCCTCATGAAAGAATGGATAACCTTGCTAAAAAGGAAAACTATAACAATGGGTCCTCCGGCCCGGTGCACTAGGCATGGCATCACCTTACTGGGCTATACAAAGTCCAATGTTATGGCTTTTGGAAAATGTCCCAACCATCATATCCGACCGAGATTCAGTTCTGATTGGTGTCAGGATACCTCAGACTCATGATGACTGAGAAGGAAGGGGTGCAACACAATTTGACGAGATGGAGTTGCAAGATTCTCGGGAAATGAACTATGGAAACAAGTTCCGAATCATGAGTTCATCATTTAACCAAGGAGAGGACGAGGGGGTGGCTGATGAACTCAGCGACAATTCATTGAGATTTTCAACAGATGGATTTCCACACTTATGTGAACAAGGATATAACATTTGTCAGATCAAATGATGTAATGAGGTATGCTCGAGGAAAACATACACAGTTAAACATTGGTTGAAAGGTGCACCCGAAATATGGGCTGAGCAACCCAATCAAGGTTAGAATGGTGATACAATAACCAATAGTTACGAACTATCGACCCTTAAATTAAAAGCAATATGGTTGCTAGAAGTAACAACGTCACACATCAGAGTTCACTTGTCTGTATTCCAGTTAGAAACAACACGGGGAACAAGAAAGAATGGTGGTGGTGAGAAGTATCACTATACCAAGAATTCTTAAGAGGGGGTGAAATTCTCACGACATTCTTGACATAAAAGATGGTACTACTCAAAGGTAAAGAAGAACAAATGTTGGATAGCAAGGTACTCAAGGTATAACACAAAACACGAACAAGTTTGTGCTAAACGGGAAGGCAATAAAATGGTCGATGATAAAACAAATCATCGAGGTCAAGGATGGTCTTTCTCATCATGAATTCAATTGATATCTAGGAAGGAGTCAAGATGTTGATGATGATTACGACAAATTTTGTCGAGAGGCTCCACGAAGAAGCAATCGAACAACGACTACATCAAGCAAAAGGACTGATGCAGGGATAGATTATTGGATCCATGGATACGACACCAACTCGGAACCAAGCTTATTGTTCGAGGTGGAACGATAAGACGAGGGAATCAACGTAAGCTTAGCTCATTGTCAAAGGTTGTGATCCGAGAATAAGGAATAGGTAGCACAGTTAAAATCAGCACGATAATGATATAGCCAATCAGGCTAGGAATGACATGACGGAGTATTAAACTTCCCAACAACAAAGTACTAGGAGTACTGAATCATAGTGTTGATTCGATTCACTATGCAGTGTTCTTGGTCGACTAATAACTCAAAACATGGGAGGGGGATTTGAAGTCGGTGAGAAGCAATACTAGATTTAGACTCATAGGAAGCGACACAGTTCTTTGATATTCTCGATATGCCGGAGGGTAATACTCGAAGGAAGATCAAAATAGAGGTTGCGGAGATGTATTGATCTTCAGAAGAAAAGTACTTTAACTTGCCCGAGAAATTGAATCAAGGAGAAAATATGGTCGGAACCACGATTGCAAAGGATCAATTCACAGATACCAAATGATATTTTATCAAGGAAATAGTCATTAGTACAAGAAGCTTCCATGATAGGATCTACATCGTGTCCATGGGCATGAACACAAAGTTCAAGGTCGACTCCCACTTCTCCAATGCATAATCTTTCATTCACTTCTCACTTTCCATGAAGTTGTAGCATTGAAATTTTATCTGATGAAAAGCTAGTAGAGTATAACCCACATAGCCTTCGAGTTCACCCAGATTATGGAAGGCATAGGTTCAACCCATCTGGGCATCTTAGGAACATATACCACAAACTTCAGAGTAAATAATACAAGCTCAAAATTAGAGCATGGTTAACAAAACAGAGGATACAATTTACCAAAGGAATTATATACCCATGGAAAAGCTCACAAGGTTATTGAATATGAAGGATGATGTCGGATAATAATCCAACAAGGGGTCTTATGGTCTACAACAGAGCTAATGCGAGTATCAGTACTCTATCAAAGGAAGGAATGAAAGGGCATCGGATTATAGAAACAACTGACTAATCCAAAGCTCAAATGCAAGGGAATTATCATGTCCAAATCAGAGGATCAGAAGCCAACGCTCTCATTAAGAATGGATAAGTTGAATACACTTAGGGGTACAATCAACAACAATTTGATTGGTCGATAACCAGCTCATGTTTAAAATGATGTCTGAGCTGGAAGGATGAATTCTAGGATCTGATTGAGGATTGTGAGCATTCTCAATGTTTTGAAGCAATGGACTCAAAATGATAGTGACAAAGGCTTCCAATAAGATTACTATACTTGTGGGATTAACCATAATGCAAGCAAGCAAGAATTTCAAGAGCAATAGGCTGCTCAGGATTTTCGGAAGATCGAATGGTATTTCGAAGTCTTTTGCGAAACACATGAACAACTGGGAATGAGCAAATACTCGATAAGTGCAAGGAATTATCCGTAGGGGTATTCATGTGGCAAAGATTTGTAAGGCAGTGGCTCCAGAGATTCTTAAAAGTCGAAGAATAATTCGATGCATCTTGTAGTAACAAGACCAACTGGGGATGAGTGTAAGAATGACATGTGCATGTAGTTATCCGTAAGGGTTGACGGTGGAAGGGGAATTGCAAACACGATGAACACAAGTTCTCGGGATAACATCGGAGAGTATCTTCAGGGTCTTCTAATGAATCAAGCCATCATCTGGAGTGAAGGGGCTCTCCGGGAGAAAGTAGTTACGAGATGCTAGTATTAGGTTTAGCAAAAATCATTTAACCTAAAATAGAAGAGAGATTAGAGTCCCAGAGTAAAGGTCGAGGAGTAAAAGATCCTAATACCACCCAATGGCGACGTGGGCCCGTAAGCCACAGAGCCATGTTAGTAAAAGTTTTTCAATGACTAGACTCAACTTTGGCCAAGGAGTTGGAAGGGGGATTCCTACAGGCAGTCGGCTCTGATACCAACTTCTGACGCCCCAATTCAATCGTACACTAATCATGCATGCAACTGTGTACGATCAAGATCAAGGACTCACGGGAAGATATCACAACACAACTCTAAAAGTAAAAACAAGTCATACAAGCATCATATTACAAGCCAGGGGCCTCGAGGGCTCGAATACAAGTGCTCAAACATAAATGAGTCAACGGAAGCAAGAATATCTGAGTACAGACATAAAGTTAACAAGGTGCCATAAGATGGCTAGCACAAATAGGGATACAGAGCGAAAGAGGCGCAGGCCTCCTGCCTGGGATCCTCCTAAACTACTCCTGGTCATCGTCAGCGGCCTGCACGTAGTAGTAGGCACCTCGGTGTACTAGGAGTCATCGAAGGTGGCGTCTGACTCCTAGGCTCCAGCATCTAGTTGCGACAACCGAGAAGAAACGAAAGGGGGAAAAGAGGGAGAGAAGCAACCGTGTGTACTCATCCAAAGTACTCGCAAGCAAGGATCTACACTACATATGCATGGGTATTAGTGTTGTAGGACCTTGAGAAGAGGTGTCTAGAGGGGGGGTGATTAGACACTAAGTATCAAAGTTGCAGTTTTTAACTTCTTTAAGTTTAAGTGGAGTTTAGGCACAAGTTTAATATTCACAATACATAACAAGCAAGTATGCAAAGAGTATATGAGCAGCGGAAAGTAAAGCATGCAACTTGCAAGAATGTAAAGGGAAGGGTTTTGGAGGATTCAAACAAAATTGGAGACATGGATGTTTTTGTCATGGTTCCGATAGGTGGTGCTATCATACATCCACGTTAATGGAGACTTCAACCCACGAAGGGTAACAGTTGCGCGAGTCCACGGAGGGCTCCACCCACGAAGGGTCCACGCAGAAGCAACCTTGTCTATCCCACCATGGCCGTCGCCCACGAAGGACTTGCCTCACTAGCGGTAGATCTTCACGAAGTAGGCGATCTCCTTACCCTTACAAACTCCTTGGTTCAACTCCACAATCTTGTCGGAGGCTCCCAAGTGACACCTAGCCAATCTAGGAGACACCACTCTCCAAGAAGTAACAAATGGTGCATTGATGATGAACTCCTTGCTCTTGTGCTTCAAATGATAGTCTCCCCAACACTCAACTCTCTCTCATGGGATTTGGATCTGGTGGAAAGAAGATTTGAGTGGAAAGCAAGTTGGGGAAGGCTAGAGATCAAGATTCATATGGTAGGAATGGAATATCTTGGCCTCAACACATGAGTAGGTAGTTCTCTCTCAAAAAATGTATGCTGGAAGTGTAGGTTCAGTCTGATGGCTCTCTCCACGAATGAAGAGGAGGTGGAGGGGTATATATAGCCTCCACACAAAATCTAACTGTTACACACAATTTACCAAACTCGGTGGGACCGAATCAACAAACTCGGTCGGACCGATTTAGTAAATCTAGTGACCATTAGGGTTTTCGGTGGGATCGACATGCAACTCGGTAGGATGATATGGTTAGGGTTAGGGCATAACGTAATCTCGGTGAGACCGATTACACAAACTCGGTGAGACCGATTTTGGTAATTAGCTAACCAGAGAGTTGGTCAGGCAAACTCGGTTGGACCGATTACACAAACTCGGTGGGACCGATTTTGGTAATGAGTCAACCACGAAGTTTGCATTGTAGTCTCGGTAGTACCGATTGCTCAAACTCGGTGAAACCGATTTTGGTAATGGACATACACAGAGAGATTACAATCCCATCTCGGTGAGACCGAGATCCCTATCGGTGAGACCGATTTGCCTAGAGTTTGTGGCAGTGGCTATGACATCTGAACTCGGTGGCGCCGGATAGAAAGAATCGTTGTGGCCGAGTTTGACTTTAGGTTTAGGTCATATGTGTGGAAGTGGGAAAGTAGTTGAGGGTTTTGGAGCATATCACTAAGCACCGTAGAGCAAGAAACTCATTAAGCAACACCTCATCCCTTCTTGACAGTATTGGCTTTTCCTATAGACTCAATGTGATCTTGGATCACTAAAATGTAAAATGAAGAGTCTTGATCTTGAAGCTTGAGCCAATCCTTTGTCCTTAGCACCTTGAAGGAGTTCTCACATCCTTTAGTCCATGCCACTCCATTGTTGAACTTATCTGAAATATACTAGATAAAAGTGTTAGTCCAAGAAGAGATATGTTGACATTAATTACCAAAACCACCTAGGGAGCACTTGTGCTTTCAATCTCCCCCTTTTTGGTAATTAATGACAACATACATCAAAGCTTTATATAAAGATATAAAGAATAGCAAGTAAAGCTTCGGAAAGACATGTAACAAGCATAGGCTCCCCCTACATGTACGCAATCATATGATTATGGAATATAGAAGCATGTGAGAGCATAACCATGATAGAGCAGGCAATGTGTTACATGTATCTTGGCCATATGCATCAGAGCAAAGAATATTAAAGAAAATACCTTCATGCCCATGAGTCCTTCTTGCAAACAGTATGTACATCAGCAAGAATTCCTCATACACATGATTGTGATGCATATACTTACCTTGCAGTCTTGAGTTGGTTTAGGATGGAATGAACTGCATAAACAAGGTTAGATAACACAGTACGCCTACTAGCCGAGCAAATGAAAGAAACCACAAGAATACCAAGACTGGGATGACATGTAGAGAGTGAGTACTAAGTACCACATTGGATTAGACATGTCCCCAAGATTAAAGATATGCAATGAATTTGAGTGATTTCTGTCCCTTAGATGTCTTGCTCCCCCTAAATCTAGCATGGGATACTGGGAGAAGATAGGGAATAGAAAATCAGAGCTGAAAGATATAAATGAACAGAGCTAATGCAAATAAGCACATATGAACATGTCTTTCCCCTCAAGAAGACATGTGGCATCTCTCCTCTTGAACACCAAGCATCTAGGATCCTTGAGAAATACTTTCTACTTGAGTATTCTCTCCCCTGGAGATCTCTTTCTCCCCCTGTGGAGGTGAAACTCTCTCTCTCTCTCTGATGTGATCTCTCTAAGTGATAGGCTTTGATGTGATCTATCTCTCCCCCTTTGACATCAATTTCCAAGAAGGGTCATCTGGAATTTGTCATGAATGGGTTTGGTCCTTGAGTCACAACACAAAGCATTTATATATGTGATGCTTGTAGAGGACAAGATTCATTGAGTGGAGCTGGATTAGAAGAAACATATAATAAGTGGCAAACTGTTTTTCCTGTTGTGAAATCGGTGGCACCGAGTGGTATGCTTCGGTTGTACCGAAAGGATTCGGTTGGACCGAAAACAACAAATCGGTGAAACCGAGTTCATCACAGAGAAAATACTTGTCACCTCAGCTCACTGGACTAGTAAGATCGCACAAAGATTTGCAAGGAATTTACTGAAAGATGTGCAATGAATCAGATGCAGAAAATGCAGAGCAAACAGAAAGAAATATAGATGAAGGTTTTTTTGAAAGGGTAAACAAATATGCATGAGACAAATGCAAAAACACAGAAAAGAACATAAGAGAACTTCATCTAGAGATGGTCGGCGACAAAGTCACCTATGTTAGAGTATATTGACTTAGGAGTCAAGTGAGATCACTTGATCATAGGTCATACTCATCGTTTAAGCTCAAAATGGGGTTGCCATTTTTCGTTTAAGCATCTTGATGTATTCACATCTTGTCGAGTTGCTTTAGCTCATGACTTGGAGTAAAGCTTCTCTAAGATGGAATAACATACCTTGGTTGGTGGTGTTGTCCATGTAGTTGAACTTGTGTGGGTTGCTCAAGGTTGATGTAGTTCATCAAGAGTTGGGAGCACCACTTGGAATTTGAGTCCATCTACCTACATGGGTTAGTTCTTGCAAGGAAGAGCACTTGTGTATCCAAAAATGACAATCATGAAGCTCAACATAGAATTTGTCAAAGGATATGTTTGAATGGTTTTGTGCTTCCTTGTCTTCAACCACCATGGTGTAGAGACTTGGTGATGTAGAGATTTCTCAAGATGTGAGTAGATTACAATCTCATGGAATTAGATTCATCCAAGTACCTATATGGGTTAGATAACATGCAAGATGCAAATATATCCAAGACATAAGATTTTCATCATAAGAGAAATATCAAGGATTAGTCATAAGCTCATGTCTTGCATGTATCCAATGGAGTTTCTACTCTAAGTTTGAAGCATCAATGATGTTCAATTCTCCTCTTAACCTGCAAAACACTTTCTCTCAAGAGGTTTAGTGAATATATCTGCTAATTGCTTTTCGGTGCGAACATGCTTAAGAATAATGTCACCCTTAGCAACATGATCTCGAATGAAATGATGAAGAACTTCAATATGCTTAGTTCGAGAATGTTGTACGGAATTATGACCAATTTTGATAGCACTTTCATTGTCACAAAGCAATGGAACATGTTTCACATATATCCCATAATCTTTAAGAGTTTGGGTCATCCAAAGTAATTGAGCACACCATGAACTAGCGGCAATGTATTCCGCTTCGGCGGTGGATGTGGATACCGAGTTTTGTTTCTTGGAAGACCAAGACACAAGAGATCTACCAAGAAATTGACGAGTACCCGAAGTGGACTTTCTATCAACCTTGTCTCCGGCATAGTCCGAGTCGGAGTAGCCAACAAGATCGAAAGAGGCCCTCTTAGGATACCAAATGCCAAAAATTTGGTGTATGGATTAAGTATCTCACTATCCTTTTCACGGCCTTAAGATGACATTCCTTAGGAGCAGCTTGATATCGTGCACACATGCACAAACTTAGCATGATATTGGGACGAGAAGCACATAGATATAAATAATGAACCAATCATAGAGCGATAAACTTTTGATCAACCGGTTCACCATCTTTGGTCAAATCAAGATGTCCACTAGTAGGCATGGGTGTAGACATACCTTTGCACTCTTGCATATTGAACTTCTTGAATAAGTCCTTGGTGTACTTTGTTTGAGAAACAAAAGTACCTTCCTTAGTTTTTCTTGATTTGCAACCCAAGAAAGAATTTGAGTTCACTCATCATAGACATCTCAAACTTCTCCGACACTAGCTTCCCAAACTTTTCACTAAAATGAGGGTTAGTTGAACCAAATATAATATCATCAACATAGATTTGGCACACAAATAGTTCTCCATTAACCCTTTTAGTAAAAAGTGTGGAATCAATTTTCCCAATTTCAAAGCCTTTTTCAATAAGGAACTTGGTCAAGCATTTATACCACGCTCCAGGAGCTTGTTTAAGACCATAAAGGGCTTTGTGAAGTTTGTAAACATGATTTGGTTTCTTAGGATTGATAAAGCCGGGAGGTTGCTTAACATAAACTTCCTCTATTTCACCATTTAGAAAAGCACTTTTAATGTCCATTTGGTACAAGGTGATATCATGGTGATTAGCATAGGCAAGTAAGATGCGAATGGACTCAAATCTAGCAACGGGAGCGTAAGTCTCACCATAGTCCATACCTTCGACTTGTGTGTAGCCTTGGGCGACGAGACGTGCTTTGTTGCGAACTACTTGTCCATCTTCATCTTGCTTGTTGCGAAACACCCATTTGGTACCGATGATGTTGTGGTAGTTGTCGGGCTTCTCAACCAATGTCCAAACTTGGTTCCTCTCAAAGTTGTGTAGCTCTTCATGCATAGCATTTATCCAATTCGGATCTTCCAGTGCTTCTTCAACCTTCATAGGTTCAATGCTAGAGATGAAAGAATAGTTTTCACAAAAGTTAGCTAAACGAGTTTTAGAGTGTGTGATTCTCCCGGTTTGAATATCATTGTAGATTTGCTCGACGGGATGGTCTTTAGCAATTCTTGCTCGAACTCGTGAAAGCTTTTGCTTGGTTCTTGGTTGAACTTCTTCTTCATCTTGTTCTTCTTCTTGGCCTTCTTCATTGTTGACGTTGTCGTTCTCTTGTTGTGGTGGAGAAGGAGGTTGTTGACGTTCATCTTGATGCACTTCCTCGTTTTTTTCATCTTGGTGTGTCCCACTTGTGGATGCTTCCGTATCAACTCTTGGTTCACCTTGTCGTGAAGTAGAAGCTTCCACTTGGATGGACGAGGTACTCTCCTTCACCTCCGTTGGACGGACCTTGCCAATAGACAAGTCTTGGATTGCTTCCGAAGGATCTTTGTCTCCTACATCAACTGGCAATTGCTCTACTTGCGAGCTGTTAGATTCATAAAACTTCACATCTACCATCTCTTCAACCTTTCGGGTGAAATTGTTGTAGACACGGTAAGTGTGAGAGTTTGAGCCATAACCTAGTAGGAAACCTTCGTGAGACTTAGGAGCAAATTTAGAATGACGATGCTTATCAAGGATGTAGCACTTTGAGCCGAATACTCAAAAGTATCCAACTTGGGGTTTGTTACCGGTGAGGAGCTCGTATGCCATCTTGCCGAGTAGCTTGTGAAGATACAAGCGATTTGTTGCATGACAAGCTGTCTCAACCGCTTCTGCCCAAAAGTGCTTCGGCGTCTTGTACTCATCAAGCATCGTTCTCGCCATTTCAATGAGCGTCCGGTTCTTCCTCTCAATAACTCCATTTTGTTGAGGTGTGTACGTAGCCGAGAACTCGTGTGAAATCCCTTCTTCGTCAAGAAAGGTGTCCACATTTGCGTTCTTGAACTCCGTTCCGTTGTCGCTGCGAACCTTCTTGATCTTCACTTCAAATTGATTTTGGGCCTTCCTAGCGAAGTTTTTGAAGATCTTTTGGACCTGCGACTTATCATCAAGAAAGAACACCCACGTAAATCTTGAAAAATCATCAACTATAACTATACCAAAAGAATTTCCACCGAGACTCTTGTAAGAGTTGGGACCAAAAAGATCCATGTGAAGTAGCTCGAGTGGCCTCCTTGTGGTCATGATGTTCTTCACGGGATGCCTTCCTCCAACCTGTTTACCTGCTTGACAAGCACTGCAAAGTCTATCCTTATCAAATATGACATCGTTAACACCAAGGATATGATTTCCTTTAATAAGCTTGCCAAGGTTTCTCATGCCAACATGACCTAGTCATCTATGCCATAACCAACCTTTTGAGGATTTAGCAATGAAGCAAGTTTTAGGTTGAGCCTTTTTAGTGAAATCAACAATGTATAGATCACCTCTACGCACACCGGTAAAGACCATTTTATGATTGTCTCGACGAAACACTTGGCAATCTACTTCAGTAAATAGGACATTGAAACCAAAATCAGCAAGTCTAGATACTGAAAGTAAGTTGTATCCAAGAGATTCAATGAGCATGACATTTTGTATGGAGCTATCATGTGATATGGCCACCTTACCGAGGCCAACCACCTTACCCTTTGAGTTGTCACCGAAAGTGACATCCTTTCGAGGACTATCATTTTCAGCAAGCTCATGAAACATGTCTTTATCTCCGGTCATGTGATCGGTATATCCACTATCAAGAACCCATTCCTTTCCTCCTGACATATATCCCTAAAGATTTGCCATAAGACCAAAGTGTCTCATTGCATCATCAAGATCGAAGTCACTATCATCATCCTCATCATAGTATTCATGTTCAACATCGTCATGTGGTGGATCAAATCCTAGAGAGGGTGATTCGTTAGAGTGAGTTTGACAATGATCTTGCTTATGAATTTTTATATCTTCGGAAATAATATCACTAATAATCCAACATCTCCTTTGGCACGCATAAGGTTTGTAAGTTCAAATAGATGATCACCAAACATAGGATCACTAGTATTCATCTTACTCAAGGCAATAGACTTATGGAGAATTTCATCAAGATTTTTCAAGGAATAATCTGGAAAGCGTTCCTCAAGAAATTTCCATATAGTATAGGCACACTTAAGAGTAGGCAAACATCCAATCAAGTTTCTAGGCAATCCTCTAATGATAAGTTCGGCAGTTCTAAGATTGCGGATCATGTCAATAGACTCATCAAGGGTAGGATGCATAGGATCAACATGAGGTGCACAAGGGCTAGCAATGTACTTGTTCAAATGATATTGATTGAAAATTACAAGCATCTCATTTTTCCACTCATGAAAATACTCTCCATCAAGAATAGGCACTCTATGTCTAAGACTCCCCAAAGTAGACTCATCCATCTTCCTCCAATGGTGATTAAACCAAGGCAATGGAGACCAATGCTCTGATACCACTTGTAGGACCTTGAGAAGAGGTGTCTAGAGGGGGGGGTGATTAGACACTAAGTATCAAAGTTGCAGTTTTTAACTTCTTTAAGTTTAAGTGGAGTTTAGGCACAAGTTTAACATTCACAATACATAACAAGCAAGCATGCAAAGAGTATATGAGCAGCGAAAAGTAAAGCATGCAACTTGCAAGAATGTAAAGGGAAGGGTTTTGGAGGATTCAAACGCAATTGGAGACACGGATGTTTTTGTCGTGGTTCCGATAGGTGGTGCTATCGTACATCCACGTTGATGGAGACTTCAACCCACGAAGGGTAACGGTTGCGCGAGTCCACGGAGGGCTCCACCCACGAAGGGTCCATGAAGAAGCAACCTTGTCTATCCCACCATGGCCGTCGCCCACGAAGGACTTGCCTCACTAGCGGTAGATCTTCACGAAGTAGGTGATCTCCTTGCCCTTACAAACTCCTTGGTTCAACTCCACAATCTTGTCGGAGGCTCCCAAGTGACACCTAGCCAATCTAGGATACACCACTCTCCAAGAAGTAAAAATGGTGCGTTGATGATGAACTCCTTGCTCTTGTGCTTCAAATGATAGTCTCCCCAACACTCAACTCTCTCTCATGGGATTTGGATCTGGTGGAAAGAAGATTTGAGTGGAAAGCAAGTTGGGGAAGGCTAGAGATCAAGATTCATATGGTAGGAATGGAATATCTTGGCCTCAACACATGAGTAGGTAGTTCTCTCTCAGAAAATGTATGCTAGAAGTGTAGGTTCAATCTGATGGCTCTCTCCACGAATGAAGAGGAGGTGGATGGGTATGTATAGCCTCCACAAAAAATCTGACCGTTACACACAATTTACCAAACTCGGTGGGACCGAATCAACAAACTCGGTCGGACCGATTTAGTAAATCTAGTGACCGTTAGGGTTTTCGGTGGGACCGACATGCAACTCGGTAGGACCTATATGGTTAGGGTTAGGGCATAATGTAATCTCGGTGAGACCGATTACACAAACTCGGTGAGACCGATTTTGGTAATTAGCTAACCATAGAGTTGGTCAGGCAAACTCGGTTGGACCGATTACACAAACTCGGTGGGACCGATTTTGGTAATGAGTTGTCACGCCCAAGATGCGACCCTATCCTAAAGGAACTCGAAGGTCCCACCAAGGATAGAAGCGCATCTTGAAGACGCTTTTGCAAGGTGGATATCATTACATCAACATTACATAATAGATGGGGATACATACAAAAGGCATACAATGCCACACGAATACAACATCATCTTACATAAGATCAACATCCGACTACGGATGAAACACAAACAAACTCAAACGACATCCACCACCTTTAGCCCAGGCTGCCGACCGAACCTATCCCCGATCGAAGAAGAAGCGAAGAAGAACTCCAAAACAAGCAAACATCGCTCTCGCCATGATCATCGCAACTGTACTGCAGAATCGTTGTTGTAGTAATCAGGAGCCACGAGGACTCACCAATCCCATTACCATGGGTATCAAGACTAACAAAGCTTAATGGGAAAGGAAGGGGTAAAGTGGTGAGGTTGCAGCAGCGACTAAGCAAGATATGGTGGCTAACATACGCAAATGAGAGCGAGAAGAGGAGCAAAGGAACGGTCGTGAACTAGCAATGATCAAGAGGTGATCCTGAACACCTACTTACATCAAACATAACCCAGAAACCGTGTTCACTTCCCGGACTCCGCCGAGAAGAGACCATCACGGCTACACACACGGTTGATGCATTTTAATTCGGATCTGGTGTCAAGTTATCTACAACCGGACATTAACAAATTCCCATCTGCCACATAACTGCGGGCACGGCTCTCGAAAGTTTATACCCTGCAGGGGTGTCCCAACTTAGCCAATGATAAGCTCTCACGATCAACGAAGGATATACCTTCTCCCAGAAGACCCGATCGCCTCGAATCCCGGTTTACAAGACATTTCGACAATGGTAAAACAAGACCAGCAAAGCCGCCTGATCGCCCGACAATCCTCGATAGGAGCTGCACATATCTCGCTCTCGTGGCAACACCGGATAAGTCAAGCTACGAGTAAAACCAGACGTCGAGTTGCCCCGAGGTGGCCCTGCAGGTTGCTCGGTTCGGACCAACACTTAGAGAAGCACTGGCCGGGGGCTATAATAAAGATGACCCTTGGGTTAATTACTCCCAAGGGAAAAGTAGCTGGTGGTGAGGCAAATGGTAAAACCAAGGTTGGGCCTTGCTAGAGGAGTTTTATTCAAAGCGAACTGTCAAGGGGGTCCCATAAATCACCCGATCGCATTAGGAACGCAAAATCCGGGAACCTAACACCGGTATGACGGAAACTAGGGCGGCAAGAGTGTAACAAAACACCAGGCATAAGGCCGAGCTTTCCACCCTTTACCAAGTATATAGATGCATTAATAATATAAGAGATATTGTGATATCCCAACATAACCCTGTCCATCATGGAGCAATCTTCAACTTCACCTGCAACTAGCAACGCTATAAGAGGGGCTGAGCAAAAGCAGTAACATAGCCAAACAACGGTTTGCTAGGAAGGGTGACAAAGGTTAGAGGTTCATGGCAATTTGGGGAGGCTTGAAGAGCAAAAGATAGGTAGCGCAGCAAGCGATAGAATGAAGCAACTAGCATAGCAATGATAGTAGTGAGATCCAAGGTAGCGGTCATCTTGCCTGAAATCCCGCAAGGAAGAAGAACGAGTCCATGAAGAAGATGAAGCCACGAAGACGAACCAAGCGTAGACGAACGAATCCTCACGATCGCAACGAAAACGGGAACTATCGAGAAGAAGCACACAACATGGTAAACACACCACACATAGACAAGACATGATGGACAACAAGCATGATGCATGACAAAGCTACATGAAGCTACTCATGGCAAGAGACGATGCAAACAAGAGCAACACATCAAAGCAAGTTTAAATGAGGCCGGGAACAACATATAACAATTCCGGTAAGTCCTCATATGCAAATTTAGAAATGGGTCCAGAACTGAATAACTATTAAGTTGAAGTTGTTAAACAGCAAGTTAAGATGCACCAAGATGATCTACACGAGATTCTAGTCAAGTTACATATAAAGTTCATTAGATTCGGAGCTACGGCCTAGGGGATATGAGCAAAACAAGTCAAACATGGCATTGATGCAAAATGCATACAAACATCAAGCAAACACCTCAAAACAAGGATGCAACATGATAATATGAAACTACATGCAAATCTAAGCAAGTTTCATATAGAGCACACTCAAAAACGGAGCAACGGTTCAACACATACACTCTATACAAGACATAACAACAAACTGTCCAAAACAGCAACTAGGCATGTTGCAAGCATCAAAACAACAAGCTACATCATCCCAACATAATAACAAAAGGCAGGGGCATGAAGTACAGGTAAAGCATGACAAAACATGAACACTAAGCTATCTCCAGAAATCACTAGAACATGCTCAAAAAGACATGGAAAGATTGCAAATAATAACAGTTTCAGGCTTAGCAGAAATAACATCAGGTTGCAATGTTTATAGCTATCAAACAACATGTTACAGGAACTTAACATGGCAAACAAAGGCATGGCATGAATCTAATAATTGCATATAACAAAAGTCCCTTACTGACCATGAGCCAAAAAGGAACAGAAGATATGATGGCATCCATGTAAACATGGCAAAAGATATGACAGATTCATACATGGCAGGAAGAACAATAAGTAGGCATGTTGGTGAGCTTGAACCACTCACCACAGAGCAATACATGGCATGGCAAGGCAACCAACAGCAACAAGACATGTTTGTGAAGCTAAGCATGGCAAGATCAAGTTCATAGGGTGCATGGATCACTAGAAAAGCACATGGCCAAAACTGAACTTCATGTTAACAGGCTGACAGCAACATTATTTAGCAAGTTTGGAGCAAGATAAAAACAAGCTACAGCAGGCTATAAATGCAACCAGGGGCATGAATGGATAGAGCATGACATGTATAACAAAACATCCTTAGTGAACATCTCCAGATTATGCATAGAATGACTTGTAGAAGCATGTTTACATAGCAACAAAATATAACAGAATCAGCCTAGCAAAACAGCAACAACAAGTACCCTACTTAACAAGCTTGATGCACTCATTACACAAGTCACAAAAATACATGGGTGGCACCACTGGAAATATGGAATGGCATAGATCAAAACACATGTAGACATCAACCTCATGGGATGCACACATCAAACATGGCAAAAATGACAAAAGTGCATGTTCTGATAAGAATCTGAAACTAACATCACATAGCCCTCTTCCAACAGCATTTCGGGCATCAAGATGAGCTCAAATGAAAATCATGCAATGGAATGAAATGAAGTACTTGTCGAGTCGAACAATTTGACATATTACACGCGCGAAACGGAGAAGTATGCAGCAAGTTATGATGCGATGAACATGACATGATAATGTGTAGATCTGGGGACTTAGTGGAAATTTACCCCGCGAAAACGTGGACGGGACGGTGCGGGACGGAGGGATCCGGGACGGGCGGAGGCGCGCTTGGTTCGGCGAACGGGTGGATCTCGCCCACCATGGCGGATCTGGCCGAGGGACTCGGCGAGGGCGGGCGGCTCCGCGAAAGCAGCGCGGAGGCCGGAGACGGCGGGACCGCGAAGTCCGCGAGAGGCGGCGGCCTCGGGCGGCGGTGGCGGATGGCGACCAACGCCTTGGCGGGCGCGGCTCCGGGGTGGCGCGGGCTAGAGCTGGCGGCGGCGGCATCACATGGCGGCGGCGCCAGCGCCGGCGGCGGCGGCGGCGACGCGGGAGGCCACGTGGCGGCGCGCTAGAGGAGGAGGGAGGCGCTGCTGCTGAGGTGGCAGCTCCGGATTGGCTAGAGTGAGGTGGCCGGGCTCAGCGGACATGTCCGGCCGGTGGGGAGAAAACATCCGGCGGCGCGAGGAGAGGGAGAGCTAGGGTTAGACCGGTATTTCGGGGGGAGATGCACATATAAATAGGTAGAGGGAGCTAGGAGTGTCCAAATGGGGAGCGGTTTTCGGCCACGTGATCGTGATCGAACGACCGAGGGCATGGAAGAGACTTAGATGGGTTTTGGGCCACTTTGGAAGGGGTGTTGGGCTGCAAAGAGAAAGGGGCTTTTGCGGTTACCCGGTTAACCGTTGGAGTATCAAACGACCTCCGAATGACACGAAACTTGACAGGCGGTCTACCGGTAGTATACCAAGGCCGCTTGGCAAACCTCGGGCCACTCCGAGAAAGTTTAACACCCGCACAAGAGAAGAGGCAAAAAGGGGATGCCGGATGACATAGGAGTGCCGGATCGCAAAACGGACAACGTGGAAAATGCTCGGATGCATGAGACGAACACGTATGCAAAATGAGATGCACATGATGACATGATATGAAATGCATATGATGACATGGCAAAGTGCAACACACAAGCAAATGACATGGCAACGATGGCGAATAACTGGCAGACACCTGGTGCATCGAATCCTGGGCGTTACAACTCTCCTCCACTAACAAGAGATCTTGTCCCGAGATCTTAGGACCGAGACGGAAGGGAAAAAGGGATGAGGTGAAGCAAGAACTCAAGAGGAGAAGCAAAGAATCGAGAGCACTCGAGAAGAAGAGAGGAACGACGTGAATCGAAAGCTCACGAAACCAGATAGACTATGAAACCACTCTAGTTAGATCGAGATAAGACACGAATACGACTGAAAGGGTTTGGGCAGCAGTCCTATTGAAACTTGGAGGAATAGAACACGAGCTTGAGAGGACGGAATGATACTTGATGAAGACATGACACAAAACCTCCGGAAAAAATTGAAAGAGTTGAATGAAAAGAACGGAGAAGAAAATGACAACTTGTGCCACGAATGAAATTGAAAGCATCTCAGAAGAAAGGATTGAACGGATTTGTTGAGAAAATCAACAACGAAAAGAGTAAACTTGTTGTGGACTTATAGGTAACATCTCAAAATTATGAGGTGATCTCTGACCACAAAAGGAAAAGATTGAATAGCTGAGAAGAACAAAGAAATGCAAAACTCCACTTCAAAAGAATACGGAGAAATAAATGCACTTTGAGACGCTAGAAGAAAAGATACTTGAACTCCAACAAGAATCTCGATGAACTCATGAAGAAAGAATTAAAACATGAAGAACCACCATGAAGAACTCCGGTGACAAAAGACAATTAGATAGAGTTGAAGGATGAAAGAATAAGATGAGCTTTGCGATGATTTAGATGGAGGTTCCAACGAGATGGCCGAGGAAATTTGAACTCCGGAAAAGAAAAGAGGAAAACACTTGAAACTAGAATTTATTCATCAAGAACAACTCCGAAGGAAGGGATTACTCACTTGGATGAAACAAGAATAAGATTTATTGTATGCTTATCCTTCATCAAATTAAATTGATGACAAGCAATGGTTTTTTTCATATTACTTATTCTTCTTGAAAAGGATTGAGAAGTGACATATCGCAAACTTGAGAAGGTCTTCATGAACCACGAGTACGATTGAAACGAATGAATGGATTAATATGATAAAAAAGGAAAAGAATCTGAAAGAACCACCGTGAGAATTCAAAAATGACTGATGAAAGAGACTTAATCACGGGGACGAATTAGCAGAACAAATATGCTAGAGGGGATTTAGATGCAAAAGAACAAAGAGATAACAAGCTGATTGAAGACCACTTGAACGGAGCGCCGGGATAAATAGAGAATGATAACTGGAATGATGGCCTCCGGTGAAAGGAAACGGGAAAACAACTCCTGACATACTCCGGATGGATGAAAAGAATATCTGACAAATGGAATAATTCGCGAGGATAACATGAAGCTAGAACTACGGAACTTCGAGAGAACGGACAAGATTTAGAGGAAAAACTCTTCTTTGTTCTTCAAATGATGACGAGAAACACCACCAAAATTACTGAGGTACTCCGGGAGAATGGAAAGCGAAGAGGTTGAGGCAACCATGAAAAGAATTTGAACGAGATCTTGGAGAAGGCATGTGACTGATGGGATCCATTCTTACGTCACACTTAAAAAGAATTAGGAATGGCTCCGGAATAATTAGAAGAGTCAGGTAAGATCCTGGGAAATGACCTGGGGGTTAGGGCCCACTAAAAGAAAGCACCGTTGAAAAGGATTGTTGAACAGATAGATGATGCACCAGAACAATTGAAATATTTGAATGAGGTGACAACCTCGAATTAATTCGAACATAGATGAATCTCCTGAGTTGTCTTGAACACTTCGGAAGGGTAAACTGACAAGAGGCGAATGAGCAGGGAAAACACTTGAGCTGAGGGAAAGAATATAATCAACCGAAAAACTTGAATTGAATCCACCGGAAAAGAAAGGAGATGAAGAATGACGAACGAGACGAGAATTCACCGGTTGAAATAATTGAGGGAAGACTGAAGAGACTCCACGCGAAAGGAATTGATGGTCGAAAGAGACTCAAACTCCGGGAAGAAGAGGGTGGGAGGGCGGGAAAAACAAAGGCATCTGGAAGGGGAATCGACGAATATCTTGAAAAGAAGCACCGGTTGAAAGAATGCAAAAGCTTCGCACGAGTAAGATGGATACTCGATTACGGACTCCGGATTTGAGAATAAGAAGGGTGGGCGGGTGGGAAAAGAAAACAACTGAGGATGGAAAAACAACTTCGATCGAAAAGAGCTGAGGATTGATCTCCCAAAGAGAGAGAGGTTCGAATCAGCTTGACGAGGAATGCGCTGGACAAAAGAGGATGGACAACGAACGAAAACTAACCGCGTGATCCTAAAGAAAAATTTGAAGGGGAAGATGAGTAGTTCAAAACACCTACGTCAAGATTCCTCACCAGAGCAACAAAGGGGCAGAGGAGTAAAAAGAATTCCTACTCTCCGATATAACTAGACTCCGAAAACAGTTTTCTTCTAGACTCAACAACAGCCAAACTACACGATCAATCAAGGGGGGCTCCTAGGGTCGGTCGAGGCTCTGATACCAACTTGTCACACCCAAGATGCGACCCTATCCTAAAGGAACTCGAATGTCCCACCAAGGATAGAAGCGCATCTTGAACACGCTTTTGCAAGGTGGATATCATTACATCAACATTACATAATAGATGGGGATACATACAAAAGGCATACAATGCCACACGAATACAACATCATCTTACATAAGATCAACATCCAACTATGGATGAAACACAAACAGAAACTCAAAACGACATCCACCCTGCTAGCCTGCATCGCCGACCGAACCTATCCCCGATCGAAGAAGAAGCAGAAGAAGAACTCCAAAACAAGCAAACATCGCTCTCGCATCATGATCATCGCAACCTGTACCTGCAACTGTTGTTGTAGTAATCTGTGAGCCACGAGGACTTAGCAATCCCATTACCATGGGTATCAAGACTAGCAAAGCTTAATGGGAAAGGAAGGGGTAAAGTGGTGAGGTTGCAGCAGCGACTAAGCAAGATATGGTGGCTAACATACGCAAATGAGAGCGAGAAGAGGAGCAAAGGAACGGTCGAGAACTAGCAATGATCAAGAGGTGATCCTGAACACCTACTTACGTCAAACATAACCCAGAAACCGTGTTCACTTCCCAGACTCCGCCGAGAAGAGACCATCACGGCTACACACACGGTTGATGCATTTTAATTCGGATCCGGTGTCAAGTTATCTACAACCGAACATTAACAAATTCCCATCTGCCACATAACCGCGGGCACGGCTCTCGAAAGTGTATACCCTGCAGGGATATCCAAACTTAGCCGATGATAAGCTCTCGCGATCAATGAAGGATATACCTTCTCCCAGGAAGACCCGATCAGTCTCGGAATCTCGGTTTACAAGACATTTTGACAATGGTAAAACAAGACCAGCAAAGCCGCCCGATGCGCCGACAATCCCGATAGGAGCTGCACATATCTCGTTCTCAGGGCAACACCGGATAAGTCAAGCTACGAGTAAAACCAGACGTCGAGTTGCCCCGAGGTGGCCCCGCAGGTTGCTCGGTTCGGACCAACACTTAGAGAAGCACTGTCCCGGGGGGGTGGGGGGGCTATAATAAAGATGACCCTTGGGTTAAGTACTCCCAAGGGAAAAGTAGGTGGTGGTGATGCAAATGGTAAAACCAAGGTTGGGCCTTGCTGGAGGAGTTTTATTCAAAGCGAACTGTCAAGGGGGTCCCATAAATCACCCGACCGCGTTAGGAACGCAAAATCTGGGAACATAACACCGGTATAACGGAAACAAGTGCGGCAAGAGCGGAACAAAACACCAGGCATAAGGCCGAGCCTTCCACCCTTTACCAAGTATATAGATGCATTAATAATATAAGAGATATTATGATATCCCAACGTAACCCTGTCCATCATGGAGCAATCTTCAACTTCACCTGCAACTAGCAACGCTACAAGAGGGGCTGAGCAAAAGCGGTAACATAGCCAAACAACGGTTTGCTAGGAAGGGTGACAAAGGTTAGAGGTTCATGGCAATTTGGGGAGGCTTGAAGAGCAAAAGATAGGTAGCGCAGCAAGCGATAGAACGAAGCAACTAGCATAGCAATGATAGTAGTGAGATCCAGGGTAGCGGTCATCTTGCCTGAAATCCCGCAAGGAAGAAGAACGAGTCCATGAAGAAGATGAAGCCACGAAGACGAACCAAGCGTAGACGAACGAATCCTCACGATCGCAACGAAAACGGGAACTATCCAGAAGAAGCACACAACATGGTAAAAAGACCACACATAGACAAGACATGATGCACAACAAGCATGATGCATGACAAAGCTACATGAAGCTACTCATGGCAAGAGACGATGCAAACAAGAGCAACACATCAAAGCAAGTTTAAATGAGGCCGGGAACAACATATAACAATTCCGGTAAGTCCTCATATGCAAATTTAGAAATGGGCCCAGAACTGAATAACCTTTAAGTTGAAGTTGTTAAACAGCAAGTTAAGATGCACCAAGATGATCTACACGAGATTCTAGTCAAGTTACATATAAAGTTCATTAGATTCGGAGCTACGGCCTAGGAGATATGAGCAAAACAAGTCAAACATGGCATTGATGCAAAATGCATACAAACATCAAGCAAACACCTCAAAACAAGGATGCAACATGATAATATGAAACTATATGCAAATCTAAGCAAGTTTCATATAGAGCACACTCAAAAACGGAGCAACGGTTCAACACATACACTCTATACAAGACATAACAACTGTCCAAAACAGCAACTAGGCATGTTGCAAGCATCAAAACAACAAGCTACAACATCCCAACATAATAACAAAAGGTAGGGGCATGAAGTACAGGTAAAGCATGACAAAACATGAACACTGAGCTATCTCCAGAAATCACTAGAACATGCTCAAAAAGACATGGAAAGATTGCAAATAATAACAGTTTCAGGCTTAGCAGAAATAACATCAGGTTGCAATGTTTAGAGCTATCAAACAACATGTTACAGGAACTTAACATGGCAAACAAAGGTATGGCATGAATCTACTAATTGCATATAACAAAAGTTCCTTACCGACCATGAGCCCAAAAGGAACAGAAGATATGATGGCATCCATGTAAACATGGCAAAAGATATGACAGATTCATACATGGCAGGAACAACAATAAGTAGGCATGTTGGTGAGCTTGAACCACTCACCACAGAGAAATACATGGCGTGGAAAGGCAACCAATAGCAAGAAGACATGTTTGTGAAGCTAAGCATGGCAAGATCAAGTTCATAGGGTGCACGGATCACTAGAAAAGCACATGGCCAAAACTGAACTTCATGTTAACAGGCTGACAGCAACATTATTTAGCAAATTTGGAGCAAGATAAAAACAAGCTACAGCAGGCTATAAATGCAACCAGGAGCATGAATGGATAGAGCATGGCATGTATAACAAAACATCCTTAATGAACATCTCCAGATTATGCATAGAATGACTTGTAGAAGCATGTTTACATAGCAACAAAATATAACAGAATCAGCCTAGCAAAACAGCAACAGCAAGTACCCTACTTAACAAGCTTGATGCACTCATTACACAAGTGACAAAAATACATGGATGGCACCACTGGAAAGATGGCATGGCATAGATCAAAACACATGTAGACATCAACCTCATAGGATGCACATCAAACATGGCAAAAATGACAAAAGTGCATGTTCTGATAAGAATCTGAAACTAACATCACATAGCCCTCTTCCAACAGAATTTCGGGCATCAAGATCAGCTCAAATGAAAATGATGCAATGGAATGAAATGAATTACTCGTCGAGTCGAACAATTTGACATATTACACGCGCGAAACGGAGCAGTATGCAGCAAGTTATGATGCAATGAACATGGCATGATAATGTGTAGATCTCGGGACTTAGTGGAAATTTACCCCGCGAAAACGTGGACGGGACGGTGTAGGACGGAGGGATCTGGGACGGGCGGAGGCGCGTTTGGTTCGGTGAACGGGTGGATCTCGTCCACCCGCGGCGGATCTGGCCGGAGTGGACTCCGGCGAGGGGCGGGGCGGCTCCGGCGAGCAGCGCGGAGGCCGGAGACGGCGGGACCGGCGAATTCAGCGAGGAGGCGGCGGCCTCGGCGGCGGCGGATGGCGGCAGAAAAGCGGCGGGCGCGGCTCGGGTGGCGCGAGCTTGAGCCGTGGGCGGCGGCGGCATCATGGCGGCGCCGAGCGGCGCGGCGGCGGCGGCGACGCTGGAGGCCACGTGGCGGCGCTAGAGGAGGAGGAGGGAGGCTGCTGCTGAGGTGGCAGCTCGGATTGGCTGGAGTGAGGTGGCGGGCTCGGGACATGTCCGGCGGTGGGAGAAAACGCGTCCGTGGCGAGGAGAGGGAGAGCTAGGGTTAGACCGGGATTTCGGGGGAGATGCACATATAAATAGGTAGAGGGAGCTAGGAGTGTCCAAATGGGGAGCGGTTTTCGGCCACGCGATCGTGATCGAACGACCGAGGGCATGGAAGAGACTTAGATGGGTTTTGGGCCACTTTGGAAGGGGTGTTGGGCTGCAAAGAGAAAGGGGCTTTTGCGGTTACCCGGTTAACCGTTGGAGTATCAAACGACCTCCGAATGACACGAAACTTGACAGGCGGTCTACCGGTAGTATACCAAGGCCGCTTGGCAAACCTTGGGCCATTCCGAGAAAGTTTAACACCCGCACAAGAGATGAGGCAAAAAGGGGACGCCGGATGACATAGGAGTGCCGGATCGCAAAACGGACAATGGGGAAAATGCTCGGATGCATGAGACGAACACGTATGCAAAATGAGATGCACATGATGACATGATATGAAATGCATATGATGACATGGTAAAGTGCAACACGCAAGCAAATGACATGGTAACGACGACGAATAACTGGCACACACCTGGCGCATCGAATCCGGGGCGTTACATGAGTCAACCAGGAAGTTTGCATTGTAGTCTCGGTAGTACCGTGTCGGTGTACTAAAGTAGGGGTACCTTAGTACCCCGAACTTGTGCACGGGCGGTCGCAGCACCCTGCGGCAAGGCTTGCCGGACGCCCGCCAAGACCCTCCATCACACCTACTACTGCCATTCAAGAACAAAGTATTAACCAAAGAAAACGAAGGCCCCGGCAAGAGGAGCTTGCCGGAAGGCCGGCCTGGGCATCTCCGAAGACTTGCCGTGGGGTCCGCACGCGCCCGGCAAGACTCGACGGCCGCAAGCTTGCCGCACAACAACAAGAAAAGGGTCATGCAAGGTACTTGCCGCGCAAGGCTGCCACCAAACTCCAGCGATCCGCGACGATGTCAACACAAGGCCATCCCAAGGGCACGGGCGCGGCATCGCGCAGCCATGCGGGCGAGGTGGCAAACGGAGTCGACAGAGACGCCATCGTGGCAACCGTGGCTCACTTAACGTCACTCCTTCGCCTTGTTAGATGCGACCGGACGGGCATTTAATGCCCTTGTCCCCGCCATCGAGTTAGGTAGGGTCATCATGGTCACCGCTTGTACCAACCCGCGATTTTACCTTTCTACCCCTCTTCCTCGCCGCCACCGTGGATGCCCCTTCAGAGTATAAAAGGGAGGCCCATGCGCACGTAAAAGGGGTTCGGGGTTCGCCATTCGATACCCACAACACCACCATACGCCGCATGCTCGAGCAAGATCAAATAACAAAACACAAAGCAGCAGAGGGGTTTATCTCTCCGGAGAGCCCCAAGCCGGGTAAAAATCGCCCGCCTCCCCGCCGCCGACCTCGATCTGCTCTGCGACGCCCTCCTCCCTTGCCGGACTAGAAGGGCCCCTGCGCCCCATAGGTGCTCGAGGCCAGAGAGACGCCTGACATCTTTGGCGCGCCAGGAGGGGCGTCGAGGTCGTGAGCATCCGATCCGGTCTCCACGCTACTACATCAACGCTATCGTCAACATGCCACCGAAGAAGAAGCCTTCGAGGTGGCCGCCCGTCTACATCATTCCACCACCACCGCCGAACAAACAGCGGTGGAGTGGACGCCGGCGGAGGAGCGGGCGCCGACGGTGGGACTCACGTCGTCACCAGATCCAAAAACAAGGCCCGCAAGCATCGGGCGACGGTGCAGACACCGCACCTTTCCTGTGAGGTGCAAGGTCGACAACGCCCAGTGCTCCTAGCACCGTGCTCGCGTTAGGACAAGGCTGCTGGTGGGTCGCGGACGCCGAGGTCGCATGCACGCCCGCATGTCGGGCGCGAAGCAGGTCTGTCGCCGGACGGGTGTTGCGCCCCCAATCCGATTGGGAGTCCAAGCACATCCGTTCTCGCCGCCGCCGCCACCGCCACCTAAGACAGCCGAGAAGCGCCGCCCGAGCCCAGCTACTTTAGACTACCCTCCGCGCCGCACAAGATCGACGATCGAGGATGACCATTTACAACCTCATCGGCCGCTTAACGGCGATAAGCCCCGCGATCGAAGCGCCGAGGCCCCGGCAAGACGCCCAGGCGCAGGCCGGCGCCGACAAGACCGCTGAGGGTGCCACCTCCGTGCGCTCCCAGCCCCGAGGGCCAAGATCGCCAGCTCGCCGGGCCAACCCCGACGCCGACTCCACTGCGTCGTCGGACCCGCGAACTCGCCGTGATCAGCGCCACGTTCTCCAAGAACGGCAACACGAAGACGCACACACTCGCATCGAGCGCAGGAGGGAAACGCGACGTCAATCTGACCAGCGTGCTGGGCCCACTGTCGACGTGCATGCACTAGGGGAGCCAGGCGACTTGCCGTACGCGGCAGGTTGCCCTGCGTTCACCCGTGAGCTGCGGCAAGTCCAGTGGCCCAAAACCAAGAACTTCAAGCCAGACGTGCCCGAGAAGTATGATGGCAGGATACATCCGTCGGAGTTCCTCAGCATCTACACCATCGCGGTGCAGGCTGCCGGAGGGCGCGACGAGAAGATCCTCGCCAACTACTTCCCGCTGGTACTCAAGCCCAACGTCAGATCTTGGCTCATGCACTTGCCGGACGGCTCCATCTCTTCATGGGCGGACCTGTGTCACCAGCTTGTCGGCGCTTTCACAGCGTGCCACAAACCCCATGGCCGTGAAAGCGACCTGCATTTGCTCGCCCGTAAGGAATGGGAGCCCCATCGCAAGTACATACGAAGATTCACCAAGTGCAGCGCAACATCCTGCACGCCCACCCCGCCATGGTTATCGCCGCGTTCCACCGGAATGTGCGCAACCGCAGGATGAGGGAGGAGATGGCGATGAGCAAGATCAGAGATGTCAGCGAGCTCTATGCTCTGGCCGACAAGTGTGCATGGGCTGAGGAAGGGAGGAAGATTCCCGGATAAATTGCAGGAGCAGAAGGATCTGACAGCGAGGATGCCGCCCCGGCAAGGAAGAACCGGAGGCGGAGCAACAGGAAGAGAAAGGCTAAGGATGTGCTAGCTGTTGAGCATTCCGGCAACGGAGGTGGCTCCGACAAGGCTAAAGCCGATGACTCCGGCGAGGCCGTGGTAGCCGCCGACAAGCAGGATAGCTCCGGCAAGCGGTATTGCAAGATCCACCGTACCAAGGGCCATGATCTCCAAACCTGCAAGAAAGTGGAGCAGATGGCGGAGCTGCAGAAAGCTGAGTACGAGCGCCGCGACAAGGAGAGGGCCCAGGGAGGCGGCGGAGGATCCGGCAAGAAGCTTTCCGCCCGGGGAGGGCACCGCGGCAAAGCCAAGCCGCGGCAAGGGGCAGGCCTCCCCGGGGGGGCGACAAGGATGAAGATGAAGATGAGGAGGATGAAATGGAGGAAGATGAGACTGATGACCAAGAGTTTCAGAAGGCAACAGAGGTGCTGTGCATCGACAGCGGCGCCTCCCTACACGCCTCGCACCGCCAACTCAAACAGTGGGTGCGAGAAGTGAACGCGGCGGAGCCGTCCGTCGAGTCACGCAAGCCCCTGAAGTGGTCCAGCACACCCATCGTCTTCGACGTTGAGGATCATCCCGATCGCGTCACCGCGGTCGGGTGCTTGCCGATGTTGGTCTCACCAACAATCCGCAACCTCAAGGTCACGAAGATGTTGGTTGACGGCGGGGCCGGCCTGAACCTGATTTCCTCCGTAGTTCTCAAGAAACTCCAAATCCCCGACAGCGAGCTCGAAGAAACTGGTACATTCCAAGGGATAAATCCGGGAAGGAGCAAGCCAAAGGGGAAGATCACGTTGCCAGTGACGTTCGGCAGCGAGTTAAACTTTAGGACAGAGAAAGTCACATTTGACGTTGCTGATATCCCGTTGCCCTACAATGGGATACTAGGCCGTCCTGCGGGAAGAAGAAAGCCAAGTCCAGCGAAAGCAGCTCTGGTGTCTACTCCGGCAAGCGCACCTCCCCGGAGCGCTGCGCTGTCGTCGAGGATGCACCATCGAGCTCCGCCGGCAAGTGCAAGAAGGCAAAGATAACTTCGCCAAAGACCAAGAAGGTGGCCGCCAAGGAGGACGGCGCTGGTGGTACCTTCACCATCAGTGCCACGCTTGATCCTAAATAGGAAAGCGCGCTCGTTGCTTTCCTGCGGGCGAATGTCGATGTGTTTGCATGGCTGCCATCTGACATCCCCGGTGTTCCCAGGGAAGTAATCGAGCACCACCTTGCCGTCTGCCCTCATGCGCGGCCCGTCAAGCAAAAAGTCAGGAAGCAAGCACTAGAGCGTCAAGAGTTCATAGCAGAAGAGATCAGGAAGCAGGAAGCAGCAGGATTGGTCCGTGGAGTACTCCATCCGACGTGGCTAGCCAATCCGGTGGTCGTGCGCAAGGCGAACGGGAAGTGGAGGCTTTGCATTGACTTCACTGATGTTAATAAAGCTTTTCCCAAGGATCCATTTCCCTTGCCGCGCATTGATCAGATTGTCGACTCCATGGCGGGATGCGATCTGCTTTCATTCCTTGACGCCTACTCAGGATATCATCAAATCTTCATGGCTGAAGAGGATGAAGAGAAAACCGCGTTCATTACTCCATGTGGCACGTACTGCTTCGTACGGATGCCTTTCGGACTAAAGAATGCTGGTTCAACATTTGCGAGAGTAGTCAGTCATGCTTTTGAGCCACAACTGCACAGAAATGTGGAAGCTTACATGGATGACATAGTGGTCAAGAGCAAGGACAAGGAGACTTTGATCCGAGATTTGGACGAGACCTTCACAAATCTGCGCAAGATCAACCTCAAGTTGAATCCCGAGAAGTGCGTGTTCGTGAGTTCCTTCCGCAAGCTTCTCGGATTCTTTGTGTCACAGAGGGGGATTGAAGCCAATCCCGACAAGATCAAGGCCATCGAGCAAATCGAAGCACCAGAGCAAGTCAAGGACGTACGAAGGCTTGCTGCTGCGCTGTTGCCTCAAGAGTTCATTTCAAGTCTGGTGAACGCGCCCTGCCGTTTTTCAAAATCTTGAAAAAGGCTGGTCCAATGAAGTGGACTCCAGAAGCAGAGGCTGCACTGCAAGACTTGAAGAAATATTTGTCCTCCACTCCAACACTTGTCACACCTAAGCCACAAGAGAAGTTGTTGCTATACCTGGCGGCAACCAATCAAGTGGTTAGTGCTGCGTTAGTGGCGGAGAGGGAGGCAGATGATGAGCCAGCGGCCACGACAAGCGAGTCTAGCGACGAGCAGGGGGCTTCTCCGACAAGCTCTGGCCCGGCAAGCCCTGATCCGACAAGTTCTGGCTCCGCCAAAGATGGATCCGTCAGCAGCCATGAGGAAAACAGAAGAAGGTGCAGCACCCAGTTTATTTTGTCGGTTCCTTTTTACGGGGGCTAGATCAAGGTACTCTAGTGTGCGGTTGCTTTTGCCTACTCATGGCCTCAAGGAAGCTGCGCCATTACTTTCAAGCACATGAGATCACGGTTGTCACCGCTTCCCATCAAGAGGATACCGCAGAATCCGTAAGCACAGTGCAGGATTGTCGAGTGGGCAATCGGAATTGTCAAGCTTTGGCCTCAAGTTTGAAAGTACTTCAACTATTCGTGAGCCGGGCTTTGGCAGAATTTATAGCAGAATGGACGCCAACACGGATGAAGAAACTCCGGAGAAGAGCATCCCGTCAAGGAAGTTAGCAAAGAATGGATCATGTACTTTGATGGTGCCTTTTCAGCTGCAAAGGCGCCGGTCTTGGCGCATTACTTGTCGCCCCCACCGGAGAGCACCTCAAGTATGTGGTCCAAATGCACTTTCCCAAGGAGCAAGCAACAAATAATACTGCAGAGTATGAAGGCTTGCTTGCCGGACTCAGGATAGCGGCAGAGCTTGGGATCGAGAAGCTTATTGTCAGGGGTGACTCACAGCTTGTCGTTCGTCAAGTGAACAAAGATTATCAGAGTCCATTGATGGAAGCATATATTGATGAAGTGAGGAAGCTAGAAGGACGTTTTGATGGCCTGCAAATGGAGCATGTCCCAAGGGCTCAGAATGACATTGCAGATAGCCTGTCAAAATGTGCTGCACTCAAATTACCTATGGAACCAGGGATTTTTGTGCTCAAGCTAACTCAACCATCTGTCACACCATCAGCTGGACAAAGTAAGAAGAGGAAACTGCCTGCTGGCGATCACTTTCCGGCAGAGTTTCCAGAAACCGCCTCAAAGAAGGTTCCTGTGCTCAACACGTAAAGAGCCGGGAGCAGCTTCCTAAACGAGCCCAGGGACTCGCATCGTTGAGGCATGCACTCCCGACAAGTCGTGTCTGACACTTGCCGGGAACACACGCCCGGCAGATCCCGCATCCTTGCCGTCCGAGCGGTGTCCCCATAGCAGCCTTTTGCGCTTTAGTCCTCGTCGTCGAGCCACGGGTTCCGACACAGGCACAGCCAATAGTCCACTTCCTTCAAACAGAGAACTTCCCGAGGAGCAAGAAGAAGCGGAAAAAGTAGCCCGACAATCAAGTATGTACCAGCTTGTCGATGACATACTTTGTGTAAGAAGATTCAACGGAGTGAAATTGAAGTGCATTTCCCGGGAAGAGGGACAAGAGTTGTTGGCGGAAATACATGGAGGCATATGTGGTCACCACATTGGCGCAAGAGCACTTGCCGGCAAGGCTTTCCGGCAAGGATTCTTCCGCCGACAGCCTCCAGACGAATCGCACAAGTAACCAAGTGTGAAGCGTGCGCCCATTCCAAACAGATTCATCAACCAGCTCAAGCTCTCCAAACAATCCATTTGTCCCGCCATTTTCGGCAGGGGCTCGACATCTCGGCCCTTCCCCGTCTTGTCGGGGCTTTGAGTACTTGTACGCTGTAATCGACAAGTTCACAAAGTGGCCGAAGTGGAACCAAGGAGAAAGGTGACAAGACAATCAGCAGATCAAGTTCTTTAGGTCGATTGTTTGCCGCTTCGGATCCCTAACAGATCATTACCGGCAATGGCACACGCTTCTGAGCCACACACTTCATGCAAGACGCCCAAGATCTTGGCACCAAGATCTGCTTCGCTCGCTGCTCATCCGAGAAGCAACGGTCAAGCGGAGAGGGCGAACGCTGAAGTCTTCTGTGCTGGCTCAAGACCGTAACTTTCGACAGCTGCACAAGTGCGGAAGAAATTGATCGAGCAGCTGCCAGCGGTTCTTTGGTCGATCAGACGACGCCAAATCGAGCCACCGCCGCACACCCTTTGCTCTTGTTTTCGAGCAGAGGCGCTTCTCCCCACGAACTCGTGATACGGATCGCCACGAAGTGCTCGCTATGATGAGCTTGAGCAAGAGCGGCTGCGGCAAGATAACGCGCTGCTCCTCGAGGAAGATCGCTCTTGATCCGCTTTGGCGAGCTGCTCGCTACCAAAGAAGCTTTATACCGCTATCATAGCCGCAGTTAGCGCCAGAAGCTTCGAGGAAGGCGACCTTGTTCTTCGGCGTGTTCAATCCGCCAAGAATTCAAACAAGTTGACGCCAAAGTGGGAAGGCCCTTATCGGGTGAAACGAGTCACTAGGCCCGGCGCTGTCCGCCTTGAGACCGAAGATGGCATTCCGGTGAGCAACTCCTGGAACATAGAGCACCTTCGCAAGTTTTACCCATAAGGCGCGGTTGCCGGACCCATTCCGGCAACCACCTTTTTTGTACAAGCCTTGCCGCTATCGCATGTAACCCTTTGTACAAAGCCGGGCGCAGCCCCCGTGCATAAATAAAGTTTGTGTGCTTCGCACGTCTTGTCAAATTTAATGCATTTTCTTTTTTTGCATCTATATCTGACACTCTGTGCAGCACTCACCCCCGGTAAGCAATAGCAGACCTTAAGGTTCCATAACATTATTTTCTCTTCTTTCTTCTCATAAACAGAAGATTCCCCCACCCACAAGTTCACCGGGAGGGAAGGTAAAAATATGGACCAGCGCCGCTCAAGGAATCTAGCTTTGCCGACACGTAAAACAGAGAAGCTAAGTAGCTAAAGTTTGAGCATAATCATTTTTAAAATTTTCAAGTTATATCCCTTGAACGTTCGTGCCTTGTATGGAAAACCTGTGCGCGGAGGAATCAACTCGCGGCTGGGTTGCGTCCTTGCGTTGTTTCCGAGACTGCTCGACAATGCAAGTGAGCTGCAACTGGTCCCGACGAGTTTTCTTGCGGAAGCAAAGACCGCCAATGGTCAGCCGATGTCCTGTGACTCAACGAAGGCGTTTCGCTACCGCAAGGTTCCTCAAAGCGTAGGGTACAAAGCATACAAGGAATGCAACAGAGTAAAGGGAATAACAAGACGAGCAGTATCCAGAATTAAGTTATATTACAAGAATGGCTTATTGTGGCACTGACTGAAATCGTTCTCGCAACCAAAATGACAGCAGCAAGAAAAAGGGAGAAGAAGGGCTGCCTAATCCACGCGCTCGCCATCGACCCTCCTAACCTTGTTCACCTTGTCCATGATGGGAGCGACGATGGCCTTGAGCTCCTCAACGTCAGCGCCCCCCGGCAGCTTCTTGGTGACGCGGGAGAGGTCGATGCCCGGGTTGTGAAAGAGGACCTTCACCAACACCTTCTCCAAAACTCCAGCGCAGACCACGCGCGACTCGGCGGCCAACTGCTTCGGGATCCTTTCCCGGAGCTGCCGGAGAGCCGTCACCACATCCTTGAAGAAAAGCGTGAGCTTGGCGCTGGGGTGGAGGTTCCCCTCTGTACAGTACCCAAAGCCCGTCAAATTCAGCTCCGCCAACTCCTCGTCAATAAGCGCGGCGATGTTGACGAGACCCTCCGTCTAGAGCTCCACCGTGGTCTTGAAGGTGTTCTGGGCCTCGGCGGCCCTCGTCAGCAGCTCCTCGTTGTCCTTGAGGTCTTTTCTCGTGGTATCTTCGCTTCTTGGCGGCATCCAAAGGTCTCCGCTAAGGTGGCCAATTTCAGCTCTAGACCAGCCGAGTCCTTGGCGGCGTTCAGCTCTTTGATCTTCTCGGAGAGCTGGGCTTGCAGATCGCCGTGCCACAGATCCTTCTCGTGATCGCTACTGAGTGCGGCAAGCTCCTCGTTCTTCCTTGTCGCGTCCGCCTCCAGGGCGTCACTCTCCCTCCAACTCCTTCTTGGCGGCCTCGGCAGCTGCAGCGCAGCGCCCTTCGCCTCCTTGAGTGCTCCGCCAAGTGATCGTTCCTTGACGGCGAGCTCCTCGTCGTGGCTGTCCAAGTACACCTTCCTTCAGATCAGCTCGCCGTCCGCTTGACAGCCCTTCGGCGGCAAGCCTCTGCTGCTCCTCGGCTTCACCTTCTCCAGATGAACGCCTTCTTCGCCTCTTGAGCTGCGCCTCTCCTCGGCAATGGACCGAGGGCCTCCTAGTTGCGGCTCTTGAGCTCTTGCGCATGTTTTCTATATCGGCTCCCTTTGACGACGAAGCGCTTCCCGGGACTCAAGCTTCGCTTGACGGGCACGGTAGAGTGACACCAGCTCCTGGAGCAACTGCTCCTCCTCGGACTTCGCCATCGCTGCTCGGCTGTCGACCACCGATAGCCCAGCAGAGGCAAGTATTTCACAAACTCCTCTCCTTCAACCGTGCCTGGAGCTCGACGCCCAAGGAAGCTTGATGTATACGCCGCCCGGCTTTCAAGTATGCTCGGGCTGGGGCTCCTCGGCCCGGCACAGATCACGCAGAGGATCGGCAGTCAGCCAGCGCCTTGCGCCCTATGTCCTCTGGGTCGCCGGGCCGATCACGGACTCCTCGCCCGCCCCTGTGCAGCGACCCGTCGGCCTCTTCGGCCGGCGGGCTCCTCCGCCCCCTCCTCACGGCGCGACATCCCCAAGATGCCGCTGCCGCCTCCTCGCCGGCGGCCTCAGCCTCCATCGGGTCCCCAAGGGGAGGATCTGAAGGCAGGAAAAGAAAGGGACAGTCAAGCAAATACCCAAAAGGAGGAGAAAGGAAGATTAGCGGGACCTGGGGGAGAGTCCCCGATAAGGAGGGTCACCTATGCTGGGCTCTGTGATCATGGGCTCCACCACCGAGGGCTCGTCGGTCCCACCCCTTGCCGGAGACCCCGTCCTTGCCGGAGACGGCTCCCACATCAGGGAGTCGGCCCTCGGCGGCGTAGTCGAGGCCGACGACACCTCCGCGTCGGCCTCCGGCTGCTCCTGGTGGGCCTGCTCTTCTCCTGTATACAAAAGAGCCAATAGTCAAGATATTGGCAGAAGAAGAGGCGACCATGCGCGCCCCACGACAGGGAGTGGATTGAGACACTCACGCTGGGGGCTGTGCTGGGAGCTGCTGCGAGGAGAAGGGACCGGGTCCGTCAAAGTGGTCTCGGACGTATCTTCCGCTACCACGGCAGGATCGTCCTCGATGTTAACCACGGGGACCTTGGCCCTCTTCGCCGCTCTCTCCGCCAAAGTCCTGATACAGAGCAGGGGTTTGGGGAAAAGCAGATTAGATGCAAGACAAACAATAATAAGGATCAAGAGAAAGACAAGCGCGGTATGAGGAAAGCCTTACTCCTCCTCTTCCTCCTCCTCCTCCTCGTCGTCGGAACTTAGCGCGGAGAGGTCGAACTCCGGTACCCTCTCAGCGCGACGTGGCGGAGGAGTAGGCTCCCTCCGGCGCTTGCCGAGGGCTGTGGTAGGATCAGGCGTGGCGGCCCGAGAAGACCCCACCCCGGTTGCCGGCGCGCTGGACCCCAGCAGCAGCAGCATCGCCGCAGCGGAACGCGTCCCATGGCGCCGCTGGCTGCGGGCGGCCTGCTCCTCCGCCAGCTCTCCGACTCGGAGGCGCCTTCTCAGACGGAATTGGGGCTGCGCCAGGTTTCCGCTGCGGCGGGCTGCTCGAGGACGGCTGGCCACTCGCGCCCTCGGCGGACTCGCCCGTTCCGGCCTCGACCTCCCCTTCGCCATCACCTTCCCCGGCAAGTGCTTCCCGGGCGGCAAGGCTTGCCGCCTCTGCTGTGTCCGCCTCCACCAGCGTAAATCCAAACTTCGCGGCTGGGCGGCGGCGCCGCCTCTTCGGCCCTGCTAGCAATATATGCTAGTTCTTCGCGATGGTGGCGCAGGAGGAGTTTCGCCGTCTGAGTTAATCGCCACCTCCGACAAGTCATCAAAGAATTGCTGCACGACCTCAAGCAGCAGGCTCTATCCAGTTTGCATTTATCCCATGCGAGTCGATTCGCATCATTCTTGCGAGATGCGATTCTGTTGGGAATTGTTGCACAAGGGGACGACGCCGCGCCAACCGGAACCACTCGATGATTGGGGTCATGCTTGAACATCTCCTCAAGATCGCGCCAAGCTCCATGACTTGTGAAGTTGAAGTTGAGGCCTGGGCGCAGCCTCATGAAATCTGCCGGGCACGAACTGCGTGCGTGCCTCCCCTCGCTGCGGAGGCGACACGGCGACGAAGAAATCCGCGCCAACCGCCTCTGTTGTGAGTCCGCATGCTGAGCCGGAGGATTCGGTGGTGGCGATCGTTAGCTTGGCATCGTCCGGACGACAGTGGCGCCCGCCGTTGTCGCGCACCACTCGAGTCTTGCGCAGCTCGGTGAATGACGGCGGTTGTCATCGCAGATCCAACACCACTCCGCCTCCACTCGCCCCACTTGCTGCGAGTTCGCCCGACAAGTACACTTCCTTCATGCCCATCCGGAGGTCCAGCGATTCCGCCAGCCGGTGGCTCCCCTTTTCGCCCGAGGGGAGAAGTAATGACGAAAAGGGCCACGTTGGGGAGAATGCCAACGGTTCTCGCAGAGGTGTCGAAACCGCCATTGTCGAACGGCGTTAGGGGTGAAATCGGCGATGAAACCCGTAGGTGTTCATGATGTCGCAAAAGAAATCGGAAAAAGGTGGGCAGAGCCCGCAATAGAAGAACACGGGGAAGAAGTAGTACCCTTTGGGGCACTTCTTCGATTTGGAGGCCTCCGCGGATGCGCACGCGTTTCCGTCGACCAGAAGAGGTAAAACTCCGCCCGCAACGCCTCCGGAGTGAGCTCGGGGGGGAAAAGCACTTCTTACGCAGCGCCTCGAGCTCCAGCGCCTCGGCCGATTTCGCGGCCTTCGCAGCCTTCGCCGCCTTCGTGGCCTTCATAGCCTTCCCAGCCTTCGGAGCCATGGCGGGGGCGGCGGGGGGGGGGAGGGGCGAAAGCGACGGCGACGACGGACGGCGGAGCACTGTTTTCCTCTTGATTCAGGAGATGGGGGAGAACGTCAGAGCTTTCGGAGGAAGGAACTGCAAGTGGCGGAAGTGGAGGAACGGCCCCGTTTCCTTTGCTTATAAACGGGGGATGCGAATGTTACGCATTTCCTGGAATTAAGTATTGACCACGTTCTCTCCCACGACGCCGCAATCGACGCGTGCCGTTGCGGGAGAGCGCGGTGGGCACGGAGTCCGATCGCGGGCGGACCCAGGCTGCGCGTGCCCATGCACTGCTTTGGGCCTGGCCCAACAACGCTCGGCACCGTGTATGGCCCAGGCCTGGGGGCTCCTGTCGGTGTACTAAAGTAGGGGTACCTTAGTACCCCGAACTTGTGCACGGGCGGTCGCAGCACCCCGCGGCAAGGCTTGCCGGACGCCCGCCAAGACCCTCCATCACACCTACTACTACCATTCAAGAACAAAGTATTAACCAAAGAAAACGAAGGCCCCGACAAGAGGAGCTTGCCGGGAAGGCCGGCTGGGCATCTCGAAGACTTGCCGTGGGGCCTGCGCTCCCAAGAAGACGGACGGCCGGCAAGCTTGCCGGCACAACAAGAAAAGGGCCGCGGCAAGGCACTTGCCGCGGCAAGGCTGCCACCCAAACTCCAGCGCATCCGGCGATGTGTTAACACAAGGCCATCCCAAGGGCACGTGGCGCGGCACTGCGCAACCATGCGGGGCGAGGTGGCAAACGGAGCTGATAGAGACGCCATCGTGGCAACCGGTGGCTCACTTAACGGTCACTCCTTCGCACTGTTGGGGTGACCAGACGGGCATTTAATGCCCTTGTCCCCTGCCGTCAGAGTTAGGTAGGGGTCATCATGTTCAGTCCTTTGTTGTACCAACCCGCAATTTTACCTTTATACCCCCTCTTCCTACGCTGCCACCTGTGGATGCCCCCTTCAGAGTATAAAAGGGAGGCCCATGCGCACGTAAAAGGGGTTCGGGGGTTCGGGCCATTCGATACCCACAACACCACCATACGCTCGCATGCTCGAGCAAGATCAAATAACAAAACACAAAGCAGCAGTAGGGGTTTTATCTCCGGAGAGCCCCGGCTGGGTAAAAATCGCCTGTCTCCCAGCGCTCGACCTCGATCTGCTCTGCGCATGCCCTCCGCTCCCTTGCCGGACTAGAAGGGGCCCCCAAGTGCCCCATAGGTGCTCGAGGCCACAGAGAGACGCCCCGACATACCGATTGCTCAAACTCGGTGAAACCAATTTTGGTAATGGACATACACAGAGAGATTACAATCCCATCTCGGTGAGACCGAGATCCCTATCAGTGAGACTGATTTGCCTAGAGTTTGTGATAGTGGCTATGACATCTGAACTCGGTGGCGCCGGATAGAAAGAATCGGTGTGGCTGAGTTTGACTTTAGGTTTAGGTCATATGTGTGGAAGTGGGAAAGTAGTTGAGGGTTTTGGAGCATATCACTAAGCACTGTGGAGCAAGAAACTCATTAAGCAACACCTCATCCCTTCTTGATAGTATTGGATTTTCCTATAAACTCAATGTGATCTTGGATCACTAAAATGTAAAATGAAGAGTCTTGAGCTTGAAGCTTGAGCCAATCCTTTGTCCTTAGCACCTTGAAGGAGTTCCCACATCCTTTAGTCTATGCCACTCCATTGTTGAACTTATCTGAAATATACTAGATAAAAGTGTTAGTCCAAGAAGAGATATCTTGACATTAATTACCAAAACCACCTAGGGAGCACTTGTGCTTTCAAGTGTAAAGGGACAATACCGGTGGACTGAACTGCAGAATGCCAGAATAAGAGGGGGATAGTCGAAGACTACGCTTCTGGCAGCCTCCATCTTGCAACATGTGGAAGAGAGTAGATGGTAAGTTCACCAAGTATCATCGCATAGCATAATCCTACCCGGCGATCCCCTCCTCGTCGCCCTGTGAGAGAGTGATCACCGGGTTGTATCTGGCACTTGAAAGGGTGTGTTTTAGTAAGTATCCGGTTCTAGTTGTCATAAGGTCAAGGTACAACTCCGAGTCATCCTTTTACCAAGGGACACATCTATTCGAATGGATAAACTTTCCTACAGGGGTGCACCACATTACCCAACACACTTGATCCCTCTGGCCGGATACACTTTCCTGGGTCATGCCCGGCCTCGGAAGATCAACACATCGCAGCTCTACCTAGGCACAACAGAGAGGTCAGCCCGCCGGTCTAAATCCTATGTGCGCAGGGGTCTGGGCCCATCGCCCATTGCACACTTGCATGTTGCGTACGCGGCCGGTAAGCAGGCCTAGCCTCCCTAATACAAGAGCAGGCGTTCTAGTCCAATCCGGCGTGCGCCACTCAGTCGTTGACGTCAAGAAGGCTTCGGCTGATACCACGACGTGAGTGCCCATAACTGTTCTCGCGTAGTTGGTTAGTGCGTATAGGCTAGTGGCCAGACTAAGATCAAATACCAAGATCTCGTTAAGCATGTTAATTGATGTAACCACGGACGCTGACCAGGGCCAGGCCCACCTCTCACCTAGGTGGTCTCAACCTGCCCTGTCACTCCACCACAAAGTAACAGTCAGGGGCCGTCGGGAACCCAGGCCCACCACTATCGGGATGGAACCACCTGTCCTTTTTGCCCCCACATTAGAAACACTTGCGGGTACTCTACGAGCCGACCTGACTTTAGTCACCACATGTATCATATAATATGTATGTAAGTATATACCCGTGATCACCTCCCGAGTGATCCCGGTCGCGGTAGTATAGTATGGCAGACGGACAGGAATGTAGGGCCGCTGATGGAATACTAGCATCCTATAGTAAGCATTTAGGATTGCAAGTAAGGGTAACAACCGTAGCGACAATGACAGGCTATGCAGAAGAATAGGATTAACCGAAAGCAGTAACATGCTACACTACTCTAATGCGAGCAGTAGAAAGAAGGAATAGACGATATCTGGTGGTCAAGGAGGGGGGCTTGCCTGGTTGCTCTGGCAAGGAGGGGTCGACGTCAACACCGTAGTCGACTGGGGTAGCAGCGGCGTCGGTCTCGTAGTCTACCGGAGAGAAGAGGGGAAGCAACAATAAATATAATGCAAATATAAGCATGACGATGCATAACATGACTACGAGCGGTGCTAGGTGTGCCTAAACGCGGTAGTAGGTGATACCGGCGAAGGGGGAAAACATCCGGGAAAGTATTCCTGGTTGTTTCACGTTTTTGTACAGATGAACCGGAGGTCGATTGTTGCAGGTTCGCTATGCTAGGGACGCGTGGTGGATGAAAGGCTGCGTATTCGGATTCGTCTCGTCGTTCTGAGCAACTTTCTTGTACAAAGTATTTTCATCCGAGCTATGGATTATTTTATATTAGTTTTCAAAGTTTAAACCAATTTATAAATCATTATTATTAATTTAATTCAAAAATAGCATTACTACATCAGCATGACGTCAGCAGTCAATAGAGGTGTTGACTGGGTCAAGCTGACATGTGGGTCCTGCATGTCATAGACTAAGACCAACTAATCAGGTTTAGTTAGCCTAACTAAATGATTAGGTTTATTAATTATAATTAATTAGGTTAATTAATTAATTAATTAATTTTATTATTTATTTTTAAAAAATCTTTTTTATATATAATCGTTCTGGGCTAGGCCCACCTGTCATTGGCACATGGGGCGGGGCCCAGCTGTCAAAGGCCCCTGTGACCTTAGCGAGCACATGCAAGTGGTATTTGGCAGAAGGCGCTTCTGACGTGGTGGACAGGGCGACCGACTTGGCGCCTGTGGCCTGATGAGGGCCGAGCAGAGGCCGTGGCTGGGGCAGCGGTGAGGGGCGGCGAGAGGGGTGGCGCGCGGTCTGAGGCCGAGCCAGCAGTAGGGAAGCGGTAGCGAGCAATGGTGGAGGCGGGGCTGCGGCTGGCCGAGAGTAGGTGGGCGGCGGGGCGAGCAGAGGCGGCGGGAGCAGCGGGAAACGGCGGCGCATGTCCTAGAGTGGGCGACAGGTGATGGCGTGACTTGGGGTGGTCACGACGCGCGGCAGCGAGCGGAACGCGATCAGCGCGGGAAACAAGGGCGGCGACTTTTTTTTCAAGCACACGCAAGAGCATTGCGTGCTTTTCCATTTAAGAGAAGGAGAAAACATTTACAGAGAGGTTGCAAGCGCAGAATGCGCAGTCCACAGATCTATGGATTACAAACTACGTAGAGTCTCGCGCTAGCCCACCTAATTTTGCTTGGATCCACAGCTGAAACTCTCCTCGGATATTGCTAGCTACTACATGCGGCATAAGCGCGACTTTGTCAAAAACCCTCCTGTTTCGCTCAAGCCAAAGGAACCGGAACACAAGGCAGACCATGGTGTTAACCTTGCGACGGCCTGTCCTAGGAGCCGCGTTGCTTAACGCCGGCCACCACTCCTTGATATTGTCAGTTGAGGTTGGAGTTCTGGTGAGCACGCGCGGGGCGCGGCCCAGCGCGAGGCGGGGGCACGAGCAGGGGAGGCCGTCCGAACCGTGCGTGGGCGCGGTGGGCATGCGTGCACACGGCAGAGGAGGTCGGGGCGGACTGCGGCGATGGAGCGAGTAGGACCGTGGTGGGGCATGCAGTACGTGCATAGGGCGTGGCCAGCGGATGACCGGAGCACGACGTGCATGTGAGCGTGCGGGGCGAGGCGGAGTGCGAGAGCAGGGAGAGGAGGGGAAGGAGAACTAGCGCTCACGTTCGATGCAGGGAAAATGTGTCAGGCCTGACGAAGAGTACGAGTTCTTCAGTTAACGGACGGCGTGGATACAAGCATTCGGGAGGATCCAACGGCTCGCGTGGCTCGCCCTCATCACACTTTTTCTGGCTTTCCCTTTGCTGTCTCATTACTTTTCCTTCCGTGTCGCTGGGCTATTTTAAGCTCCACCGCTTGCTGTAAGCGGCATCGTTGAATGTATGAGCTTGCTCAAAACATATACAATCCCTACTTTAGAGAATATACCAAGATATACTTGCACTTTCCCCATTTTTCCTCTTGGCTCATGATTTAACCCTAGCACAAATCGAGATCGGGCCATGACAATTGGTATCATGAGCAACGTTCTTCCTCGTGGCGCGGCGAATCAGCGGGTTCCGTGAATTGCCCTCCTTCCCACCCTTCGAAGGCGGCGGCGGTGACTCTCCTCCTTCCCTCCCTTCTTTGGCGGCGGCGCGGCGATTTTAGGCGGTGCAGCGGCGGAGTGAACCGGCGGTGTTGGTGTCGGTAGACTAATTCGGCGGCAACTCGTGGCGTTAAATTCGTTACTTGAGCACACTGCTCAAGTGTCAAATCGAGGACGACAGCGAGTGGTGCTGCTGCGGCGCGCGGACAACAACAAAGCGGCGGTGGACTGATTTTTCGGTTCGGGTTACGGTGCTCGGCAGAAAATTCCTCTTGAATCCATCGGTCACCATGGGTAGATCGGGCCGAGTCCGACGAGGCGAAGTCGCTGATCTGCTGCGCAATGAAAGCTGAAGTTGTGCGAGACTGAGAGGAAGTAACAGAGCTGCGTGAAGATGTTGAGGGCCTGCGCAAGGATGTCCATCTTGTTACTCAAACAAGATGCGATGGCACAGTGATGGACGGCGTACAACAAGCTGTGTCGGCGTTGAACTCCCAGCTCATCTGCGATGTCGACATCCTCAAGTCCTTGAACACCAAAGATCTGCATCCAATCCCAGCACCACAACCCCAACACCGAACAAGAGGATCCTAACAAAGCAAAGCAACAACATGAACAAGTCAGGCCATCCACACCGTAACTACGAAAGCAATTAGCTCTTGAACAAGAAAAGACTCGCTTGCTAGCAACACAAGTACCTCCTACCTTGCCAGCGATCAACATCAACAGACGCCGGCTCCACCGGGTATGCACAAGGTCAAATTCAAGGCGTCAGGTAGGGCATTTCACACCTCTCGCTCCTTACCGTCTTGCTCATACTCCGGCGTTCCACAATTTCCAACCGCCATTGGTGCGTACACAATGGGAAGATTTTTATGGTCGATCTGAAAATGAGATCGACTCAATTTCTCAAATCCATCACAAAAGGACCAAAGATAGAATTCCCTCGCTTTGAAGGTGTGAACCCAGCAGGATGGATACGCCACAGTGACAAATACTTCCAGATGGCTGGTGCTCCCCGAATCTGAGTGGGGTGGCACAATTATGCATTCTTGGACCACCGATGTGTGGCTCCGTGAGGTCTGGTCTCCTTAAGAAAAGATTGACATGGGCACAGTTTTGTGAAGAAATTCTACACAGATTTTCTCCATCCAGCCTCCTATGATCTCACCAACGCTTCAACACTCTCAAACAACACACTTTATCTGCTTGTGGAGTACACCCAACAGTTTGAAGATCTCATGGCATACGTCATGAGGGAGAACCCCATGATCTCGAACAATGGTTCGTCAAATGCTATGTCAATGGCCTCAAATCTACTCAAGTATCAACTTCGACCATTGAAACCAGCATCACCGATGGACGCTTATTGGATTGCTTGTGGATTTGGAACAAGGAGCAATGGAAAAGAAAAAAGCCACAACATTTAGTACTTCTAGCGGACTGCTACTAGTTACTACAAACAAACACCCATAGTCCAGACAAGACTAATGATTTCAAGCAACCACTCACCACGAAAGAGCCAAGGAACACGGGAAGTGTTGGCGATGTGGGGATGCACAGTTCCATGGGCATAAATGTAAGCAAGCAACAATTACTAAATGTACTCACGGGGAAGACCCTCTTGAACATCCAATACCACAAGAGGAGTTGGAGGAAATCAAGAAGAGGATCAACCAGCAACGGAAGAACAGTGCATGAGAATTTCTCTCCAAGCCACAGAAACCGATAGTGTTAATTCCCTCTCAATATTAATCTCTATTGGGGGTAGACAGTTTGTTGCTTTAGTAGATTCTGTAGTAATGCCACCTTTATGAGCTTGCAATTTGCACTCCAAACTGATTGCAATATTATCAAAGATAGTACAAGACCTGTCACTATAGCAGGGGAGGCAAATTATGGTGCGGATCCTATATACCGCCACAACTTTCTCTGCTAATTGAACAGTTCCAAGATTCTTCGAAATTCTAGACCTACCAGACATGATGTCGTTCTAGGATCGATCAAGCTAGCAAAGGATGGTCCAGTTCCTTCCATTATAACCCAAGAAAACTCACTTTGCTTAAAGATGGAGTTACACCAAGAACTATTCTCCTTGTGGTCCAATGTCTGCACAATGAAATTGATCATTTATCACTAAATAGGCTTACGCTCGGTGGAGCTCCCGCTACATGATCGGCCTAGCACAAGACACTTCTCCTACCACAAAAACAAGTGATCCTATTCCTCCGAAGTACAAGAAGTATTGGAGAAATACCCCGATATCTTCACAGAGCTCTGCATGCCTTCCTCCTAAGAGGGAGTGTGACCATGAGATCCCCTTGGCACTGAACCGACCCTCCTAACACAAGACCATATAGAGTACCCCACACTCGAGAGATGAGCCGGAGCATCGATCCACATGTTACTCAAGAACAGAGTTATAAGACCCAACCAGAGCCCCTTTGCTTCTCCCGCAATCCTTGTCGAAAAAAAGATGGCTCATGGAGACTCTGCATTGATTACGTAAAATTGAATGCAACCACCGCTCAAAAACAAGTTTCCTATACCGGTAATAGAAGATCTTCTTGATGAACTACATGGAGCAACAGTCTTTTCCAAATTGGACTTAAGGTCGGGGCTATCATCAAGTGAGAATGAAAGAAGAAGACATACCAAAGACTGCCTTCGAACTTCTTTTGGCCACTATGAGTTTTTAGTCATGCCTTTTGGCCTTCCAATGCACTGCACCTTTCAAGCTCTCATGAACAACATCTTTGGCGATATGTCGGAAGTTTATACTAGTGTTCTTTGATGATATAGTAGTCTTTAGCAAAACACTTGCGTAACATGTCTCCCACCGCAAATTTTCATGGACCTTTTGAAACAACATCGTCAAAGTCAAACTGTCCAAATGCCACTTTGTCGTCCCTCAAGTGGAGTACCTAGGCCACATCATCAACAGCTCCCGAGTAGCAACAGATCCCGCCAAGATACAAGCAGTAACAGATGGCCCACTCCAACCACAAGAACACAACTCGGGGATTTCTTGGCCTATGTGGGTATTATCGAAGGTTTGTCAAGAACTTTGGACCAATAGCAAGACCCCTACATGATATGCTCAAGAAAGATAGTTTTCATTGGTCTCAAAATCAAGATATTGCCTTTACACGCTTGAAATCTTCTCTCACTATCGCTCCAATGATTTGCCCTCCCTAATTTTTCCCTCCCATTCATTCTTGAGGCTGATGCTTACGCACTTTGGGCTAGGTGTCAGTACTCATGCGAACAGCCAACACCGCTTACTACAGTTCCACCTTATGCCCAAGAAACACCACTCTCTCAACATATGAGAAAGAGGCCCTAGCAATTATTGAAGCTCTTAAACGTTGGAGACATTACCTCCTTGGACACAAGTTGATTATAAGGACTGATCACGAGCTTGCAATTCATGACGGATCGTAAAGTCACAAGCAGTATTCAACATAAATTCATGGTCAAATTTTTAGAGTACAATTTCCAGCTGGAATATAGAAAAGGGAAAGAAAATATTGCTGCAGATATCCTCTCCAGGAAACATTCTCTCCTAGCAATTTCCATTGTCACTCCTGAGTGGATCAAATAAGTGGAGGCGTCTTACTTACAAGATCCTCACTGCAAAACCCTCCTCGAACAACTATTGTTAGCTGCTGATCACACTGTCAACAAAAACAAACTCCATGGAGGAGTTATCAGACATAAGGGAAGAATATATGTAGGCAAGGATAGCACACTAAGGAACAAACTCCTCAAAGCCCTGCACTCCTCTTCCATTGGAGGTCATTCTGGAAGGAAAGCATCCTACCAGAGAATTAAAAGAATATTCTATTTGCCAGGCCTCAAACAAGATGTGGATTCATTTGTGGATCAATGCCCAGTTTGTCAGAAAAACAAAGGTGAAAACTGCCCATACCCTGGGTTCCTAGACCCTCTTCACATACCTGATATGGTGTGGACCCACTTAAGCATGGATTTTGTCGAGGGCCTACCTAAATCTGATGGCATGGATGTCATATTTGTGGTTGTTGACAAAGCTGTCCAAATTTGCCCATTTCATTCCTCCGCCCACCCATTCACAAAGGCAAACCGTGGCCCAAGCCTTCTGGATAATGTAATCAAACTCCATGGACCACCACTGGCAATTGTATCTGATCGCGATAGAATCTTCACAAGCACACTCTGGCAAGATATCTTCAAAGCAATGGGAATTGAGCTGCGGTACAATGGGAATTGAGCTGCGGTACAATGGGAATTGAGCTGCGGTACAGTACATCGTACCATCCCCAGTCTGACGCACAGACTGAACGAGTGAACCAATGCATCGAGAATTACCTACGCTGCATGACATCAAGCCATCCAAAGCGCTGGATCAAACATTTGGGTCTTCTTGAATCTTGGTACAACACCTCTTTCCACTCTCTCTTCAAAAGACACCATTTGAAGCAATGTACGGCTACCCACCACCAGCAATCGGTGAGTATAGTTTGCTGATGCCATCACACCCGAGGCGGTGGAATTTCTAAGCGACAGACAAGCTTTCTGCAACAACTCAAGTCCAATTTGGCTGCTGCTCAAGCTCGAATGAAAAAATATGCTGACCGCAAGCGTGTAGACAGGAGTTTGGAAGTAGGCAACATGGTCTACCTCAAAATGCAGCCCTATAGACTCAATGCATTTGGTATCCGTCCTCACATCAAATTACAAAGCAAATACTACGACCCGTTCAGAGTTCTTGCTCATATTGGACAAGTAGGGCATCCATCCTGTTTTCCACATCAGCCAACTCAAAAAGCATATCGGGCCAAGGGCAGTACCATGTGCAGATTTAGCCTTT